>VXBL01002621.1:117440-167941 GCA_013400195.1 Aramus guarauna
TGGGGTGGTTGAGCCTGGAGAAGAAAAGGCTCTGGGGAGCCCTTATTGTGTCCTTGCAATGTATAAAAGGGGCTTAAAAGAAATACTGAGACACATTTTTCACCAAGGCCTGAGGTACAGGACAAGGGAAAACGGTTTTAAACTAAAAGAAGGTAGACTGAGATGAGATGTGAGGCAGAAATCCTTCCCTGGGAGGGTGCTGAGGCCCTGGCCCAGGGTGCCCAGAGAAGCTGTGGCTGCCCCTGGCTCCCTGGCAGTGTTCAAGGCCAGGGTGGATGGGGCTTTGGGCAACCTGGGCTAGTGGAGGGTGTCCCTGCCCATGGCAGGGGGGTTGGAACTAGATGATCTTTAAAGGTCCCTTCCAACCCAAATCTTTCTGTGATTCTGTGATAAACCACATATGGATGCAGGTAAGGGAGGTCCGTCCCCACCTCCAGCAGTTCTGGGATTCTGTAGATAGTGGGGAAAACCCAACCTACAACGCTACTCCCAGCCACGTCAGGAAGTACCCTTGGTCCCCAAAACCAACCAGTGCAGAAGGGTTTGTGTCGACATTGCTCAGGCATCCTCCCTTAGAGCCTGCGCCCTCGCTGCCCCGGGGGTCCCTGGGAATGAACATACCACCTTTTGTTTTAAAGTGCTTTTGGTTCAAAATGCTCAAATAACCCGAGCACTGTGCAGCAGGTGATGAAGCAGTGTTTCACGACAAGGTGCTGAAGGGGGAGCACGGCACAGGGACGGGCAATGGTGTCTGAGGGTACAGGACCTGCCGGGATGGCTCTGGAGGATCATGCTGAACTCAACAGTCTCCTCAGTAGCACCTTTAGCAAGTGCTCGCTAAATTAAACATTCCCAGAACCACGAGCAGGTTTTGTTCCAGAGATGCAGCAGGCCAACACCAGAACGGAGGAAGGGGTGAACTGCCGTACAGCCAGAGGGAATGACCAATGGGGAAAAAAGCAGAGATCCAAATTATTTGACAACATAAAATGTAACTAAAGTCTACTTAGATTTCCAAAAGCATTTGACAAGGTCTCTCATTAAAGTCTCTTGAGGAAGCTAAGAAGCCATAGGATAAAAAGGAAGGTTATTACATGTTAAATTTTCTAAAAGGTTTAAAATAAAAGTAAATGATTGGATTTCACATCAGAAGAAAGGTCAGCAGCAGTCTCACGGGGATCGGTGCCAGGACGTACGCTGCTCAACATAGCCCGAGATCACTTATGAGAGAGGAATGAAAGAGGTTTGCTGATACTGCTGAATTATTCAGGATAATAAAGATGGGGAAAACTGTGAGGAACTGTTGAAAGACCTTAAAATGTAAGATGAACTGTAAGGTGGAGAAAAACTGATGCACATGGGAAAAAATATTTCTCTCCTCATACATAAAAACACAGGCTCTGAGCTGACCATTATGACCAGGATTAAGAACTTGGGGATACGGTAATGTCAGCCTGATGTCCTATAATGGCCAGGAACGATGAGCAACAAAAAGTGAGTTGAACAGAGGAACGTTGTACCACTGGCACAGCCAAAGTGTCCCCACATCTTAAATACTGGTGGTAACTGACCTCCCATTTTGGAAAAGAATACAACAAAACTGGAAAAAAATAAAGGTGACATGGACTATCCAAAGTATGGGAAGATTTTCTGTACAAGGAAAGGTGATGCTCAGTACCGCTTAACCTGGATGAAACACAGCCAGGGGAAATGGTTCTACCAAATCCCGAGTGCTACGGAGGGGCCAAGAGTGGTGGCCTGCCCACCACCTCCTCCAGCACAAGGACTAGGCCACATCAAAAGAACCTAGAAGGTAAGTTTCAAAACAAACTGCATTTTTCACATGACATGGGATAAAGTTTCTTCTTGACACAGGAAGTTGTGCTAAAATTTTACACGGAATCAAGGAGTGACTGGACAAACTCCTGAAAGAGCAATCCCTGAAGTACTACTGCGTACAGGACACACTTTGGATGGAGAATCTCCGACCCACAAGCTGTTGGACACGGACAGAGTACGTGGGGGAAGCATCACTGTGCATATGCCCTGTTCCCATACCCTTCCCTGGTCACCCCGGACTGGTCTCAGAGAAAGGAGAGGCAGACTTCTTGCCTGAGCCAGTACGACCACTCTTCCAGAGCTCAGCAAAAAAAAGCCCTTCTCAGCTCACAAACCTCTGCTAAAAAAAGACGCATCTGCAGTATGTGCACATCACGCTGCTCAGTCTTTTCTTCTCGAAAACCCACTTAAGTGTTTGAAAAGAAACGTGGCTCTAAGGACTCAAAGCCATCAGACCTAAATCATTTCTGAAAGCTTGCTGGTAGAAACCGCAGGAGCAGGCAGCTGCACAGCAGACACATCTGACCTCCTCGCACGGCCGGAGTCACTCGCCGCACACTCTGGTTGCTTCGACAGCGACTGCAGGAGCGTGCGGTTCCTGAATCACCCCACAGACAGCATCAGAGGCTGGCTGTCCTCAGCCCATCAGGACCACCAGTGACCAGCCCGGCCATGCTGCGTGCCCTGCGTGTTTGAGGTGATTCGCAGTGATAGCTCTGTTCAGACCCTAACCGGCAACACCGGAAAAAAACTTCACCCACGGAGCAAAAGATTAAAGCTCAAAAAGAGCCAAGCATCAAAACCTACCTGACAGGAGGACTGAGCCTCAGTAGCTGAAGAATGGTTAGAGCACGGTCCTTCACTGACCGCCCGTCCTCAGCCACTGGCTTTTGTCCATCTTGGTCCTTGCTGCGTCGTCATTGTAAGAATTAAATCAAGGAGACTCAACGCAAGACCTTCCTGAAGAAGGTGATCTGGACTGTGTTTAACTTCTCCTATTAAGTTGACTCTGTCCACTCACATTCCCATAACCATGTTCTCAGAACTGCCAAAGTGTGAGCTACCAAATACTCCGATGGAGGTCACCTGTGTGACAGTACAAGGGACCATGGCTGTTAAGTTCTCACCGTGTCTCCCAGTTTCCTTGTTTGGCAAAACCAAACTACACCATGGACAGATCTTTTAGACCCTGTGGGGTCAACAGTTGTTATGACACGATCCTTGTCCTGTATCCTTCTTGCTTCATTCTCTTCAGTCCTAGCAAGGCTGCTGACAGCTACTTTTTCTTTCCTCATTTGGGGCAGGTAGCGGCTGTAGTCTGTCTTCTTGCAGATTGAAGGGGTGAGGAATGGCGCACACAGTGTGCAGTGACCTCGTGGCCATCCTCCTGTTCTCAGAGGGCAGGAGGTCTGCCGACGAGCTGCCTTTGCGGTGGCATTGCCAGCACACAGGACTCCCGCCTAACGCAGCATCTGCGTGGTGCGCAGCCCAGGGCAGCAGCCCAGCCCCCAGTGCGGGGTTACCTGCGCAGGATGTGCCTTTGATCCCTGACCCACTGTCTCTTGGTGCTTTCTCATGCAGACGTCTCCATTGATATTTTGATCAAACCACCCTCTCTATTTCTCTTAGAAAATCTCTACACCAGGACTCACTCGGTGTCTGGGGGTCCCATCCCGTGACACCAGTCATGGCATTGCTTCTGCTGGCCAGCCCTGTCACACTTGCTTTGATGAAACACTCAGTGCTGGAGGGCAGCAACTCATCCATGGTCACCACGTGTCAGGTTTTCTTGACATACACTTGTCTAACGAGCCGCCCATCCTCAGGCAGTGCTTTGGTCCTCTAGCACTGGAAGCTGCTGCACTCTGCAGATAGCCTCTGGTCTTCGAGTTATCTAACGGTACTGATGGCTGTTGTGGCCCAAGATATGGCACTGTTTCCTCAAGACACACCACTTTGCATTAAAGGTAAATCCAGCTCCTTGTGACAGCTGCAATACTTTCTGACATCATCCTCACGAAGCTCAAAGATAGGTCCCAAAATCACTGAGAACAATTGTCTTACTGTCTTTACAAGATCGCAGATTCACAGCATATTCAAAACAGTCAGAAGAGAAACTCCCATTCCCTAAGTGGAACAGCGGACACCATGAGAAAACGCTGTTGCTGAAGCTGTGCACTATTGTCCAATTCGCTGAGCAGTCTGAACCTCGCAGCCTGCGGAAGGAGCGCCTGGGTTTCACACAGCTGCTGGGTATTCAGGTCTCCCCTCTTGCTGAAATACTAGTGCAAAAGCACACGACCTCAGAGGGCCTTGTTCTGAGGACCATGAGTGCACACCCAAACCTCACTGACTGACGCAGTAACTTGCGTGAGGGTCCTATGTTGCAATTGATTTTCAACAGTCTTCAGCAGCAGAGGCATCACTTTATCCTTGCTGTTTTACAAATTGTTTTATTTTACCAGGTGTACTGCTGCAACTCGAGATTTGACCAATTTAGTCCTAATTCTCTAAGAGCTCAATGGCAATTATTTAATTTCTCCAAGAGTACAGATGTCATGTATGCAGGATCTTACGCTGCAGCTGCTCCCTTGCTGTTCTGGCAATCGGCAGGGATGACTTCCAGTGCCAGCAGCAGACTCCTGTCATCAGCTGGTTCATGAGATGACTCAGAGGGGACCTTTGCAATTTCTTGGTGATGCCATGAATGGCAGTGCCCACCCTGAGGCAGCTTTGCATGTGTCAGAATATCAAATGCCCGTGTCTGAGCGTTCGTGTCAGAGCGTGTCCCTGGAGAGCACTCCCACCACCACCACCACCATCAGCTGCTGGCTCTGGGGTGAGGCTTTTCCCCTGACTGCACGCGGGCACACACTGATCCTCTCCATGACGTCTGCAGCAAGAAACACCCGTGGCACGCAGGCATGTCCAGATCAGGAGTGACTGCGGCTGCAGCTGCTCCAGACTCAGCATAGGCAGTGTAGTCTCTATTGATCGACACATCCTTCATGGTCTTAACTGACAGCTCCTGTCTTTGTAATAAATGACTTAGCACCTTCAGAATGAGAAAAAACCAAATGATGCTTTCAGGTTTTATGCCTTCAGTTGTCTAGCCGAACTGCTTTCTCATGAATCAAACCAGGTGGAAGCTGCAACGTCTCTGACCCGTGATGGTCCCTCTACAAGGAGCAGCACGACTGTGCATCGCTCCAGCTCTGCACGCGGAGCCCGGATTACATCTTCACCTCTCACGTCGGCTCGGCTGAGAGATGGCTGACAGCTCGCACAGACCTGGCTCGGCTTCCTGGTTCATTCTGAGGGGCAGCATCCTGCAAAGATCATTTCACAAACGTACTCATGGGATGAAAATGACTCATCTCACAATACAGGATGGGTCCACTTCGCAAAACCCCTCTGCAGTGGCCCGGGACAGGCAGAGGCCAGGCGGAACATCCTCTGGGCCGTCCCCACGCAGCAGCCTCCATCACTGCTTTTCTCCCTGGACTCGCGTTTCCTTGTCGTACTCATGATATCCAATAATTTGCACAATTCTCATTCTAATACAACGGCTGTTTCCCTTGGGTCTGACACATTTCCTCCGTAATAATTATCATTAACTTTTTACTGTAATTAAGAGTAACTTTAAGTTAACGCACTCTAGGTCTCACAATATATTTTGTCATCTCTGGAACATGAACACTCAGAAACAAAACCTCTTTTTTATATCTTCTATGCTGGTAATTTAACATTCGGTGCTTACAGTGCGTTTCCAACCAGCAAAGACATCGTGTGAAAAACAATTAATTCCTTAAGCCACCTCCCGTGTTTATCAGCTACTTCTGCTGACATTAGTGACAAAGACACCTATTCCACTGACACAGCTAGAAGGGCGTTAGTGAAACTCTGTTTGCACAACCCTAATGCTGCTAACATTCAACACGGGTGCTCCTTTGCTCCAAGTCCAGCTTGATGTGGAAAACCTCTCAACGTGACGGAGCGATGCGGATGTGACTGCCATCGTCTGCATGACCACTTTTCCGTACATTACTGAATTTCAGTTAATAAAGCAATCACTTCCCCTTTCTTCCCTGTCCTCCCGTGCTTACTGCCACACACACATAAAATGGACTGCAGACAACCCCCAAATCTCTCTTTCAGGAACCTGTTCCAGAAACGTATTTACTCCTTTTAATTTTCTCCTGATAATGATGCATGCTGGTTGTCCGGAGCCCCAGGTGTTCTCCCACCCATAAAAAAGCACCTAGAAATGACACGAACTGCTGTGAAAGACCATCCTAGACCCGTCTGTGAACAGAACGTGGCCATGGCAGGACACAGCCCTCCTGAAGAGCCAGCGGAGTCATTTCCCCAGACAAGGGCTCGCTCCTGGGGCACCGGCTGCACCCGCACATCCCCAGGCCTGTCAGCCAAAACTCTCAGCGGAGTTTGACTACGGAAGAGCTCACGCTAATTTTTTAGAGCCTTGTTCACCACGGATGGTCTGAATTGGAAATCAATGCAGCGCGTGCACGATGTGCCTAGCCCAGCGTTCTGTGCTCTAAGCAAGCTGCTTGTCACAGCATTAAGCTTACAAGTAGTCTTCAAAAAATGAAAAGGCCAGTATGACCATTACGCAGGCATGTCATGTCATGTCATGTCATGGTAAGGGTTGTATGGGAGAAAGGAATGATCCGCTGAAAAGCCAAACGTGGTGAAGAGATTTCCGGCATGGTTGCTACTCAAGGAAGCAGAACATACGGATCCAAACCCTTGCATTTCTGTGGCTGTCTGAAAATAAAGGAAAGCCGATCAGATCACCAAGCGAGGCAGCAGACGCCACGACGCAGACTGCACCAGCAGCTCTGCAGACACCAACCGGCCCCTCGGCCGTGGTGACTCCAGGTTTCACCTTACTCTTGTTCAAACTCTCAACAGTCCAAACTCCCAGCAGAGGAGTGATATGCTGGAGGCTTCTCTTAACACACAGGGATGGTGAAGCGGAAAAAAAGAACACATTTATTAGCAATGTAACGCTTCTGACTTCTTGACTTCTTACACTATGTATTTATTAGTCCACTTCAGTTTAAACAACAAGGAAATGAAAAAGTATTTGTATATGAAGACCACACCATGAAAAACTTCAAGACAGTAATAGAATCATAGAATCATAGAACGGTTTGGGTTGGAAAGGACCTCAAAGACCATCTAGTCCAACCCCCCTGCCATGGGCAGGGACACCCTCCACTAGCCCAGGTTGCCCAAAGCCCCATCCAACCTGGCCTTGAACACTGCCAGGGAGCCAGGGGCAGCCACAGCTTCTCTGGGCACCCTGTGCCAGGGCCTCAGCACCCTCAAAGCAAAGAATTTCTTCCTAACATCTAATCTAAATTGACCGTCCTTCAGTTTAAACCCATTACCCCTTGTCCTGTCATGACAGTCCTTGATAAAGAGTTGCTTTCCATCTATCCTGTAGGCCCCTTCAGGTACTGGAAGGCCGCAATTAGATCTCCCTGGAGTCTCCTCTTCTCCAGGCTGAACAATCCCAACTAATAAATACATAGGAATGGAAATACTTTGATAATTAATACTTGCACCACGGAACACATGTAGCAACCCTGACAACTATTCCTGAAAAGACAGAAAAGAACATAAATGTAGCAAAAACTTCAGGAAAGCAAAGAGAATACTATTTTTTCTAAAAAGTGATCCAAGTAATCACCAGCCTGAAAGTTAATTAGCATTCCTAACAAAACAAACACTACAAGAAAATCACCCTCATGAAGCATTTACGAGCAGCAGCAGCAGCAGCAGCAGCATACCAGCACCCTCGATTGCTTCGAAGGCAGCGCTGCAGTCCATGTATGGAGGAAGAGGGACAGAATTATGGTTTGATTGTCTTCTGCCCTGCAGCTTGAGTAGTAACTTACACCCACGCAAAATAATTCTAAAACCTATTGTGATTTGTTAGCATGTGATTCCTGCTGTGCACATGCCCATTAGCATTCATACATGCAAATATATGCAGCTAACATATGGGTAGCTCTACACACTTCTCGGGGCTGACGTGAGCACTCCTTGTCCCCTGAGAAGGTTGGGACTGTCCATCCCTGGGACAGGCTGCTCAGGGAAGTGGTGGAGTCACCATCCCTGGGGGTATTTAGAAGCCGTGTAGATGTGGTGCCTGGGGACATGGTTTAGTGGTGGACTTGGCAGTGCTGGGTTAACAGCTGAACTGGACCTTTTCCGACCTAAATAATTCTGGGATTTTATGATTCCCCAAGTCAGTTGCCTCCAAGGTCTGACGTTCAACCTTCTCTTGCCACAAGATCTGTGAAACCCACTAGAGAAAGCAAGATACTTAATTTCATGAGGATGAAAACAGCTCTCCCAGAATACCAGCGGGACCCATTATTAAATGACATCTCTGACTGAAACATCCAGTTTCCCATTTGGTGATTGAATTTTCCCTCACCCTACTGAAGTCCTGCTTGGCCTTTATGTGAAGTGCCAGAACCAGCTATAATCATTCTTCTGGAATCAATCTTCTCATCCTCAGCATCTCCTACAGAAGATGGGCCAAGAAGCTACTTTCAAATCCCCATAACTGATGTCAGCATATTACATGTTGTACTAACTGGATTAAATTCAAATCACAAAACAAAGACTCATTATTACTGTTGATTGAACTCTGGGGGTACCTACACCCCAAGTGGGCCACGGCCTTTGGCAGAAGCCCCCCACCCCCGGGCCAGGGTGCCCAGGACCAGCAGGGTGGTCCAGAAGCAACGGGGCTGGGGCATACCTGGGAGCCAGGACATGGCAGTGCCCGGCCCCAGCCCTGCCAGCAGCCGTCACGGGCAGCAGCCACGGGCAGCCCCACCAGCCAGGCTCCAAGCCCAAGCACCCCCAGCTCGGTCCTGTCTCACCCGGACCTCACCAGAGGGCTCTGCAGGGAGGGATGGACGCGGCAGCGAGGGGGCAGTGGGGGGCTGCCTGCAGGCGGGTGGTGACCTGCTCTACCTCTCACAGTCGCGAGGCAATGGTGGAGCTCGGGCACTGGGGCAGGAACCAGGTCTGCTAGGTGCACCCCACCACAGCAGCCTCCTGCAGAGCACAGCTCCTCCAGCCCCACCTGGCTGCCCCCACGGCTCCATTTCAGGTCTGCCCTGCCATGAGGGTGCAGCCGGCGTAGCAGGCGCCACACAACTGCAGACACCCCCAGCCCCGCCGCCTTACACTGAAACAATCACCCATGGCATGAGAGGACTCGGCACCGAGGTGGTCTGCTCCCGGCCGTGTGGCTGCAGACCTCTGCCTTGACATGTCCTGGCACTGCTCGTGCTCGCCCCGCGCTCTCCAGGGGGGCACAGCAGCCTCCGGCACCCATGGCCAAGGGTGGCACGAGGTCCAGAGACTGGCTTCGGGCACAGTCCCGTTCACGAGTCGTCCTAACCCCCTGCCTGGAGGAAACGGCTTTTCATCAGTGTCTTCACCGAGGACAGCTTCCCATAAAGAATGGGCTGCAGCTCTTTGCCGTGTCGGTCCCGCTCAGGTGCACGTCTGCCTGGCACTGTGGGTTATCCCACAGAGGAGGGTCCACCGTATTCTTCTGCTGTTTAATGATAAATTACCCTCATTGTTAAAAGCTTTGGTGTTATTGCCAAAGTGATGGTATTCGGCCCCCACTCTGTGTCTGCCGGCTGCAGCACTCTATCGTGACCCGTGGTGCGAGGGGCATCTCCCAGGCCCCGCACGGCCCCCCCGTCATGATCAGACCAAGCTCACATGGGTAAGTGAGCAGTAAAACAGCCATCACAGCATTTCTGTTCTGACTAGATGATTTGCAGAACATTTTTAGTCCGTGTTCTTACAAGCGTGTTTCTAGCAGATGTATCACAAGGGTCTGAATTACCCTTCTCTGTAATCTTAGCGCAAGTCACGAGTTACTTTGCTGGAAGAGTTACAGGCAGCTGAACTCCAGGCACACAATCCAAGAGAAAATGCCACCACAAACCAAGAGCACGTGCTGCATGTGATCTTCAGGACCCTGCCGGCATAAAGAAGATCTTGGCAAACATTTGCCCAAGGACAGATGAAAACAAACGAGACAACAAACCTGTAGTAGAAACCTCTCTTATCTTCACTGAGTACAAGAGATGGTGCAGATCCTGTGTTGGCTGGAAAGTTAAATGAGTCCTGTTGAAATAACCTGGTCTCACAAAACTCTCTAGTGAGGTGAGTCTGCACAGGTTACATGGGGCAAAACACCTTTTGTTCACTTGCTGAGTGTCAAGATTCATGATTTATCTTGAAGCATCTTCTTCCTTCAAGAGCACTTACAATCTGTAGTATGCACCAACTATCGTCTCAACATATATTCTTCATAGCTCCTACAGGATCGCCATTGCAAGAAGAGATTGTCTACAAGTTAGGCATGGCTCAAGTATAAGACCATCATTGAGGTGGATGAGGCAACATGAACTGTAACGTAGGAAAGACAGAAATGTCCAGTAGATATTTTAGTGCTGAATTTGGACCAGAGAAGGGCACTGTCATCATCTACTAGAACGATGTGGGTGGAATAGAGAACTTATCACCTCTACGGAGAGCATGAGGCAGCATCTGTTAAAATAAAGCATTTTCAAATCCAGAAGCCAGAATGCTGAAGAGCTTTAGAGAAATCAGCTAAGGCACTATCTCAGTAACAAATGTCAGTATTTAAGAAGTTCTGGAAACTTGGGAAGTTCCAGCCCTGGAAGGACTGCCAGGCACGACACAAGAAGTATAAACTATCAGCCTGACTCCAATCCTAAGTAAATTAACAGAATGCTTTATTTAGAAGATTGAATAGGAAATCTCATCGGTGAGGTTAACATGAGGTCGATCCTGTCAAGCATCCCAATATAATTGATGATAGCAATCACAGGAGCCCATGTACTGTGGCTTAAGGGTTTGGTACCACTGCACACATTAACTCCATACACTGCAATCTTCTCATAGGACATTAGTTGATGATACAAATTTGCTGATGATACTAAGCTGGGAGAAGTGGCCAACACACCGGAAGGCTGCACTGCCATGCAGCCAGATCTGGACAGGCTGGAGAGTTGGACAAAGAAGAACCAAGTGAAATTCAGCAAGGGCGAGTGTAGGGTCCTGCACCTGGGAAGGAATAACCCCAGCACCAGGACAGGTTGGGGTTGAGCTGCTGGGAAGCAGCACTGCCGAGAAGGACCTGGGAGTCCTGGTGCACAAGCAGCTCTCCATGACCAGCAGCGTGCCCTCGGGGCCAAGAAGGCCAATGGTACCTGGGGTGCGTTAAGAGCAGCGTGGCCAGCAGGTCGAGGGAGGTTGTCCTCCCCCTCTGCTCTGCCCTGCTGGGGCCACATCTGCAGTTCTGTGGCCAGTGCTGGGCTCCCCAGTTCAAGACAGACTGGGAACTACTGGGGAGAGGCCAGCCGAGGGCTGCCAGGATGACGAGGGCACTGGAGCATCTCTGGTACGAGGAAAGGCTGAGAGACCTGGGGCTGGTTCGTCTGGAGAAGAGAAGGCTGAGAGGGGATCTCAGCAACACTTATCAATACCTAAAGGGTGGAGGGCAAGAGGAAGGGGCCAGACTCTTCTCTGTGGTGCCCAGCGACAGGACAAGGGGCAACGGGCACAAACTGGAACACAGCAAGTTCCATCTCAACCTGAGGAAAAACTTCTTCCCTCGCAGGGTGACCGAGCACTGGGACAGGCTGCCCAGAGAGGTTGTGGAGTCTCCTTCTCTGGAGAGATTCCCAACCCGCCTGGACGCCATCCTGTGCACCCTGCTCTGGGTGATCCTGCTCTAGCAGGGGGCTGGACCAGATGATCTCCAGAGGTCCCTGACAACCCTGACCAATCCGTGAATCTGTAACATATTAGTATACTGAAAGTACACTCACCAAAACGCCAAAAAATGTACTCAAAAGCATGCAGACACGTGGGCAGCTGTCTCCAGTTATCCCCGTAGGGATCAGCACTAATTGGTGTTGTAATCAGTGGTCTGTACCAGAGCTGTCCAACCTCTGCACCATCAGAGTCGTGTCCCACTTCTCTGCGGTCACCGGCATGTGGCCACAGGCCCAGGGCTGACCACACCGGTACCAGGAAACACCCCAAATAATTGTAGGGATTGAACAGGCTCTTTGAATAAGCCACATCCAGTTTGTGAATAATAATGTAAACTCCTGATTAGGAAACTCAAGATCTTTGTGTTGAAGTTTGAAGGGGATACAAGGAACGCTGCCATAGCAGAGAAGTGATTGTCAGAGCGATCTGGACTGCGTCACTTAATACTCAGGACAAAAAAAAAATTTAATACAGGTAAATACAAAGTGTCAAAAATACAGGGTCTGTTTTCAAGATAAGAGCCATTCCTGGAAAGCGACAATTCAAAAAGGATATACTGCTGCAACACCAGCTCTCACTGCAGTCCAGTGAAGAAGGGCGATCTCTGGACTTATAGAAATGGTACAGTGGAAACAAAACGCTTTTCACTCTGTACACACTATTACCAGAACAGTCCAGCTAGTGTCTTCAAGAATGACGTGAAAAGGTTTGAGACCACAAGACAATGAAAAAAGAGTCCCAGGAGTAGGAAAGGAAGTCTTACAATGGGAAATTCATCTCGATTTATTCCTATCAAAGAAAAGGTCAAGAGACATCTAGATCACTATACACAGGTACATTCTGAAAGAAAAATACTTTCAATATTTTAGAATTTTCGAACAATGCTGAGAAAAAAGATCAGATTTCAAGATGTGGCTCAAGAGCCTTGGAATAAGGCAGAATTCCCACTAGGGAGGGCAACAAACATTGAATGCCGCATGAAGAAAGTGGTGGGCTCTTGCTTCTCCAAACTACATATGGGGGAGGACTCGGCTGTTAGGAAGCTGTGATTACTTCTGGTCTTGACCTCTGTACTGCTCATCCCCCCACCTCCTCCTTTCCGCTCCCTCCCTTTGTGGATGCTCTTTCAGGAAAAGGTGAAAATCAAAACCGGCCAGAACAGGGTAAACGGCAACGGACGGGGCGAGCCAGGTCTCTGAGGTTGTGCACGGATGCCTGCACGCTCCGAGTCAACCAATTACTGGACTTGAAGAGGGGAACAAACAATCTCCCAAATTAGGCTGGGAAAAAAATCCAGGAGTTTTCACTTCCTTTGCATCCCATGAGGCCAGTCCTCTGCTGGAAAACCATCTGCTAAATCCCTTAACTGTGGAAGGGCTTTCGAGGCAAAGAACAGTTCAGCCATGTGAATATACTAATGTTTTAGTCTACCAAAAGTCTTTTTGTAATCAAATACAATACCTGGGTAAAATTTAATGGGCTGTTATACACAGGAAGTCAAATTAAATGTAATTGTCCCTTCTTACTCATATTTTATCAAAACAGAAAACATTTTTGGTAATTCTTACCTATTTAATTGAACTACTGTGAGTTGAAGAAGTGCTGGAGGAAAGAACATTTGACACATTTTTTTTTATTTCATTTGTTTATAATGATCTGATTATCTTCTTCCTGGAAGAACAAGAGCCAGCAGACTCTAATCAAAAAAAGCCACCAAAATTCACTAAGGAGATATTGGAAGAATCTGCAGCAGTTTTCATAATTCCAGTTTCTGCAGCTAATGATATAGCTCAGAAAAATATGACAATCTCCTGTTACACCTGCTTTTAATTGCTTTCTGGAAACCAGTACAAATAACTTACAGTTGGTCACGTTGAAGAAATACTTTTGTTTCCCTTTCCTCATGACACTCAAAGAACAGCTACCAAGGCTTGCAGCGACACATGCAGCCTGAAGCTCCATCCATCAGGAGTGGAACGCTTGATGAAGGACTGTCGACATTTAGCACAGGAATAATAATAAATATCACAAACTCCCCCTGCCTGCAAGTGATTTCAAGGCAGCTTGCCCCAGTGCAGAATCAATTATACCAAAACATTCCTAACAGATGTTTGTCTAAAATGTTCTTTATTTTCCAACGAGAGACCTTTAAATAACTACCTAGAAAATCTTTTCTAATGCTATGCTACCTTTATAATTAGAAATTTTCTCCAACTGCCTAGCTAAAATGTTGTTTGCTGTGATTGTTGCTGATTATCTCTTGTCCTATTCAAAAAGGCATGATGCAGAGCTTATTCCCACCTCTGCAGTATAAATTATGCATCTGAAGACTGTTACCGTGCACTCACTCAGCACAGCACCTCCGTTTATAATGTACCAGGGCTAAGCCAAGGAGAGTGTTTGCTGGACTTCTGTTTGAATACCCCGTTATCTTTGGTTTTTACAACAGTTTGACATTGCTAACTGATGTTCAGCTGAGGATTCACTATAACTTCTGAACCTTTTCTCCATTCTTCTCTTTCCTGCATTTGCACAGCTGAGTACTTTCCTGCAACTGTGGTAATCTGTATTTCTCCTTACTGAATTGCATCTAAGCGTTTTCAAACCATAGTTTCTATTCATCAAGATGATTCTGAATTCTCATCCTGCCTACAAATTTGCAGTGACTCACTGAGGGCATTTGCAGTGTCTTCTGTCCCTCATCAAGCAAGTGTTCTTGTCCAGAAAAGGGGAGGATGATGCCTGCCCCGATGCTTTAACACTTTGGGGAGCTGAAGTTAGGTGCTGAGTGTTTCTCTTCTGCTCCTTCAGGTCTCCAAGTCAATAAACAACAATAATGCTGCTGAGACATTCTCAGTGCTGGGGCAAACACGGGGGACTTGCAGAAGCAAGTCTTGGTGCAACGGGGGGAAAGGTATGGATTTCAGGGGATGGGTCATGACGTGTTAGGGAATGTGTCTGAAGTCAGATAAATTTTGCTGTGGAAGACCCTGTTTTTCCATATCAAGCCACTGGGTTTAACTGGGTAGTTAAATGAAGACCTTTTGTTGCCAACACCTAGAGTAGGATGCGTCTTGCCTAAGTTTTGACAGGGATGGTGAACACGCCTCTATGTGCTCTAGTACTTCTGTGGTTCCCTCATAACCTATGGAGCGAAAGAGGCACAACGAGGTCATGATTCATCTGACTTAAATGATTGTTTTAGATGGAAATTAACTGCACCCTGCAAGTCCCCTTTTGCTACTGCATACTATAAAGAGGACCTTGATGATAAGGTCAGGTAGACAGGCACTGAAGTGTCTGAAGTTACACGAGATGAATTTCTCCACTAATGATAGATGACAAAAGCTGCTCCTCTCCCCCATTCAAAGATAGGAGAAAATCACTACACCAAGTGCAACATCAGAAAAAACATCTACGCCTTGCTCAAAGACACCAAACGGTTGGTAGGAAAATAAAGTTTTCAAAGACCGATGAAAGAACTGCACCACGGAAGAAAAACACCTAATTTCAATGGCTGTAAAACGTTCAAAGAACCAAGTCAGTTGTTCATCTCTAAAGGTGGCTGAGAAGAAATGAAAAGGCTTCAACACGGTCTAACTTGTTTTATTCCTCCACCTAGCCTGAAGGAACAAGAAAATGCCCTCTCTAGAATTTGTGACTTTTTGTGGTTGGTGGTTTGTTGGGTTTTTTTGAAGTTAATCTCAAGTGTTCAACTGCACTCAGTGACAAAGTACAGAGGGGGGCGATTCCTTCCACCTGACGTCCTTTTGTAAACCAGAACACAAGGACAGGGGCACTGACAGGGGCACCCCCAGAAGACTGGGGGTTCGGAGACACCAGCATCTTTTTGTCAGTAGCGGCCAGTAGCAAACAGCAAAGGAGAGAGTCTAAGAAACAGAATAAAAGGGGGGTGATCTACCATGTGGTACCTTCCCTGCTTCCGACAGCCAGTCACCGCGTTCCTCATCTCGGGCCCCTGAACAGGTCACAGTGTTTCTTGGTCACAAATTTACTCTTTAGTAATTTTGTACTCTCATTTTGAATGCATTTATATTTTTGGCCTCCACAACATGCAGTAGGAATAAATTCTACAATTTAATCACCTGCAGTGTGACAAAGTACTTTGTTTTATTTTAATCTTGCTGCTTGCTAATTCCACAGAGTGCCACCTCATTCCTTTGTACTGAGAAATCACTATTGTTCCATATTCACCTTCTCCTTGCCTACTCATGATTTCATAAAACTCTGTCAATTCTTCCTCAGGCACCTCTTCCCGAGCTGAAGAGTTCCAGTCTGTTTAACCTTCCCCCAAGTGAAAAGGGGTCCGTGCCTTGGGTCACCCTTGTTGGTTGCCTCTGAACCTTTTCTAATTCTTCTTATTCAAATGGTTAAACTACAACTGCAAGTAAGAGATCGTCACACCGTGGATTTACATAGAAGTATAATGCTATTTTTAGTAGACTTTCTATTTCTTTCCGAACATCCTATATGTGTCATCAGCTGCTGCCCAGCTGATGCTTGCCGAGAACTACCCACATGACTCCAAAAGCTGTTGGAGCAAAATGTCTTACAGGAATCCATCGCTAAGCAGGTACGTGCTTCCAAGACTTTCAACCCGAAAGACAGCAGGAGCCAGAAAGACTTTAGTCTCAGACGAGCTGTTTAGTGACCAACAGCCCTACCAGTTGTCACCTCTTCACCATGACCCGGCTGTATTCCGTCTACTACCTGACCAAAACTTACTGCAAATGCACTGCAGAAAACAGTCTCTTGACAACTACCGTGGGTGGCGTGCACCATCCCTCCCACCATAAACCCTTTGCTCCAGTGCTTCGTCTACAGCGACATTTGCGGCAGTGACGTTGGGCATGGCATCCTTCGCTTGCCTGCAAAAAGAAAGGAAAAACTAAAGGGAAACCCCACCAACTTTTCTGCACCTGGAAAATAATTTCTGGACAGATTATTTGTACAGTTCCCCAGGACCTGCTTTCCGATCTGCTAACCAGTGGTCCTGAATAGGTTTTTAAGAAGAGAATGAAGGGGGGTTAGTAAACAGTTCCCCTTTCCAACACTCCTTTGATCACTGACAAGCAGCTCTGAAGGCTGGAGCTGTTTGGCTCTGCACCTCTCAACAGCTCGCGCTGGCTGGCTGCACGTCGCTGCCGTCAAGTCATCGTGTCATTCCCTGGTCCTATTTCTCGTATAAAACAGGCCACAAAGGCTCACATTACCCACCAGTTCTGAAATCCTGAATTTCAGGAGGAGCTGAGCGGTCCGGCACAGGAGCCAAGCACAAGGGCTGCTGAGGGAGGGCGCGGGCTGGGGGGAGCTCACCAGTTACCACGCACGTTCCCGAAACTCTCTGTGCAACAGGGGAGTGGTCCCAAAAGATACCGTTTACCAAAAGATCTTAAAAGACTCTTTTGAAGGCATGTTGATTTGACAAGTGGGATCATACAGAAGCCTTTGCAAGAAGAGATTTAGTTTTCTCCCTCTACACTTTTGTTGCTATAGAAATGCAGGTTGCACCAGCCCAGTGCAAATCACCTTTTTCCAGCTAGATGGGCTTGCCGCTGTGAAACCCCTTGTCTGTAACACAGCACGAGCAGGCACCTCTCCGGATCGGCTGCTGCCGTCTGACCAGCAGCTCGAGTTGCACAACACATACATTTATCAAAGATTCATCCCCACTCTCTGTTTCTAAGCATGAAACGCCTTTTGCAGGGGTATTTTCGATGCCCTGCCCTGCAAGGCCATTACCTTGGCCTCTTCCATGCTCCTCGCTGAGCCTGCCTGTAACACGGCTTCTCTCTGGGCTTGCTAATTAGTCACAACTAGACAGAACGACAGAAAAAGCCAATGCAATTTCCAACTCCCTGCCTGCTGCTTGCCTCATAGACGTAATTCACAGGAGCAGAAATTGGGGAGGGTTCCACCCGCTCAGCTCACTTTAATACCAATCCCAAACTAACAGTGCACTGGGGACTGATGAGGCAAGAGCAGCTAATAAATAAGCTGCAGAACGGACAAGACTCAAGGCATCTGTCTCAGAGAACACACCGCCATGAAACGGCTCGAGGAAATCCGGGGTGACTCCTTTAACTTGGTCCTGTCTGGAAGAACAGGAACCAGCTCTTTGCTTGCGTGTCCCCACCGTCTGCACGGCCCCGGCGCCCCGAGGCACGTACAGCCTTTGGACCCCGGTGTGCAGAGGAGGTGCTCGGGGGATGGGGATCCCACTGCCCAACGTGGGAAAAGATGCCGGTACCGAGGTGGGAGTACGAGCCCTGACCACACTGCCAAGAGGGATGACCCCTGAACAGCACCAGAAGGAAACAGCAGCCACGAAGCCGCATCCATGCGGGGCAAACACGGGTGCTGCACTCCTGCACGTGGGGGCGAAGGGGAAAGAGCAAGTTATTGGTGCAGCCCCAAGGATTTCTACGTGATTTTAGCAGTCACTTATATCACCGACTCATTCTGCCTGAGTAGATGGGGGCTGGGGGGTACAAGGAGAGGAGAGGAGAGGGCACTGGGCTTTCGCAGCCTGGAGGAGAGATGGTGGACACCTCCACGCCACTGCAACTACCTCATGGGGGGCTGTACAGAAGAGAGAGACTCTTGGAGGCATGCAGGGATGGGGCAAGAGGCGATGGACACAGACTGAAGCACAAGAAATTACAATGAGATGTATTTCACCCTGGAAACGCAGACTGGGACATGGGCCCAAGGGGGCCGTGGGACCTCCAACCTTGGACTCATGCTAAGCAACCTCATCTAGTTGGCCCTGCTCTGAGCAACTGGTTGTGCTAGAAACCTCCAGACATCCCTTCCAACCTAAATTAGTCTGTAATTCTGTGTATCAACGTATTTGGCCAGTCACAGCGTCTAAGGGCACAGAAATCCCTGCTTAGAGACTTCTTCATGTTTTCCCTCTTCTAAAGGGAGGCCCATCCAGATGGCTTGTGAATACTCACAGTTGTAATCTCTCTCCCTGGTCAACTAATCCCTGTGATTGATTAATATAAAAAAATAAATCCTAAATTGTCTATTGCTCCCAATTCTTTTCCTTCCCAGCTGTGCCCTGTAGAATATGGACTCTTATAGAGTTAATTTCCAATCACTTTAATCTCTTCCCTTAACATAGTTCATCAGAGAAGTCAATTCCCCTTGTGATTGCCTCTCTCTGATAAGAACAAGCTCAGACTTCTCTTCCTGTTTGCCTTATTCCTATTTCAGACCAGATTAGGTTTGCTGAGCCCTGTCCCGTGCTCCTCATCCTCGGAGGTCTGGGGAAGGTTCTCATCGCCTCTGGTGACCCTGGGTGCACCCCAGCACCCCTCGACTCCGGAGCAGCCTCCTGCTCCCTTCCCTCTGACCACTGTTATGCTTCAGCGTGCTGTGACGGAGAGGTGGGGACCCTGCCCGGAACAGTCTCTCCTCCTCCACCGCAGCAGACCTTGTCCCTACCCACCGCTGCTGGCAGCGTGCTCGCGAAGGTACAGCTTGGAAACACTGCTTCCCCAGAGGCTGACTCCACAAAAGAAAGTATTTTTATTCAGTATACAGCCTAGTATCTTCTCATGTTCTCATGTATACCCCTCCATATAGGCGTAGCTTTCTTTTCACCTTATTAAGCCAAAAAAGAGGAAATTACATCCCCTGCCCAAATCTGCAGTTCAGCCGTGTGAATGCTGTTCCCTGCTCTGCTGCACAGGGCATCCATTCAAACCTGCAACTACTTCAAAGGCTTCTCCTGAACTCTAAAGTCACTTGTGTGTAATTTTCTCAAGTACTTTTAAGTTGTTCCTCAAACATTGTCATTATGTTAATCTTCTCCCACGTTTGAGACCTCCAGTGAAGTCAGGGATGATGGAACACGCACTCTCCTGCAAATCATGTTAATCGATCTGCTGCAGTGATCTTACAGCACCTTAGTTAGTTCTTAATTTCTGCTTTCAAGCAATCTATTGGCCCAAATGTTTAATATTTTCAAAAATGGGGAAAGATCCATTTTGTTTATCCTATTTATTAAGGCGATGCTAAACCCACCGTCTGAATCCTCACACCACACTCCTGATCACCACCCCATGTCCACAAGCTGCCCGCTATCGAGTCCAAACGACTCCCACCCTGTAACGCGGACAAAATGCACCCTCGCACCCCTGATGGCACGGCTCCGCTCCCCCTTGCTCAGCCCCATGCTGCAAGCCACCGACACCATCTCTCAGCCACGTTCTGAGCCCAGCAAACAGAGCAGAGAAGCTTCCACTGAAATGGTGCTTCTGCAACCGCCTGGTGCCTCTGTCGCGGGATGCCTTTTGCTGGTGGGATGGCCGATGGCTCCAGCAGCGCTGCTCACGTCTCCCACCCCTGCAGACAGGGCGGTGGGTGCTGCACAGGCTGCGGAAAGGCCAGCGCCTGGTCTCAAGGAAGGTAACAAGGGCAGCCACTTGATTTACCTCGCACCGGTCTTCTCTAACCGAGCGGTGAGCTAGGTTTCACTTTGTGCTCAGAGCAACCTATGAGGGAGTGACAGCATATACATACGCTTTAAGGAACTCCTTTCTCTTTTCCTGCCTCCACACTATAGGCACTTGGACACGGCAGGAGCAGAAGACACAGGTCCCCACTGGTCAGCACCACCACTGCCTCACCATCTCTACCAAAGCCAACCCTAGCTCCTTCTCTGTCTCAGGAGAGAGGGAAAGCATGCGAGCTGCATGTCATCAGGCAAATTAACAGAGTAACAATCCATTAAAGGCAATTAAATACAAAGACATTGCCTCTGGCTCAGAAAGACTCTGAACAGAAAATTGCTGCAGGCAGGACTAATATTTTGGGTTGCTTATTCTGTTCTCCTAACTGCACGAAGCACTTGCCATTGGCTACCGTGCAACACGGGATACTGGCCTGGAGGACCCGCAGCGTGCGCCAGAGTGTCTGTCCTCTTGGTTTTATGTTGCACGACTGCACACCATACTGTGGGAACGCAGCTAATATCCTCCCATCTTTTGCAATTCAACCCACCAAAATGTGTCACAACACCGAGTGCTCACAGCCGGTGTCAGCATCGCTCCGGTGGCCCCAGCTGATCCCAGGCACACTTCAGCAGAGCAGTCCAGTCTATCAGTAATTTGTATGCACCAGCGACCTGGGAATGCCAAGACCAACTGGACTATGATCTGCAAGAAGCCAGATACGATTGGGTCCAGAGGAGGCTTACATCCTCCTGACACACAGCCCTGGGGGACTTCAGGGTGAAAGATGTGGTCTTCCTCTCGGCTAAGGGTGCAGCTAAAGGCACGCGACCTCCTCCTCCTCTTCTGCTGGTCGATTCTGGGGAAATGAGGCCACTATGAGCAAAACTGCCTCCAGCAGAACAACCCTGCTCCCAGCTGCCCTCTGTCATGAGGGTCCCTGGAGACCGAGTTATAAGACAGATGGGACGGCTGCTTATTCAGCCTGTGGGAGATGACTCCAGTCTGCCATCCCTCCCAGCACCCTCCTCCTCGACACAGGCTCTTCACACAGACAAATACCTGTGGCAAATACGTGTATGGCAGTGGAAGGGATTTCCCCCAGATTAGAGGGAAAACAGGAACAAGTCAGAGCCAAGATGGGCTCCTCTGCAGGAGGAGGGCCACAACACAGGGCCCACAGACCAAAGGCCGAGCACCTTTCTCTAAGTACAGTTTTTCTTTTGCCTTACACGGAAAATAAACTGGTCTGAAGGAAAGGGTTTGAACAAGGGGCCTGAGCTGGCAAGGGATTCTGGGAGCATGCATCACATCATGTGCAATTCTGGAAATAACTGTCCAAACTGCAGGTTTATTCCTGTGGAGATGTAGCTCAACAAAAAGACTTAAAAGCTGCATCAGCCTCCATTTGCCAGTTGGGAAACTCACAGCACTGGTGAGCTTGGAAGGGGACTCCCGCGATCATCTAGTGCAACCTCCCCACTCGAGCAGCCTGCCCAGGACCACAGCCAGTCAGGTTTGGGATATCTTGACAGCTGGAAGCTCCCCAGATTCTGGACTTTACATTTCCCTTGGTTGAACTTCATGAGGTTCCTTCTCCACCCATTTCTCCAGCCTGCCCAGGACCCTCTGGATGGCAGCACACCCACTGGTGTATCAGCCATTCCTCCCAGTTTTGTATGGGCTGCAAACTTGCTGAGGGTGCACTCTGCCCCAGGCCATTAATGAAGATGTTCTACAGTACTGGACCCAGTATCAACACCGGGGTACTGCACTAATGACTGGCCTCCAACTAGACTTTGTGCCACTGACCACAACCCTCTGGGCTGGGTCTTACCAGTAAAGACTGACGCAAAGGAGGCAGAGGTGATTCTGCCCCACTACTCCGCTCTGCTGAGACCCCCCTGCAGTGCTGCGTCCAGCTCGGGGGTCCCCAGCACAAGAAGGACATGGAGCTGTTGGAGAGAGTCCAGAGGAGGCCCCGGAGATGATGCGAGGGCTGGAGCACCTCTGCTATGGAGACAGGCTGAGAGAGTTGGGCTGGTTCAGCCTGGAGCAGAGAAGGCTGTGGGGAGACCTTAGAGCCCCTTCCAGTCCCTAAAGGGGCTCCAGGAAAGCTGGAGAGGGGCTGGTGCCAAGGGCAGGGAGGGACAGGCCAAGGGGAATGGCCTGAAGCTGCAGGAGGGGAGATGGAGATGAGATGTGAGGCAGCAATCCTTCCCTGGGAGGGTGCTGAGGCCCTGGCCCAGGGTGCCCAGAGAAGCTGTGGCTGCCCCTGGCTCCCTGGCAGTGTTCAAGGCCAGGTTGGATGGGGCTTTGGGCAACCTGGGCTAGTGGAGAGTGTCCCTGCCCATGGCGGGGGTGGCACTGGGTTGGCTGTGAGGTCCCTTCCAACCCAAACCAGTTGGGGATTCTATAACTACCTCTGGTTCACTTTTTCCATGTCACTCGTTTAGGGACTTCTACCAACCCCCTTCTCCTTCAGCATTATTTTCCAAGCTTGAAAAGCATTTTCCAAGCTATTTAGTCTCACCTCTTATGGAAGATGTTTCACAGTTTTGAGCACCTGTTAGTTTTCCCTGCCAACTTTTCAAGTATTACTTTGGTCTGAAAGACCAAAACTGCGTGTAGGTTTCGAGATGGGAGTATAGCACAGATTTATACAAAGATATTCATAATTACATTTTCCATTTTGTTCCTTTTTCCTTTCCCAACAATTCCAACGACTCAATGTGCTTTTGCAGGTTTGGACTGGAATCAAAGCAAGCCCCAAATCCTGTTCCTGAGCCAAAGTCAATCCAACACCTTCACTGAATATGAAATACTACTACTGTTTTTTCCCCACATTCATTACTTTTTGTTCTTCTGTGTTGATGTTCAGCTGTTGTTTCATCATCCAGTACGCAGTGGCACCAGTGACCCTCCTCGATGACTGCTTATTTTCTGACCTACTCTTTGGTCCGTTTTTTTTAATGCCTCAGTGCTAATGATGATGTTTTCACTATGATGTCACAGTGATGTCAGAACTTTATTCCTAAACAATTATGAAGAGCTGAAAGATCTTTAATGGGCAAGAGTACCTCACAGTGTTTCTTCTGGTGTGTGTTACTTTGCATATGCCAAAATAAATTTATTCTACTATCGCACTGTTTATCAACCCAGCTTGATGCAATCCCATCCACCTACTCTTCTTTTGCTTAAGGAATGTAGTTTTGACTCATTTCCAAATTTTGACATATTTTCTGCCCTTTAAGACCCAGAACAACCAGTGACCCCAGCAGAGACCTTCTGGGGGTTCCCTGTAGCATTTGGCCATGGTGGAAATGGATCGTTTTTCCCATTTGTTTTTCTTCTTTACTGTTTTCTGAGTCATAGCAGCATTTTCTCTTTCGCCTCATGATCAGTTAAGAAAATAAACAGCTCTGAAGAAGCATGTCACAGGATTTTTGAAAATCAAAACAAGTTACACACATTACTTCGAGTAAAAAGTGCTCAGACCCATGGAGTCAGATTCAAGATAAGAAGCTCGGTAAACCAGAACACATTCACTGCTTTTCTGGTAAGCTCCAAGACTTCAGGATAACTGGGCTTTTGCATAATGAATTCTCACAATTTGCTCCTGTCACGTCATAAGCAATAGCGCCCATCCAATTACTTTAATGACCTATCGTTTTTAAGAGCACTAAAGCTTGACCACAAGCAGAGATCGTATTCCATGGAGTAACCCTACCTTTATCCCTTTAACCCAGTGCCCAAAGCGTATTCCCAAACCCAACCAGCAGACCCGTTCCTACAGCCCAGCCTCCTACGGACACGTCCACCAGCCACACGTGCTCATACCAAGCACAAACCAGCAACGTCACCCCTGCTTTCATGACCAATTCCCTGTAGTTTGACCATCCTCCCGAGGGTCGGGCTCCCTGCCGAGGCAAGTACGCTCAGTTGCCATGAACCAGACCAGCGCTGGTGAACACCCCTGGATCAGGCAGCACTTCCAGTACTGCCGACAGGCTGGAGTGGCAGCTGCCTGCAGGCCAGCCCCTGCACAACAGCATCCTCTCTTCCCCTGCAGAGTAAAGCTGTAATCCTGCATCTGCATCCAACGCATGTTCTTCACTTCCTGGACCACACCAAAAATTCTCCAGAACATTTGCTCCTCAACTGAGACGTGAGCCAGACTGCCCTGCAGCTTCAACGTTTTATTCACCTAAGCCTTAGCTAGGACTTACTGTTTAGACTATAACTGAACAGACCAAAACAACCAGAAAATTTTCTTCTCATGCAATTAAAAAAGAAAAAAAATAATTTAAACAACGTATATGGCTCTGTCAGGAAAAGGAGATGCTTTTTCCATGGAATCCCAAAGCAAAGACACTGATGCTTACCTGTGAGAGGTGAAGTTGTCGTAAGAGCCCACAGTATAATGTCGGAAGAGGCGCTTTGTTCTGTCTTCTCTGGTTTCTAGAAGAAAAAAAAGACACATCACAAAGCTGAGAGTTAAAGAACACTTCTCCCTTGTGCCTGTTTCCCCTACACGTATACAGAGTGAACCCCACGGACATGCATGCGTTTACCAATAATCTGTGTGCAGACACGTGTCAGTGTGATCAGCCCCATGCGTGCTTGTGTACAGTCCCGTATGCACACAAACAGCTTCTGTGAATGTAAGACCTCTTCACCAAAACTTCCAAACCGCATCAAGACGTGGCTCAATTTCACCAAAACTCCCAAGTAGAGCCGAAGAGGAGAATCAGCACTGGCAAGGCAAACACATGCTCCATGTCCCACGGCAGCAGCCAGATTCCTTCCCTTGCTCTCTTTGGGCACACCACTCTTGCACGCCTCAGTGCAGAGGGATGCAGTTCCCAGAGGCGATGCTGACAGTCCTGGCTAGCCTTCCTTCTCACCTGGTGGTCACCCAGCTCGCCAGGTGCACACGAGTTACGAGGAAGGAAAGCTGAGATCCCAGGGAGACTGCTGTTACCACCCGTCTCTTAACCCTGGCACCATCCCCAGCAGCGCTTTGGCCAAAGCGGGGCAGCAGGCTCTTCAGGCCATACTTGTTGGACCAAGTCTCCCCTTCAGGGTGTAACAACTCAGGAGTCTACCTGCCAGCCTCAGAAGTGTGAAAGACACAGAGAACCTGCCAGCCTGATCTGTGAAGCTGACAACAAGAGACGCCAGGGCCTCCAGGTTGCTGGATGCTGAAGGAAGGCAGCCTGACTCATGGCTAAGTGGACAGAGATGCTACTGCAGACACCCAAAATACGGTCTGCAGCTAATGGCTTAAGAGGAGACATGACAGGGACATGGAAAAGAATCTGAGCTACCATTCTCCTAACACAGAAGGAATTTGCATCACGCCACCAGAGACGAATTTATTGAATGACCCAGGAACAGTATGTGAGACTCCCCCTGCAGAAAGCAGCTGGGTCCTCGCACTAACCTGACTGAGTACACTACCTCGAACCAACCCATCCGTGGCCACAGTAGGGTAACGGGACCCCAAACATCAGGTAACGCCACTCCTCTATGGTGTCACCACTTTCTGCTGCTCCCTGCGCTACTGACTACACCACCAGGTAGGCTGTTGGTCTGACGGAGTTCAGCAGGTCTTTAAGCCGCTAACTAGGGCAGTCAGCAGGAGTGAATAAAGGGGGCGAATAAGAGAGGAAACGAAGAGTGCAGAAGAGACTGACCTTTTTCTTCAGTAGGGACATGAACTGTTTGCACCCAAAGCAGTAACAACACAAAATAAACATTTGGGTTTACCTGCGTTGGAATTCAGAATGGCAACAGCCCATGGGAAGGGGCTGCAAAAGCAGAGGGGCAGTTTTTACCGTTAGTACAGTGCTGTCGATTCAACGAACTCTGTTTTGAGCTGAGGACAGGAGGCACTTTCGATCCTTTCATCCCGGTGCCATCATCACGTGAAACCATCGCTGCTGGCAGAGGGGAAAGCTGCCCCAGCAGCCACAACGCCACTGTCCCACCCTGGGGACAGAGGACAGCCCTCGAGGCGGCAGCAGCAGCCCTGTCACCCCGCTGCGACGCTGCCCTGCCGCTCGGGTTCCCTCACGGGCACCGGCTGCCCTCCGCTCCCAGAGACCTGGCTGCAGCCTCTGCGTCCCACAGGGGTCTCTGATGGGGTCCAAGGTACCGCTGCGGCACAGGCATCCTGCTCTCGGGGAACCTCACCTCTGTTTCACACGCAAAGCAATGCTGGCTATCGGCACGGCTGAATGAACAACTGACTTTGGTAAAGTTCAGAAATAAAATGACCAAAGACAGTACTTGTTCGTACTATTGAAAACACAGCTTTACTTTTTTTCACCCCTAATTCTTCTTTTTCTGCTCATCTTGCATATTTATTTTGTTGTTTTGGTTTTTTTTTTAGCTTTTTCCTTTTTTTCTCAGAAGAGCTGAAGAACAGCCTTAGCATCCTGGCACTTGGCCCCCCCAGAATAATGCCCCACACCACGTGGCCCTGGCTCTCCTTCCTGCCTGGTCAGACGGCCCCGTACGGCAGCGGTCTCCAAAGTGGGGCGTGCCAGACAATCACCAGGGCGCGGGAAGAAAACATTTTTTTTGTACCATTAAAACAATTTAAAAATAGATTTAAAATGTTGTTTGTTCTATCTTTATCTCACTATTTTTCAGTTTCTATTTTTGCATGCGCTTTACAGTGCACATCATAGTATATTAGCAGAGTAGTACGGGTGCATAAGTGATAAGTAAATATATGTGGACAGGGTGCACATGCTCAAAAATTGTTTTTTACTGGGGCACGTGATCAAAACGGTGAGACCCCAAGGCACGGGACATGCAGCATCCCAGAGATCAAGGCAGGTGCTCTGGCAATCCCCCCAAAAGGAGTGGGTGCCCAGCAACCCCCCCAGCAAGCCCAGGCAGACAGCGAGGACGAGGCGAGGTGCAGCCCGGCCCGCGCCTGGCTCAGGAGTGCTTGGGGATGTCACGGTGCAGGGAGCAGCCCCTGGTGATCCGACATCCCATTCCAGCCTTGCTGCTGTGCATCGCCTGCTGTGTTTACCTAATCCGGAGGGAGATTTCTTGGAGCCTGACGATACAACAAAGGGGGCTGATGGCTCCCCACGAATCTTCCGATTAGGTGGTCGTCCACCGAGCCCCGTCCCTGCAGTCCTGGGGAAAACTGTCTCAAAGAACCAAGGAATTAATCTTACTGGGAAAAAGACACGCTGTGCCAAGAAACAGAGAGGTTAAGGACTGATCAGCAGAGGAACACGCCACAAAGAGTTAAAGGAGGTAACCCTTTCGCCTGGACCATCTGAGGCTGCTTCTCGCCTTCCTCACCCTCCTCTGTGGAGGCACAGGGTTCTCAGCTCCGAGTCGGGGGTACCAGACTGCCCCTGGCAGCACAAGCTCAGCACGCCGCGGACAGGAAGAAAAGGAGGCACCAGAGGGGACTGACGTGCTGTTGGGGAAGCACCCGCACCACATGCCGGCTCCTTCCCCGCTGCTGTGGGAGCACCCAGACAACGGCAGCAGGGAGCAACCTCCGGCTCCAGTTCTGCCTGCACGGCAGGCACATGTCTGGGATCCCGCAGTGCTTCCCGACAGGGAATAAGGCAAGACAGCAGAGGCCTAAAAAATACCTGAAACATCAGGACAAGTCTTGTTTGCTGTGCCTGCGAACAAGCTGGCACCCACAACTCTTTACAACTTGACATGGATGCACGAAAAACAGGAGGGGGAGGTGGGAGAGGGAAGGAAGGAGGGGTCCCGCGGAGGTGCTGGTGCGGCACAGCCCCAGCAGGTCACAGCAGTGACGGTGAGCATGTCCACCCTCTCCACCTCATGGCACACGAAGAGACTTCGGTGAGGGACATCCGCAGTCCCCTTGGGGCCCTGCGAGGGAGGGAGCGCGCTGCTGCTGCAGCACAGCACACCCCATTCAGGCAGACACCCCCTCCCATCGCACCCGCCTTCAGCGAGTCCGGTCCCCCCGGCCCCACACGCCTGTGCTTCAGACCCTTCTCCTCCCTCTTCTCCACCCTACTCTGCCTCCTCCTCTTCATCCCCTGCCTCCCTCCACGCATGCACGGACACGCGTACCTCATCTGCAAACACCTCTATTGATCTCATTCCAGATAAAAGGACGGTGATTTGGGGATGGGAGCTGGATTTATGGGCTGTCCGCAGCCCAAAGGCTCGTTCTCTTCCTGATCCTAAATATAGCTGCTGCCGAGCGCGTGTTTAATGGAGCCGTCACAGATGCACCAGGGACTGAGGCTGATGGATGGAGAGGAGCGAATCACTTGGAGATAGGTGTGGAGAGGGAGGCTCTATATTTAGAGAAGAGGGAGCAAGAGGACACCAGGGCAGCCCGGAGGGACGGGCTGTGCCGGGGGTGGC
Organism: Aramus guarauna; assembly: GCA_013400195.1. Taxonomy (NCBI): domain Eukaryota; kingdom Metazoa; phylum Chordata; class Aves; order Gruiformes; family Aramidae; genus Aramus; species Aramus guarauna. Next base: position 146,033 of record VXBL01002621.1, read on the forward strand.
AGGGGCTCATCCAGGCACAGGCAGCAGCACAGGCAGCCCAGAAGGACAGGCAGGGCAGGGGAACAGGAACAGGGAATGCAGAACGCTGGAGGAAACCAGGAGCGCGTGGACGGGTGCAGGCTGTACTCAAGCTGCTCTGCACGCTGCCTGTAAAGCACTTCTGTAAAGTTTTTTAAAATGCAATTCCTTCCAGTTAAGTCTGCCTAATCCATTAGATAAAAATACAGCAATATTAACATCCCATGGCTGGCCAAAAGCAGTCCAGATGTGCCAGAGAAAAGGTTCTGGAAGAGAAGCAGCTCTCACGCAAACTGACCGGACAGAGGGATGGTCCGGGGTGGACTGACAAGATGCTTGGGTGCCATGCCCATGCATCCTCCAGCACCTGGACTGTCCCCATCCTCTCCCCTCAGGCACCAACGCTGGGTTGCAAACAGAAAAAATAACTATTTTGGAATGTGAAAATAAACCTTTTTGTTTCTCCAGAATGTTGGAATTCTATTTCTAAATACTATTTAGAATGTAATTTAATTCAGTTTAATCTTATTAAATGATTTCTGCACCTCTAATTATTGGCAGCAATTTCTCTTTCATCATCTATCTTTGACCAACTGCATGCTGCATCACCACAAGCACCTAAACCGCAGGCATTCCCAGAGGTGAGCAGGCACAAGCACCCCACACACCAACAAACCCAGGGCTGGACCCGCAGCCAACACGCCTTTCTGGATGCACGCCCTTTGGGCCAGCGCAACGCCTGCACCGCGGCACTGGGTGAAGAATGACAACTCATTTTTTGGAAACCGATCTCTTCAATCATTTGATGCAGCAGCAGGGAGGTTATGGTTATCACCCAAGAAGTACTTCAAACCACCTGAGAGGTCAAGGTCAGAGCAAACCATAGAGCCATCAGGCAGATAAGGAATCGAGGGAGAGAGATACCAGTTAGACTCTGCGCTAGTCAAGAAATAGGGTTTAAAATAGATTCTATCTTCTAGGTTGAAATGCCAACTAAAAGCAGTAACATGCAAGTCAGAGGAGATGTGGTCTCAGGAATGGAGAAGGCTGGGGTCTGTGTTTGCGCCTTGTTGAGCACATGGACACTTCTTGTGCCAACACACCCACGCAGGAGGCTCGCAGACGCCCTGTCTCGGTTTCAGCGATCCTGTACGGGAGCACTGATTCATTGCTTTTTGAACTGTCTCATCACCCTGGGAGAGACACCACATTCAGCTGATGCTCTCAGTGAAGACAAACGGTGGGTGGTCTCGTCCTTTGCAGCAGCTGGACCACAAGCCTGGCTGATGCTGTTCTCAGTGCCAAGGGAGAGCTGTGCTGCTCTGCGGGTACAGCCAGCACTGGGACCGCAGGCAGAACCCTCCAAAGCTGGGAAGGGCTTTGGTGGGAGAGCCGTGATGCCACAGCACGTCCGAGAAGCAGCATCTCAGCCCTGGAGCACGCAAGGTGCTGCGGCACCCCCCTCCCCTGCTGCCCCCCCCACTCCCCGCCCTGGCGTGGGCAGACGGAGCGCTGCTGCCCATTGTGGATTTCACCCACGCGTCCCAAACCGTGCTCCCGAGCACCTGACTCGGAGTAGGCTGATGAGCAGATGCCACCACAATTAAAGCCTTTTCCAGGCTCTCTGCCAGGCAGCCAATCTGGCTGGGGCAGCCTCAGCACACCGGTGATGAAGAGAAAGGGAATTATTTCAGAAGAAGGAATGCTGAATTGCGCCGAGGGGGAGGAAGGACACTCAGTGCCCGAGACCAGAGAGGAGCCTGATGCTCCTCCACGCGGGGAAGGAGCCGGAGCAGGACAGCGGCTGGAGCACATCACCTCGGTCGCCAGCGGCAGTGACCGCTGGCCGGGGCAGCAGCGGGTCCCGTTCAGGCTGGGGCTCTGCCGGCCGCAGCCAGGAGCCTTATTTCAAGTGCAAGAAGGCACAGAAACCCTTGAGTATGACCCTTCTCCTGGGACTGCCAGGAGAATGAACTAACTCAGGTCCCTGCGGCACCTCATCTGCTGACTGGAAACAGAGAAAAGCTCCAGGATGTATTTGCGTAGTGATTTGTGGTATTACTGTATTTTATGCAGAATGGTTAACTAATTTATGCTTTCACATTGACTGATCTTTATCCTATGAAGTTCAAATACAACTTTTCTCTGAGAGTGAATACTTTCAGAAGCCTTGCTGTATAATTCTTAGTTTCATACAACAAATTCACATACAAGATGTGATACATTTGATGAAACTTTGGCCTGCGTTTCACGAATGCACAGAGGAGATCGTTGTATTAGTCCCTCTTGCCCTTACTTTATGAGTTATACTTGCAGTACGGTTACGCTTATTAGCGTTTTTAGCTTATCTGTAACTGAAAAACTGTAAATAAAACGGAAGTCTGCTCTCAGAGAACCCCAAGGCAGAGAGCAGCATCTGTGCGTTGCCTCTCCCGGGGACCCCCGGGCCGGGCTGTCAGCCTGAGGGCAGCGGGGAGATCGGTCAAAGCCACAACGCCGAACCAGCAAACCCGGCACAGCAGGGCCCGAGGAGGTTACGCTCAGCAGAAGGTCTCCACAGCTATTCCGTGTGGATTTATCCACATTCCTGCAACAACGGTACCTTCCGCAGTGCCACCCAGGCAGCTGTAGCCGTTTCTGACTGAGCCCAAAGCCCTCAGGGGGGTGTCTGTCCGACCTCACCTCCCTGCAGCGCGGGGCTGAGGTGCTCAGGGCAGGCGGTCCCGGTCCGCAGCCCCCGCAGAGGCCACGCACGTCGGGGGAAGTGCCAGCAGCAGCTCCCCAGGCAAACTGCTCGTGCTGGAGACGCGGCCGCCATGAACTCTTCAGCAGGACACGGCCCTTAGGACAGGCCCACAACTCGACAGCACCAGGGGAGGAGATGACAACACAGTCCCAGTACGGATGTTGTTGTTCTGCTTTGTTCTTTTGTTTGGGTTTTGCTTTTTTTTTTTTTTTTTTAATATATATAAAAACCAAGTCTATGATGATCAGGAACTCCCCAAGCTGCGTTACTTCCAGGGAAGAACATTTGTGCCAATGGCTTCCACCGCCAAATCCTAGGGTAAAGCCTGCCGGTCCTGCACCGGCGCCTCCGTGCTAGGACAGCCGGTCCTGCACCAACGGCATCTCCAGCGGCCTCAGAGCCGTGACCCAGCGGGACGGTTTGGGTTCCTGAGCCCGGACCACGTGCAGCAAGCAGAGGACTGGGAAGTGCAAGGACCCTACCCGAGTGTGAAGGTCCACACCAGTGCCTTCAGTACCGACAGCCTGGATTCCTTTGCCACGTCTCCACCCGCCATGGGGCACACACCACCTCCCTCCAGGGACAGGAGGCACTCGCGGCACACGAAGCCCCAGGAGCCACCTCCGTGTTACAGGGACCACAGCTCTGTTGATGCCAGAGGGGACCAAATTCCTCAGCACAGCCCGGACAGGCGCTTTCGCTCTGAACACTTGCACAAGTTACTGTCCCACCATTACAGGGACACTGCTGTTGTGAGCAACGGAAACTGGGCAAAGCTGCTCAGAGGCAGCAGCGGGTGGCACGGCACACACTCGGTATGCTCCTTCTCCACAGACCACAACGCAGGCAAAATACGAACCAGTTTTCAGTGTAGAGCTTCCCATCGAGGGCTACTCACCTGCTGACGCTGTCAAACCAGGGCAACTACACCAGGAATATGCCTGCAGCATCTCCATGGGTCTGCACAGAGGTGCCACCGAGCAGCATTTGTTTACACATTCACCTGCTTTTCCCACCTTCCCAGATCTCTAGGGTTCAGCAAGCGGCATGACAGTACTTGACACTGCCTCATCCTTTTACCATCTCGGCCTTCAACGCTCTGCACAACAGGGTGGCATGGCCCAAGGGTCGCACAAGCCCCAAAGTTCTGTGTATGACAGCACTGCGACAGAGAGGGGCTTCCTCTTCCTGTGGCAGAACAAGCAGCTAGAATAAAAGCATCCTTACCAAGAGCAGTGAACCCCGCACCAGGAGAAGCAGAGGAGAGAGGTGTTCATCCATTACAGCCCTGCTGGCCATTGGGCTTTGCCTAGTGCCCAGGAGACGACAGCTTCAGGAGGACGTAACAGCTGAGACACATGAGGAGGTTATTGAGAAGACAGAGCAAAGCTCTTCCCTGAGGTGTATGGTAGGAGCGACCCTGCCGAGGATGTAACATCTCCCTTTTACACCACTGAATCTACACCAAAACACTTTATGCCCAATGCACAACCACCTCCACACCTGCCAACTGCATTGCTCTTATGGGACAAAAGCACTTCAGTCATATTTATGCTTCTCATCCTTGTCCTTTGCAGACAGAGCCACAGTCCCCATCTCTTCCAAGGAAAGATGCCTGCAGAAACCTTCCACACAGACGATCCAGCTCACTGAAGCATGCCCAGAGCTGACGGTCACCAACAGGCTAAATCCTTCGTCCCCATGCACATGGAGAGAACTGCAGCCCTCCTATGAACATTGCATTGCATCTGTCCTCAACATCTTCATGATACCACAGAGGGGAACAGTCACAACAAAACTGGGTGTTTCTAGTAGAGTCAGGGCCTCAGAGTCAAAAGGACCACACTGAAGACACGACTGTGGCCAGGCCTGTGGACATTTTAGTGCCCACAACCCTCAGCGCAGCCTGCACTGAAGTTCTGGCTGTGAGCTGGATCTTAACTGAAGCCTGTAATGTCCCTTCTGGAGCCTGTGGATGCAGGCACAGGTAAAGCTATCTGAGTGTGGCATACCTTATAAACGAAGTGTGTCTGGCCATCTGGCAGCACAGAAAAACAGGAATGCCTCTGGAGTGCGCTCTTTTGCCCACAGCATCTAATTTTCTTGAGTCCTGATCTAAAGATTTGGCTTAACTAGACCTTCACATAGTAGTCGGGACCATCAAAGGAAGGAACATAATGGGAATTCAAGTTCTTTCTTGGATGCTGGTACTAGGTCTATTTTTAGACACGCAGGCTTTAGCAGGGGTAGGGAAGTGCCAGATGGCCGTAGCAGGGTCTGTTATGACCTCACGGATGGACAGGGTCACCTTAACAGAAGCTCTGTGGTGACAGACATCCAAGAGCACATATGTTCACACTGCTCAGAGTGTGCAAAGATGCAACCAACCCGACATCCTGCTGAAGAGGCCTCGATTCAGTTGATCCCACCGAGAGCGGAGAGCCGCCCTCCCCTGAGGGAATCACGAGCTGCTCGTTGCAGAGCGCTGTCCCAAACCCAGCCGAGAGAGGGGACCACGAAGAGTAAAGAGGGGAAGGTGGCAAGTGAGATTTGTCCCCCTGCAAAAGCTCGTTGCCAAGCTAGGAAACCCACTGACAGCACAACTGACCTGGAACTGGGTGCCAGCTCCAGAGATTCTGGAGATATGGGCACCCACAGGGCCACTGAGGACGGCGGCACTGCAAGGAGCGCGGGAATTACAACCACAGCAAGTCTGGGCAGGATCATTTGTGTTTGTCTGCCGATCCTCAAACACGACACTCCTGCTGCAGAACAATCGGGATTAGCACCAAAGATTTGGGCGTGCTCATCTCCACAGTGACTTAAAAGACTTCCTGGACGGGGAGGCTCTGGAAAAGACCTTACAGGAGGATGCTTTCAGGGAGGCTTTGTGTGCTGGCAAATAGCAGTGGTCAGTGCAGATGCTCTGAACAAAGAATGTGCTAGAAAAGGCTTCGGTTTTTCCCTCAGCAGTGGGAATATTGGAATCGTTGCTCTACTAAACCTGAGGGACACAACCTCCACGGATTTGCCTAACCTCCTGGAGCCTTGAATCTGCACCAACTGTGGCAATGAGATCCACAACCGCACGCTGCGTGGAAATAGCTCATTTTGTGGCCTTAACGTGTTGCCTAATTTCATTGACTGTCCTTGATTCTCACATTTAGGCAACCAATAAATCACTCCTCCATTTTTTCTCCGACCCCATTGTATTCTCCTGACAATCTCTCCACATTTGCCTATTTCTCTAATTCAGCCCCTCTTTGTCTGGAAAGTCTTGTGGCCCACCACTGGCAATCTCCATCTGCTGTAAAACCTGCCTACTCATGTCTATCCTTTGCTTTTTAGCTTTCAAACTTTTTTTTTTTTTAAGCAAACTTTGAGAAAGCCTACTTAACAGCTTTTGGGAAGCCCTGGTACGCTGTATCAGTCCTTGTCCCAGTGCTTGTTGACTACTTCAAAGACTTGTAGGACATGTAGTGGACTTCCTCCTAAAAAGGTTTTAAAATGAGGAAGAGTCAATAAAATATTACTTTATTCTAGTTTTCACTAATTTGCAAGATGAAAAAAAAAAAAAAAAGACTTACTGGTCTTTATATCATGGCAGAGGTGCTTGTCTATTCAAATAAGGAAAATAATGCAGTTAAGGCTAAACTCTTTAAGCAAGACTTCTTTTCCGTGTATGAGGGGGGGAAAAAGATGATGCATAGTGACTAGTTTTTATTCTAGTGGTAACTACAGAGATGCTGAACAACAACTATGAGAGGTGAGTACCTTAAAATTAGCACTTCTCAGTAGGAGTTCTTAGCCAGGATCTCACTTTTAAGGATCTCACTGATGATGTCTCTGAACAACATTTTCAGTAAGCCCCAGAGCACAGAGCAAGTAACTGAGGAGCAGAAGAAAGCCAAGTCGGTGGCAAGCATTCCAAGGGTGAGTGGGGACAGCCCCTGCAGTTACAGTGTGCAAGACTGACACCGACCTTGAGGGAGACGTTAAACCCAATAAGAACTTGATTATTTAATGATTTGGTTTGGTTGCTAATTTTGATATTACTCAAATAGGTCACCTGGAACTTAACAGCAACGCTGTATCATGTTTTGCCTTCGGAGAACATTTCACAAACCAATTACAGGCTTACAGAGCAGACCGAGGTTGCCCAAGGGAATCTAACCTTAACCAGTGCTCCTCGCCTTGTGGTGAGATGCCCAGCCGCAGATGAAGCCCTCCAGACTCCACACACACACGTTGGGATTCCGACTGTGCAGCACAAACACACGTTGGGATTCTGACTGTGCAGCACACACACACACGTTGGGATTCCGACTCTCCAGCACACACACATACATGTTGGGATTCCGACTGTGCAGCCAGCCCTGAGGACAGGCACCTAATTAAGAGCAAGGCCCCCACCTTTCACCTGCTGCCCAGCAGCCTGAAGCTGGACAAATACTTGTTGCAAGCTCCAGAAGATAAGAAATGAAAAAGTTAACCAAGAAAAGCAGGGAATTAGTTTCAGAAAGGAGTTGTATCCATTTCTTTTAACACCGTTGAGCTACCAAAACAATGGGAAGTGCATAGTACAAAAGAGCACCAGAAGATATTAGCAACTAATGAGACAGTTGCTTAAGAAAAGACAGAAATTCTAACTCTGTCTGAGCTAATATCAAACACAGTGCCAGAAATGAGTAAAACATAAATCAGCCTGAAACAAAAATGATGAGAAGACACTAACGACAGCAACTTACAGCATCAACAGACCAGAAAATTGACAGCGCTGGAAACAATCAGCCTGTGGTCAGGCATTCGGAGGGCAGTAACAAGGACTGACTGCTGTCAACAGCTCTGGAATAAGGTACAGATAAGCCTGAGTCCACCACGTGCAGACTGGTGCTTTGCTGAAACAAGAGAGGTGCAGAATTCAGAATTACTCCTCTCCTCCCAGGCTACCAGAAGCAGCAGTGCAAGTCTTTGGTCCAGGGAGCCTCTTGTTCTTTATGCTCTGTAACGTCAATAAAACTATGCTGCTGAGTCCAAATTCTTTCTGCAGGAGGCCAAACAGCCGTGATGCGGGCTTTTTTAAAGTAAGTAATGCTACAGACTTATTTTTAAATCTATTTATTTTACAGACCTCAACAAATCAGCCCAGGAGAAACCACTTTAAGCAACTGCTTTTTTTTCTGTATTTCAAATTCCCTTGCATTCTGAACAGTTCAAATGTCAGCCTAAGAGTGCTTTAAGACAACCACATCCTTGCTCCTTGGAGACATGGTGCAAGTGAGATAAATGGGCTAAGAGTGCCAAGGCACTGACAAGAGGTTCACAGTAACAGGCACGGGAAAGCTGGGTACTTTGTACTGCTCCTTGATACACCTCAGTACTCTTACACCCATCGCTGTAAGGAACAGGGATGTTCAGTTCATGCCCAGAACGTCTGTAGTACCTCAGCCTGACCACTGATCTGCTCATGATACTGTGAGGTTTTGTTCCTACGTGGTCAAAACTGCACGAAGGGTTCTGTTACTGGAAAAGTTAAGGAAAAGCAAATCTGGAAAGAATTCGTCAAAAACTTTTAAGTTCCCACTTTGGCGGGGGGGGGAAGGCAAATCTAATACATACTAGTTTTAAAAGCTAAGCAGCACTTTGGGATATTCATAACATTGACCTTGATTCTTGACCGCAAGAGGAAGCTGCTGGCGGAGCAGCAGATTAAGACAGGAGCAAAGTTCAGAGAAACGAAGGGGATCAAGGTTAAAGGCAGCACCGCCAGAGAGGAAGCCTAAAACGTAAGCAGCAACATAATGGCGACAAGATCAGGCTTGGAAGGAAGTTAGAAAAGTGAATGAGAAATGAAGAGGATTTTTAAAATGCTGGTACAGAAGTAGCTAGAGGGCTCGTTCCCACCTCGTGCATGACAAGTGATGCACGTTGGAGGGAAAAGCAGCTCTGCTTGGAAGGCTGGACGGCACACCAGGCCCGGGGGAGATGAGAGGTTACCCAAGCTCTTGGAAGACGGATTTAATTTGCATGCTTTTCCAGTGGCAGCTGGCTGGCTGTGTCAATCAATGCTCCATAATCTACAGCTCTATTGTTATCAGGTCTTCAGCCGCTTCTGCACGTGCTCCCGTGTGTTGCTGTGCTGCATGCAGAACTCCAGCCGGGACAGCAGTCAGCTGCGGAAAGCTCGGCATGCACGTTCTGTCTGCAGATGAGGAAATTCTGGTTTCCCGTTCTGTCAGGGAATTGTCACCTTATGAGTGGCCAAATGGGAAGAGTCACCTCTCTCCAGCTGTGTAAAAGCAGACACGTTTCTTTGCTAACGAGGAAGCTATTTCAGGCTGCAGATCTCCTACCACCACTCTTCATGTGGAAGTAAATGGCTCTAAGGACAGTACAGGAGATTGTGTCAAAGGCTTTGTACAACAACCACCAGAGCCAGCCCTCCCAACGCAGGAGGCCATCAGGCATGTCCGGCACGACTTGTCCATGCTGCTCCTTCCATTCTCTTGCTCCCCCGCTTCCCTCACTCTTCCTGTCCCAAGCTCAGAGCTTTCATCAGCTTGCCTGTCTGCCTGGGCGACGGCTGAGCACCAAGTGCACAGGATGACTTGGTGGCTGGTAGGCCAAGAAGGGTTCCAGCTCAGCTCATGCTGAAGTCTTTCCCCAGGACCATTAAGCGTACAGAATAAAGAGGGGACTGAACTCAATGTCAGAAGGTGAAACACAGAGAGTTGCAGCAGGGCAGTTTGCAGCACTTGTGCTGCTCCCTGGCTGTGCCTGGCGTGCGAGCTGTCACTCGGTATCCTCCGAGAAAGCCGCCTCTGAGCTTGTCACCAAGCGCAGGAGCTCGTCACGCAGTGCTGAGGTGCAGATCCGCTCCCCAGTGCAGCTACACTGGAGCGTTTGCATGTCCATCTTCTTGCTGATCGTTCTGCAATGCCACATCGAAGGGCTGGAGAAGTAAAAGAGGGACCTCCCTTCCCGCAGGGGCTCTCGGGATGGTGCTCCGGCTCCTGAGGCTGGGCTCGTGCCACTTTGACTCCCAACCTGCTGCTCTGAGGCAGATGCCTCCTTAGGAGCTCCTTCCCCCCACACAGGGACTCTCAAAAAAACCGCTCAGAAAAGCTGTAGTGTTGGGGCTCTGTGCTCGCTGCTCAGCCAGGGCTTCTCCTTTCCACCTGGGAAGTTTAGCTGACTGAGTTTTTTCATTTCCTGCTGTCTGTACTTCCTCTCCTAGTGTAGTCTTTCTTCACAAAGCAAGGTATTTGTCAAAAGCAATGATTGCTAAGTGGGTGCCACATGTGAACCCCTACACCCAATGAGATCCAACTCATACAAATGGCCACAGGGGACACCAACACCATCTTGGCCGCAGGACTACAACTCCATGCCATCACTCTACGCGCCATCCAGTCTCCCTGTGGATGAGGCCATGTCCCCCGTTAGCTCAACACCACCCCAGTCTCGCTTTAGGATAGAGTTCTCCAGAGGAGGATCATCATCAGTCGAGGCAGACTCTGTAGCATACCAAGAAAACAAAAGAGAAGGTGGAATAGATAGCTCGTCCCTTCGCATGCAGGACACACAGAGATAAAGTTATGAAATGGGTACCATAACAAGACAAGCTGACCTCCCCAAAGGCTGGTGCAGACCTCCAGGAGGGAGACGATCGATTCACTGCAGGAAATTAGAGAGCTGTATTTCATTAAGGTACCAAAATCCTCCACAATCCTCCTCCTCTGCAACCTACGCATCTATATCACCTGAGGTTGGCATCAGAGATGAGTGAAGAACAACAGTGCCCTCTACCAAAAGAAACAGCCAATGACTTCTGCAACCTCCTGTCCTGAGCCAAGCGGCCGGGACAAACAGCCCTGCTCTCCAACGGAAGGCAGCTCCGGCTGTGCTCTGGACAACATGGTCCGAGTTCAGACCACTGGGGCCAAGCACCCACACCAACACTTCCTCCGCCTCAGCGGTGATGTGCTCTGCTGCCTCTGATGTACCGGGCTGGAAAATACTTCTGACTCTCTTACACAATGCAGGAATGGATGATTCAGAAACAGCAATGCTGGTCATTTTTTTTTTTTAAATCTCGTTGTTATACCATCTGCTCTTCCAATATCTATGCTGGCCACTGGGAGAGATGGTGAGGGGACAAGCCCAGCCAGCAAGATGCTCTTACTGTTACACATGTAAATAATTTGAAGTATCCAACAACTGTTATTCCAGTTTCAACACATTTCTTACACAAGAAGCTCATTTCTTGATTAAAAGTTGATTCAAGTTCCTAATTCTTTCTTCAGAAAGCCTTTCCACAATGGGAAAAAGAGGTAACACTTCCACCACCTCCAATGCTACCCGCAGCTACCAAGAAAGTAACTAAATACATCCCCGTCATACGAGAGGGGTGCATTCCACCCATAAAATTATTTTTGTTTTCTCAGAAAAAGAAGAAATGTCAAAGACTAAGTCCACTAGGAACTCAGTTAACATGGTTTCATGTATTAGTAATTTAGACCCTACGATGATGGAAATCTTGCCACAAATAAATGGGCAGGCAAGGAGCAGTAAGGAGAGGTCTCTGCCGCGCAAACCAGACAGTTCTCTGGACGCCACTGACTCCCACATCCTTCCACAGGAATCAAAGCAAGAGAAAAGAGATCCGATAAAGCAGATACTCGTGCCACGGTTATTGCACACCCAAGATCAGCCGTAGCTCTTAGTCCCAGCCTCTCACAACACGCTCTCCACAGCCCCGACTGCAGCCGGTGTCGGCACCTTCCCGGCCTGCTCGGCTGTGCCCCTGCGTCTCCCAGCGCCAAGGGTCTGCCCATCCGTTGAGAACCCCTACCCCGGGAGCAGGTGTTATCTGCAACCGTCTGAACCGGGGCACTGCCACAGCACCCCACGTCTCGGCTGTGGCAGGAGACAGCGGCACGTCCCTGAGGGGTTTGGGAAGCGGCCACAGGAAAACCCAGACCCCGTGTGTCTGGAAGTGCTTGTCAGCCCACTGGTTCAGACGCAGCCTAATTAAGTTTGCAAAGAGCTTTCCTACATTTCTCTCCACAAAGACAGATCTGCGCGTGGAAGCAGATAAACAGCACAGAATGTTTGCTAGAGGAGACGGCACAGCATCTCTCCCAACAAACACAACTTGAGAGAGGCAAATAGTAGCAAGGTGATACCCAACAGTCTTGGATTTCTACCAAGGCCAGGCTCCAGGCTTGCAGTGCACGGGGGAGCTTATGCTCCGTTCTCACACTTTCTCTCAGTCCACGGACGAGTTACTGTGACAACAGGCTGCTCACACATACGCATCGAAGCATTTGGCACATTCCGCTTCACACCCCCAAACTCGTCCTTTAATTTCTGGGTGTCGCTTCCCAAGAGATCAGCAAGCTCTGTAGGGCAGGTGAAGTCTGTTCCCCCACCAAAATCAGGTGGGAAACAGGGCCAGGATCTGCCGCAAAAGGTGATTTTGAAAAATGCATGGGAGTGAGGGTCAGGGGAGAGAGAGACCACAGCTCAGGGTGAAGTGAGCCCCAACTGGACGCTGACACCACCACAGGACAGCCACGTTTCAAGGTACACTACGTAAATGCACATTTTACAGTGCCTGCAACCTACCCCAAACGGCTATTTTGTCTTAACTATGGTTACCAAATATTCCTCTGCAATTTTAACCAAAGCTGCAGGTCCTTCTCCCAACATGTCCCTGGACCACACACTCAGCACTACTCTGTAATTAACCCAAAGCAAGAATGAGTTGTGTTCAAAGCGGAGGTGCAGCCATTCCAGTGCCAACTTCAGCAGAAAGTTGTCCAGCAACTGACAAACTAGGTCCTGAAAAATTAATAGTCATATTTAATTTCATATATTGCAAATACTTCCTAATTATATTACTGAGATTTGTGTGTGCAAGCTTAGCACATGTGTACTCCCAGCCCTACGAGACGTTACTCAATTCCTGTCCAAGAAGGGATCCCACCATCGAGGCTTTGGTTCCTCGCTGAGCACACGAAGACTGAGGGCATTTTGAATTTCTCTTATTAGAGCCGCACAGCTCCCGACAGCAAGCGCGGGCAGATGAGGAGAATGAGACTGATGTGAATCCAGATTCCTGCGGACATTGATCAGAACGATAATCAATTCCCGATCTGATGTTAACAGCTCCTCATGCCGTAGCACCAACGCCTCCACATACTGGAAACACCTTGTACGAGACACCCCAGGCTCACGTCTGCCTCTTGGCAGACACATGACGCCATAGTCATCTCCTGAGCCACTAACATGCCTCCTCTTGTTGTTTCAAGAAGTAAAACGTTAGCATGTAACTACTGAGAAGATTTTCTGTTAAGTGCAAGATCCTGCATTTTATCCTATGGAATTTCATCCCACTTCTGTTACGCGAACTCATCCAGCTCTGAACGTAAAGCGTTCTCACCTCTTAAGATGTCACAAGGAAACATTAGCAGTGCATTTCAGTTTTCTTTTGGCCACAGCTATTAGTGAAAGCATTTAGTAGGTGAAATCATTAATCACCTAGTGACAGATGAAAAATTTCCAGTGCTCCCCCACATTTCCTCCAACTTTGCTAATAATTTCCCACGTAACACTGTCCTGAAATCCAAGCAAGCTGGAACAATGGCATTTCCTTAGCCAAAACAGTCAATCTCCTTTAGCACAAAATCGTTCCTGGATAAACACCGTTCTGTCCTACCCCTTTTCCCGTCTTCCCCCATCTCCTTCTGCTTTCAAAATCTGCTGTGAACACTTTCGTGCCAGTGAACTGAGAGCATCGTAACTGGGGCTGCCCCAGCGGTCCCACACACGAGGGTCACCGTTACCTCACTGAAATCTTTGCTGATGTGCCACTAGTTTTCCCTATTATTTCTTCAGAATGCTGGTGTCCTTTGTTGGTTGGGGGGCGCAAGGGCAGGGCTGTCCCCAAAGGGAGGTGGGCCAGGAACCCAGGAGACCCCACAGCCGGCAGGGCAGTGGCCTCGCTGGCCACGATGCAAGCAAGGCAAGCAGGACAGACCCAGAGATGGTGGCCAGGTCCACCAGGAGTCCAGCTCACAAGGCAGTAGCACAATGATGGGGCAGGTCTCAAGTCAAGCCAGGAAGCCAATGTGCAGGCTGGGGTTAAGGTCAGGTCTAATGGTCACTGGGCAGGTCCACAGTCATGAGGCAGGTCTGAGGTCAAGCTGGGAAGTCAGTCCACGGGTCAGGGTCTGGACCAAGAGGGTCCATGACCAGCCATAGGCATGACTATGACTGAACTGGAGACCAGGAGTCCTCCAATGTAGTTCAGGCAGCGACTGAAAGCTGCAGCCTTAAACAGAGCTTCTGGGACGAGTGGTGGGGAGGAGATCCCAGATGAAGCTGGTCAGGGACATTAAGACACATTAGTGCCCTCAGGGCCCTGACATTCATAGAATCACAGAATCGTTTACGTTGGAAAAGACCCTTAAGATCACCCAGTCCAACCATTAACCCCGCATTGCCAAGTCCACCACTAAACCATGTCCCCAAGCACCACAGCTACACATCTTCTAAATACCTCCAGGGATAGTGACTCAACCCCTTCCTTGGGCAGGCTGTTCTGGTGCTTCACAACCCTTTGGGTGAAGAAATTTTTCCTAATATCCAATCCAAACCTCCCCTGGCACAACTGGAGGCCAATTCTCCCTAGCTGGCAGTATCAGTCCCACCATAGCCTACCCATCCAGCCTCGTGCCCATTTTGACAGGGAACTGTTCTGGTAGATTTGGACCTTTATCTAATTAGCTTTGATCTTATCTCATTCTCATTGCTTAAGAGCTCTACAGCCTCTTTCCTTACTCTTTTATTTGTACAGCTGAAGAATCTACTATTACTCCTCTCAACATTCTCAAGGCTCAGCTCAGTTTTTGGCAAGTTTCATCTTACATGTATGATTGCAGATCCCCCTGATACAGATTTTTTTTTGCAGATGAATCCTAGTCCTTGTTCTTTGACAGCTTTGCTTATTTCTAGAGGCCTAGGGACAATCACATTTGGATTCCCTACCTGCAAGATTTCTCTTTTGCCAGGAATATGTTAGGGCAGATTTTTGTAGCTTTGACTTAAAATATCCACTCACAATTCACTGTATTTTAACTCACTGAAGACAGTCAATTCCATTTACTTCACTACATTTTTCTTCTTTATGAAATATAAAAATCTAGACTCTAGCCTTATTACCAGGATATCTTACACCATCATTTTCCAAAGCAACATAAAGGTATATGTTTTTGTCCTACCTCTGTTCCTGCACAGCCCATGCATCACACACACTTCCTACCCTCAGCTTTCCCGTTACCTCTGCCTTTCCTTAAAGCACAGACATGCTGCTCTGGCCTGTTCTCACCCACGACAGCTGTTGGACTGACCAAATCACTTGGCTCAGCTTCTTCCCCTCTGCACTCATAACCTGGTGTTTGAATTCCAAATGCCTCAGCCTTACCCCACAGGCCACCGTCAATTCCATCGACAGAGAAGACAGCCTCTTCTCAGAGCAGTCTGCCTGCTTTGCTGCTGCTTTCACCTGTCCACTCGCCTCCTCTCTTGTGTTCCTTCAGGCAAAGATACGTCAACGTCTATCTGATTTTCCTCCTCTTATACTCAAACTAGCAATGCAGATAGCAGCCTATCAAAATCAACCCCCTCAATTCTTGGTTTAAAGCCACTTTGATTTCTGAGGGACCAGATGCTTGGGTAGAGTCCCTTCACCGAGGGCTCCTTCTCAGAATGCTTTCAGTCACTGAATAGTAGGTGACTTACCAGCACGGGGAACCACCACTCGCCTGTGCCTGGGCCATCACCACCTTAGGCAACGGGCTTTAGCTCTAGCACAGGCGACATGGGCACGTCTCCTTCCCTCGATGATGATGCATATTAGGCAGCTCATGCTCAGTGACCTGGTGCTCTCTAAACCCTGAACTACATGGTCCTTGGGGACATGCTGAGGAGGAGATGAAGAATGAGAAGCAGATATACATATGGGCTGAAAAATGGTGACTGACAAACAACCTCTTTTTTCTGTTTCATTTTAGTCAGAGCCCTACATACATTCACGCTGTGAAAGACCATCTTCCTCCATCACTTGGAGACAGATCTGCAGTCTCTCAGGTGCAAGTGCTGCCCACCCATGGTACCCGTCACATCCCCTGATGACACTCTGCAGCACCTCTGCAAGTGTGAACGAAGCTCCAAATGGCTGCTTGACAAGCGGGAGTTGGAGTGCAGTCCCTCTGGTCTGAAGCTCCACCAGTGCCTCTGCTTGGGGAGACAAAGACATTCCGGTGCAGAACCACAGCTGCAGCTGAGATCGAGGGGGGCACTCCCACCGTCCTGTGGCAGCTCTGCACGCCGTAATCTCGTAATGGACCCAGAGACAGGCAGATGTGACTAGCTGGTGTTTGCATGCAGGTTCTGACACCCACAGATCCCAGACCACCAACAGCTGGGAGGACAACCCGACGAGCTTGATCCTATATGGGCAGAAAGTCAAGGCCTGCTTCAACCACAGGGAAGGCACAAAAAGATTAATTCCCTGAATCCAACAGAAATGTCACACCACTTTAAGCAGAATGTGGGATATGGTGTTAGAGGAGGTGCAGACAGGAATAAAAGTGTGTAATGAAGCGATGGCATTGATAACTAGAACTTGGATCTCCTCTTGGGATGTCAGGATGACACAAGAAGGATCATCTCTATGGGAAAATGGGCAAAAGCAGAGATCTCCGACTCCGTAGGGCCAGAAGAACTAAATTTAGAACATACAGAAAGTTTGAGTTATTTACCAAAGAAACTCTGCTTAGGTCCCAAAGGATTTCAGTTCCACAGACAGAAGATATCTAAGGAGACCCTCACTGGGAAGTCAGAAATGTACGTTTCTGCCTTGGGGCCTGTAACAGAGATGGGCAACAGGACATCTTCCTTTAGAGCCAGCAAGCACTGCAGCACCTACAAGGTGGGACCTGAGAGGGAAGCGCTGACCTGGAGGCACCCACAGAGAAGAACTTGGCTCATCTAGGTACATCAATATGCAGCTCATGGCCTTTTCCCTCACAGCATGAAACTACATGCAGGTTAAAGGAACATCCTAATACCAGCTCCAAAATGTCAACCCTGAAAGTTGCTCTGTCTGAATTTCAATGAAGATTACAATGAATTTCCTGAGCTGCTCTCATCCTTGTCACAGTCATCTTCAATCCGTTCCAACAAGAGTCTAGTCAGGTATCTGCTGCTGCTTTCCTCAATCGATACAGTTGGAGATGTCCACAAGTCTGATGTGGCTTTGTTCCTCAGCAAAGTACAGTCAGGCAAAAATCCTTCCACCAGAGCACAGCCCAGTCAGCTGTTAGGCTATACTTAAACTCAGGAGATAGACACTTCTCTTTCTTTGATCTTGATGAGAAGCAGCAGAGCAACATCGTGTCCATACAGATAAACTTCTTCTGTGCACAAACATCATGGCCTTATCAAACACTCTGTACCTGAAAACTGTGCCTGATCTTTGTCTGGAAAAGTAAGTCGTCAAAAGCCAAAACCATGCCGGGGGATGTGCCAACAACTAAACAGTACGGACAACTGGAGGAAAATGCTCATACCTCTGCTCGAGCTTTAGTGTCTAAGAACCATCTGTTCTTCACATTTCACTACATGACTTCAATTTAACCCAAACATGTAACATTCTCCACGAAAACACCCAGCAAACATGAACTCCTAGATACAGGAAGGGCTTATAAACCACATCGATTAGTCTATTGTCTTTTTTATGTAGCATCACAGAGGACAGGGCAAACAGCCCCTGCACACTGAAATGGCTCCAGAGTGCTGCTTTGGAGCTCTAAAGAGGAAGGAAGGTGAGACCTCCTCAGGGGAAGTCCCAACTCATCAACCCTAATCACCCCTGAAAAAGGAGGAATATCCCATTCATGTCTTTAATGTCATCAAGCTTTTCCCATCAGTACAACAGGAATACATTTGCTTCACTTCCAACGGGCCCAGGGTACAGCTGAGTTCACAACCCGCACACAGCAGGAGTGTGCAAAGGCAGAGGTGACCAGCGCAGCAAGATGAAGCACATACAAAGACAATTTGAAGGAAGAATACAAATGAGCACTGGGAACACCAGTGGGAACTGCAGACTGGAGAGCTAACAGCTGGACCAGTTCAGAGGCAGGGGGAGAAAAGCTTTGCTGATGAGACCCTGCAGCGCACGGGTGCAAAGTGCTACTGGTGGAGTTCCACTCCTGCTACACCCTCCATGGCCATGACACCAGGTCCCAAAGGCACCAAATACTTTATCCGCAGGGACCAGTGTGCAGGTGTCCCAGAGGGCACGCGACCTGCCACCTGCTTGTCACAGCACGCACAGACTTCGTGGCTCACTGACGGAATCCGAGCATCCTGGTAAGGAGATGCTTGAGGGTGCAAACACATGCATTTAAAACTCTCAGGAAGGACTGGGATTAGAGCAAAGAGAAGACTTTATAAGTGGGTTCAGGCTTCCAGAAACTAATTAAAAGTAGTTGTTGTGCAAGACAGAGAACTGTATTTTATTGATTTTCTTTTCTCTCCTACAACTTTGTTTCCAACTTTGCGATCAAGGTTTAACTCTCACCAGAACCCAGCTGTGTGAATTTTAAAGCTTGTTTAATATGCAAAGTGAACTTTTCACTGAATCTGTCAAATCAGGACCACTTCTGCCTTCTCCTAAGTAACACATTGGAAAAAAAATAAAATCCCGATGTTCTTTTCAGTTGCTTTACACCCGGACAAGTTCAGGCTTGCCAGAAGCATTTCCCAGCCAGTCCTCAGGCTGGGAGTGGAACGCTGCCCGGGCAGCTCTTGGTAACGAGGGGTAAGCTGCGGTGATAAACCTCACAACAGCGGGAAACCCATTGAGTCACGGTGACCTCCAAGAACACCGTACTGTTTGGCACATGCAATCCACAGCTCCTCCTGACACCGCTGTCCTCCAGGAACAGCAAATTCCTGTTAGGTGGTGGCTGGTGTGGGAGATGGAGAGTCAGGAGTGCCAGGGCTGAGTCACAGCTGGTTTTAGTATTTTCTGCCTGACAACACACACATGTAGATTACAGGGGGACATGTGAAAATACAGGGACTGGTGCCAAGGGCAGGGAGGGACAGGCCAAGGGGAATGGCCTGAAGCTGCAGGAGGGGAGATGGAGATGGGCTGTGAGGCAGCAATCCTTCCCTGGGAGGGTGCTGAGGCCCTGGCCCAGGGTGCCCAGAGAAGCTGTGGCTGCCCCTGGCTCCCTGGCAGTGTTCAAGACCAGGTTGGATGGGGCTTTGGGCAACTTGGGCTAGTGGAGGGTGTCCCTGCCCATGGCAGGGGTGGCACTGGGGGGGCTGGGAGGTCCCTTCCCACCCAAACCAGGCTGGGATTCAGTGAAACTCAGGACCCATCTACTGCTTTCTTTTGAAGTCTCCTACAATGTAATGCAGGGTTGGAGGTTCAGATCAACAGCCACACTCCTCTTGCTCCATCACTCACTGTCGCCTGCAGAAGACCCTACCCCCGCAGCGATCTCTGCAAAAGGGACCGATGATTGCCCTCCTCATGACAGTTCCACACACTTACCATGCATCAGCGTGTCTACTACTGGATGCTAATGCCCTCAGTAACATAGACTTTGAGCAATGTAATTCTTCAGATGCATCCATTACCCACCGCAAAGACTGGGCAAACTCAGAGACTGCTAGAAATTTAAAATGAATACTTCTGAATTTCCAGGGCTGTTCAGCGTGTCTGCTGAGAGACACTCAGATCTAAGAAAACAGCTTACCTTGCCGTGGATCATACTGTCGCATCTGCACCTCCTCAACACATTCTGCCGGGAACCAGCCAGTCCTTCCTTTCACGGTTCCTTCCCAAAAGCCACCTTCGCCAATACTCAGCACTGTGGGAAGAAACAAATGGTACAGGAGAATCAGCAGCGGTCCCAGAAAAAGGGAAGGCCAGAATGACCATCGTATAGTGTTAACACAGCAGAGACATGAAAGGGCAGAGCACAGAAAATTTGTCTGGGGTCAGGAGAGGTCTGGAGAAAGAAAGCACCTCAAGAAGCCTTCAAAGCTTCTTTCACTCATGTCCAGAAGAGAGACAGTGTCCTTCATGCAGCCACATGCCGCAATAATGAAACAGCAAATCGGCAGCATCTGTCTCTGTAAGAAGGATTGTTAATGGGGGACCCAGACATAACATGGGCTCTGGTAAAACCATTTCCTGGACAGATGCTACCTACTGTAACTTCTGACATCCTCAGAGCCACAGAGAAATCACAGACCCCTCAGGAAAACAAGATGCAGAGAAAGAAATTGGCCATGGAGACCACCACAAGTCACTCCAAGAACTGGGGTGTCCTGACTGGCCTGTGCTCAAAAACCAAGAGCTGTTTCACTCCAAATGACACAGCAAACAGGAAGGCACTTCATTGTCACAGCAAAATTCCCCCAGCCCATTAAACCTTGTTTTTATTCACCCAAAGCTTAGAGAAACAGAACGAAAGTCTTGAAATGTGCTTTGAAGATTAAATGAATTCAGAGTCAAGGAGATTTTAACAGAGAATCACATCAGGAACATCCTCATTAAACCAGGGAACTATCAGCTTGAACCCCGCACCAACCGTCGGCTGAAAAGGATGGCCTTCAGGCAGCCAGGACACAAACTACTGAAGAGCCACAGACAAAACCAGTGCTTCTTGTTACACCTGAAGAATGAACTGGTGTCCAAAGCAGACTAGCCAGCACAGCTCGAGGTTACAAAACAGTCTGAGGTTTCTGCTATGAAAACCATTGAGAGCAAATGTCTGTTTGATGTCAGCTGTGGTCTCCTAGCTCCCTGCAACTGGACCCCCCACACCTCAAGCTAGCAGGCTCTGCAGGGAAGATCTGGATTGTTTGGGACATTTGAAAATGCATCATTTGTGACAGTTACATTTCCTATGGCCACAGAGAAAATGACTGTCATTCCCAGAGCACCCAAGAGAACAGAAACATGCACAATGCAAGAGAGAAAAAAGGGAGATGAGAATTGTTACCAATCCTTCTGGATGTTCCCCATGTATATATGATATCCAGAGTGCCCAGATATTATCCCTATTTTATCCAGAAAATGGCTGATGTGCACCTCTCCCTTGAATTCAGGCACTTACAAGGCCAATGAGTTGCACCATCCCGATCCAAGAAAGCGGAGGAGGAGAGCAGTTCCACGTGTTTGCAGGTTACCCTGGCTCACAACGCTTTCCTAACTCTTTGTAACACAGTGGTCTCCGGAACAGATTGTGAATTAATGTGTTAGATGTAGTCTATAAAATGCTATAGATCAAGAGAAACTGCTGCACATCACCCGAAAGTGATAAGTGTTTGATACATCCTTTGGAAAACATTTTGCTGTAGCATTTCTAACAGCGATTCACTTGACATCCAGACAGAAAACAAACAGTCTGCGTCCTGGGGTCCCTGCTGTCACTGATCCCAAAGGTATCCCCTCAACATCATCCGGACAGCAAGTTCTTAAAGCACAGCCCACCACATCAAGAGATCCGCTTGGTTAGCACAGAGACGTGGTCCTTCTTGGGACTTGCTTTGAAACCTCAGGAGCCGTTGTAAAACCCCGCAGTACAGAGAGGGGACACTAATCTGGACTCTTAAACTCCTCAACAAATCGCTGGACAACAGGTGAAGGAAAAGGCTGACGTCAGGTCTATTTTAAACTTCCATTTTCTTATCTTATTGTGGTGGGTTGACCCTGGCTGGGGGCCAGGTGCCCACCAGAGCCGCTCTATCACTGTCCTCATTCACCAGACAGGGGAGAAAAAGTGTAACGAGAAGCTTTGTAGGTCAAGATAAGGACAGGGAGAGATCACTCACTCATTATCATCATGAGCAAAACAGGCTGAACTTAGAGAGGAAATTCATCTAATTTATTCCCAAACAGAACAGAATAGAGCAATGAGAAATAAAATCAAATCTTAAAACACCTCCCCCCACCCCTCCCATCTTCCCAGGCTCAACTTCACTCCCGGCTTCAAACCTCCTCCCCGCCAGCAGCACAGGGGGACGGGGAATGGGGGTTACGGTCAGTT
>VXBL01002621.1:168237-215160 GCA_013400195.1 Aramus guarauna
CTGGCATTGGCTCTATCAGACACAGGGGAAGCTTCTAGCAGCTTCTCACAGAAGCCACCCCTGTAGCCCCCCCCGCTACCAAAACCTTGCCCTGCAAACCCAACACACTTATGCTTTTTTCCTATGGCTGTTTCTCCAACTTTGTAATCATAACTTAACCTTGTGGCTTAGATAGCAGAAACTTCATCTTCATTTTGAGCTTGCCGATGATCTGAAACGTACTCAAGTGAATTTGACAGAGAGAGCTGCTTCTGCCAGAGGCAGAGACCGCAGGTTTGCAGACAGGTCTCAGGGGCACTGACCTTGGGGCCTGCTGGATGCTCCCTCTGACCATCAGGAAGGCCCCCATAAAAGATGAGGAGCCTCCTGTGCCTGATTACCGAAAAGGCCCTTTGGCAACGGGACGACAGCGATGAGCAGCAAGCATGGGGAAACCTTAGTGCTCGTTCCCCTAAGGCTGCGCCGCAGCCAGGCAGAAGGAACAGAGCTGATCAGCAGTCAGACAGCTCCGGGTGCAAGAAACCACCACGCAGATGAGACCACTGGTCCTCGAGCCTCAGGAGGAATAGCTCTCCAAACTCTTTGATAATAATGTTTGTACCACAAGGCTACGCAAGTATCCTTGTGTCAGAGCCACACCAACACAGCTACTGCTCGGCTTCTCCGCAGCACGAGGATTCTGCACAATTCCCAGTATACCGTTGTTCCGCACATTTTACCTATTGCCTCAGAACAGGGTGGGTGCTCCGCAGAATGCACAAAAATGCCCAGTTTGAAAGGGTGAGCCCCCACCCCGAGAAATCCATCCTCTCAGATTACCTCCCCATGGAGACACTTCCACCCACAGCTGAAACCCGGTGAGACGTCTGTCCTGACGGCCGCAGAGGGCCGTGGAGGCTAGCGCGCTCGACTCCTCTCTCCTGGATGTCTCTGCTTCACCGTGGCATGGGGGAGGCCGGAGCGCTGCGCTCAAGTGACCACGCTGCTGCCTGTCCCCTCTGCGTCATCCCGCATCCTCCGCTGCCCCATCCCGCCTCCTCCACTGCCCCCGGGGCCCCCTGCACCTCCCTCAGCACTCATGGGGGTTAGCTGCACCGCTTTCTGCCCCAGCTGGAAATCTCTACACAAATCACTGTGTGATTAGCTCTCTCCATTAGTGCAGTGGTGCCTTCCAAGTCAAAGACCTCTGAGGAAAATGGTTTCTTTTCTCTTTTCCTGTCTTGATGCAAAGTATCAGCACGAGCCCTTGCGCTATTGCTACGTCCACCGAGGCCAACACCTCTGGGACTCGCTCCGGCTGCTCCTGGGTCTCCGCCACCCGCCCCGGGCGATGCGCAGGGCTGCAAGGGAAAGCTGTCCTTCCCCGGCCAGGCACACAAGTGCCGGTGGTGGGAGTACAACATAAGGCTTACCTCCCGACGGGCAGATGTATGGGACTTTCAGCTCCAGAAAAAAGTGTGCGATTACACAGATGGCAGCACCCCTTACCCCGACATGGACCACGGTCCTACTGCCAGGCTGGGATTTCTGCTGCTGGTAACTGAGCAGTTTTGTTTGGGGTTTGTTTGGTTGGTTTTTTTTTAATTAGCTAACAAACAAACACCTGAATTACTATCGTATCTGATATCCCAACTGGCCGAAGGCACAGGCACATCCACACTCTACCAGGTGCTGGTACCTTTCCAACTCGGCTCCCTGCTCACACCTCACGGAGAGCACCGCGGGATTTACCCCTGCACCCATCACCACAGTGCTCTCGCGTCATTCATAGCTAAATCCAAACACCAGAGTTATTAATAAATTAAGCACTGCTCCATGCCAGCCAAAGCAAATTCCCCAAAGAAGAGGAACTTCACGATTGTATCCAGGCATTAGTCTGATCGGAAGCAAGGGAAAAAACAAACAAACAAGCCTGATTTACAAGCCAGACAGGAGACTCATTTCAGCCTCTTCTCCAGATCTTTTCTTGAGATGCAAACGCTCCAGCTCTCCAAAGGTTATGATGTTGTCACCATTTGGAATAGACCCAAATCCCATACCTTATTTCCCACTGCTCTCGTCCATGCTTTAGAAGCTCTGCTAACACTTCCCAATGGAAAATTTCCCTTTTCTATTACTTGGTTTTTCCAGCTTCCAAACCAGCCCTTTGTGGAGGAGAGCTCATCCAGAGTCTTCTGTTCCTGCATTGTATGCTTGGCTCTTCAATCACATTACACTCCTTTTTTAAGATTTGCTGCTTCCTGAGGAGTGGAAGGACTGAAGTTTCAGCCTGTCTGGCATCAAGCTGCACACAGATTTTAAGGTAACAGCAAATTGAGTCTATTCTAATGAACTGAAAAATTTGGAGTTGTCCATATTTCACCAGTTTGTTTCTGAGGATGTTACATGAGACAACATAAAAACCTTGCTCAAGTCAAGATAAACAACATCCACTGCTCTCCCCTCATCCAACAAGCTGCCACCTCATTGCAGAAGGTGATCGGCTTGGTTAAGCAGGATTTTCCATCACAAATCTAGGCTGGCTACTCCCAATCACCATCTTGCCCTTCACATGTTTGGAAATGGTTTCCAGGGTTAGTTGCTCCATCACCTTCCCAGGGATCAAGGTGAGACTGACCAGCCTGGAGGTCCCCACACCCTCTGCCTTGCCTTTCTTGAAGACAGTGGCGTTTGCTTTCTTCTAGTCACCAGAAACTTCTGACCACCATGACCTTTCAAAGATGATAGAGAGTGGCCTGGCAAAGCCACCAGCCAGCTCCCTCAGCACTCACTGGTGTATCTATCTCATGAGGCCCATGGGCTTGTGTATGTCCTGTTCATTTGGATGTTCCCTAACCTGATCCTCCTCCACTGAGGGTATGCCCACCTTGCCATGGACTGTCCCTCTGGTCTCAGGGACCTGGGATTACTGAAGCCTGGTCTTACTAGCAAAGGCTGAGGTGAAGAAGGTAGGTATCTCCACCTCAGCCAGCTCATTCAAACTTTTCTTGCTGTATAAACATGCAACATCTTCAGAAACGAGGTACAGAGAGGATGAGCTTTGGGCTGGCAGGGAGAGGAGCAGATGGGTGCCAAGGAGCTCTGAAGCTACAGCAATTCATGCCTAGCACACCAAAAAGACAGCACTCAAAGCAGCAGCCTGGATTCAGCTGGTCTTCAGCAGGGCCTGCCTTGACCGCAGATACCATGTCTCAGCAACCTCT
This sequence comes from Aramus guarauna, assembly GCA_013400195.1. Lineage (NCBI taxonomy): Eukaryota > Metazoa > Chordata > Aves > Gruiformes > Aramidae > Aramus > Aramus guarauna. Next base: position 171,441 of record VXBL01002621.1, read on the forward strand.
CCCATCAAGTCACTCCAAAAGCCCGTTTCATTTTCTACTGCAAAGTCATCCCCTCTCTGTTGGTGCCAGGCTTGGAACCTCCTCTGAGCCCCGCTCACCTGCGACAGCCCTCTGCTCCCGCAGTGCCCTGGACCCCGTGGGCAATACCACAGTGATCAAGAACAGGACGGTGGTGACAGGAGGAGAGAAATAAATGGTCTACTGAGGCCTGCAAATCATGGATGCAAGCTGGGCGACTCAGACACACAGCCATCAGCTCTGAAGGTCACTGGTAATTTGAATAGCTCTAAACATGGTAATGAGGCATATACCGAGTCATGCTGGGACGCGCACATGAAATGCTTAAATAAGCTTTCAAGAAATTAACAAACAAGACATACTAGGAAAAGACTTCTTTAACAAAGGAAGTCACAGCTAATCAACTCTGGATCCCAGACCCTGGCTGGTCAAGTCCCACTGCCTTCCCTGGTGTTGTACTATACTGCTCTTTGCTCCTTGGCCTGAACAAAGAAGCCCAAGCGACCGTCCCATTCTCAAGTTGGGTTTGCCTGCAAGGATCCTAGAACCTGCTGCTGCAGGAACCTGGAGGAAAAGCCCCTAGGAGCTCTGAAGTCATCTTGGCTTTCTCTTAACCACTCCTGAGGGTTCTCTCGCTGGCTCCCTCTCCACTCTCATACCAAATGCAGACATTTCTGCCTTCCCCTTTGAGGCACAAATCCACCTTCCATCACTGTTCTGCCATGGACCTGACCCTACCTTCCCCCATCCCATTTGCAGCCCCATCTCATCTCCAAACATGCCTTCCAGACCATTTTGTGCTGCCTCCTACACACTCCACTGTACCTGCAAACTTCTGCCTTAGCGAATCCACTGTGGCATCCTTCAGGTCTTGTGGAAAATTCCCTGCTGAAATGATGCTTATGGACCCCAGCCAGCTGCAAATGACAAGGCAGTTGTCCTGACCAAAACCGATGGTTTTCCCTTGTGTTCCTTCTACTCATTTCAATCTGACTCTTATAGCCTACATATAGAACGAGCTCAGCAGCATCAGCTCTTTAAGACCACCTCTTTGCACCCCATATTTGCACTGCCAGCTGTTCTACTGTTGACTTCACACCCTGCAATTCCAGGATCCGGTCCTGCCTCTTCTCTGTCGCACAGCACAAAGCAGCTCTCCAACCTGACAGGACTCTAGATGCCACCAAGATATGCCTCTCACATGGGCTGGCAACATCACAGGTGGCTGGGACTGCAAAACTTCACTTTGTTCCTACCACCTCTGTTCGTCTTGAAGCTCCCATTTTCCCTTGTTTCACTGGTTCCAAGAACGAAAGAAATGAAAAAAAGAAAACCAAACCCCAACCCATAGCAGCCACGGGTTTTCCCTTTCTTGAGTCCCCTACACATCTTTCCAGGGTAATCCCAGAAGTTGCCTTCTTACAGTCTCTCAGATACAGATTTGCCCCACTTTGATTTGTTATTGCTTCCTCCTTATTAGAAATATCACTCTAGCAGCCAAGCTGCTCATTTATTCATGAGGCTGGACTCAGGCCAACCCTTGTCTCATTCACTGCTCAAGCAGAATCTTCCTCCTCCATTCGGTCTCACAAGACAATTTCCTTCTCCTGCTCCATCCCTCTGGCATGTGCTGAGGACGCAGCAGCCACTGGCCCAGTTCCCAGTGATGAGGAACGGTCCCCATCTTGCTCTGAGGAACACAGGATCTCTTTTCAGTATCAGGGGTTTTCCCTTAAGAGGAATGCTCCGCCATATTCCTCCTCCTAGCTTCGTGGTGAGTCCCGAGGATGGCACCATGCCTGGAGCACAGCCCAGCCTGCAGAGCACTCCAATTCTTGCTTTAGAAGCTGCTCAACCCAACCACCTGCATCTGCACGGACTCTGCCTGAAGCCAGGCTGCCTACAGACCCTTTGGCCTTTGCAGTCAATGGTATCTTTTAAAGAAATGCTTTGGTGGTTAGTCCTGTCTAAAGCCATTACTACAAGGAGAGATGACAGCTGGAAGACTAGGATCCACCCATGCTACAGGGAACATGCCCTGGAAAGGTTTCTCCCAAGGGCCACCTGTGGGTCACCCATAAGCCACATGTGAAGGTCTCCTCCCGGCAGGTGTGTACAGTGGCAGCTCTTGGAGACCTGAGCCCATCCTGGGAGCCTCGCCACACTTACAACAGGGGTGCCACAGTACTTTTCTCCAACACACACATCAAATTATTACCTCTGTTCCAACCCCCTGCAGCTCCTGGTCAGCCTCGCTCAGACGCTGCACCTGGATCTCACCCACCATCGTGTTTGTGGGTTTTCTGTGTCCTTGGGAGCTGTCACGGCCAAATTCCTAGATAACAAGTTAATTTAGTTTCAGCCCCCTGAGGGGCAGAAAAACATCAGAATTTGCATCCTGTGTCTTCAGCTAAGCACAACGGACAACGCCATTCTGCTTTTTTTATCTATTAAATGACCATCAGGAAGCATTTCGGGGACCGATGTAGAATCTGAATCCAGAGACTTTCAAATCTTGTGATAAGGCACACCTCAGAAACCCAGAGGCATTGTACCGCACCTTTGCGACAGGTAGCACAAAGATGTGCACTGATGCCCAGAGAGAGGTATCTGACCTGGGTTTCAGAGACCTCCCCTGACCACTCTGATGGAAAGGACATCCTGAAGTCACCCTGACCATGTAAGGTGCCCTCAAGGGTGAGGCAGAAAGGCTGAAGCAGTGTTTTGTCTTTCTCTCAAACCTGATACATGACTGCAAGGGGGCATATCTGCAGTGGTCGGTAATCCATGAAGATGATCATCTGGGACCTTCCTGCTAATAGCACTGTTGCTGTCCATATGCCACAGGGTTTCCTAAATCCCTGGGCATGCAGGATTACTTGCAGTCCCAGATTATCATAGAGCCATTTAGCTTGGAAAAGACCCTTAAGATCATCAAGTCCAACTGTTAACCCAGCACTGCCAAGCCCACCACTAACCGATGTCCCTGAGCACCACATCTACACAGCTTTTAAATATCTCCAGGGATGGCGACTCCTCCACTCCCCTGGGCAGCCTGTCCCCGTGCTTGACAACCCTTTTGATGAAGAAATTTTTCCTAATATCCAATCTAAACCTCCCCTGGCACAACTTGAGGCCATTTCCTCTCATCCTATCGCTTGTTACTTGGGAGTAGAGACTGACCCCACTTTGCTACAACCTCCTTTCATGTAGTTGTAGAGTGCAACACAGTCTCCCCTCAGCCTCCTGTTCTCCAGGTTCAACACCCCAGTTCCCTCAGCCGCTCCTCATCAGACTTGTGCTCCAGACCCTTCACAAGCTTCATTGTCCTTCTTTGCATGCTACAACATACTTCTTTAGCTACAATACACAGCTGCCAAGTGTGGCTGAAGCTGTAAACTTGACTGCATTGCTAAGATCTTGTTCCAATCTAATCCAACCCTACCCCAGTAGAGTTGGTCCCTGGAAGATGTGTTACAAGCATGCCAAACTCTAGATGGCTACAAAATGAATTAGGGTGCAACAGGTACCCCAACCTCACTCCAAGACTAAATCCACATCACATCGTGGAAACACCACCACTACATACTTGTAATCCAAGTCAAGAGGAAATGGGTGCATCTATCATACACAAGTCTCTAGGCAGTTTTATTCCGTAACAATTTCCCAGCAAACAAGCAAACATTGCCTCGACTTGCACAACAACTCCATGTCCCATACAATCTCTCATGTATTATACAAAGCACCCAAATCTGTTTGGGAGGCTAACATGGAGATGCCATGGCCTCTCAACCACACTCTTCACCTTCACGTTTTTCACTTCTGAGCCACTGCTGTACCAAGGACCCAGAAAAAGGGAAGCTGCCAGAACCATGCCAACAGAACAGCTTTCCTCAATGTCAGCTGTAAATTACTGTTGCTGAGCTCTGAAAAATCATCAGCAACTGACCCATTTATTGGTCAAGTCCCTCATCTGAGCAGCAGTATTGTGCTGTGACCTTCACTTTGTTCCAGTGCTCATCAGACTCCGAGTTTCTTCCCATGATTGTTTTCTCACACTAGGAAAGGTTTCTCTTTTTCATTTAATTTGCCTGTGTCTATAGTGAGACTTAGTCAAAACTGGAAGTAAGCCACGTAATGTGAAGTTTCATGTGGCTTTAAATCCGTTGCTCTGAGCCCTGTGAACTCCCAGCTGAGTTCACCCGACCACGCTGCCCAAGGGTATGCACAGTCTAGTAAGCCTGAGCACACGCCACACGCGCAGGCTCCATATTTGCAAATACACAGTTACTCACACTCTTGATACTCAAATCCCAGGAGAATTTGTGAACCAACATTGGCCATATCCTCTTTCCAGAGGAAGCCCACCAACTGTGCCATGCAGATCTCAGGACGTTAGACCTGGGAAGGTTCAGTCTCTAGTAGCAGCACAATGAGGCTACCATCTTCCTAACTCGCAGGACGGGGGGACTCTCCAACCCTGTTATCTGATGGAGTTCACAGACCCCTGATGGGATGCTTTTAGTCCTGTAAAACCCAAGGCATTTCTAAAGTCAGTGAGCCCCCGGTATATGTCACAATAGCCCAACACTTCACTCTGCACAGCTGCTTTATTAGTTATGAAATTAAAATGCAATTATAAAAGCTGATTTTAAATGTCCCACCAAATTAATAAACTGACTGCGTACAATCCATCTGGCAGATGTTGAAGGGTCCTTTCATCACAACAACAGATTTCACTTGGGTGTATTAATAAAAAAACAAGGAAGAGAAAAGTTGGCTGTTAAAGAAATTAGTGAAAATAGGAAAGATTCATATGGGGCCCCCAGGTCAACAGAGTCATAGAATTCTATAGAAAAAAATGGTTTGTCCACCAGTGTCATAACCTTCCACTGAAATGCCCTGGGGAGGCTTTTGATCCTGGTTACACTTGAAGAGCCTTCATTAGACACCGCTTGCTCCTTTATTGCCAACAGATGAGAAGCCAGAGTCTGCATGCAACATGGAAACTGAGTCCTCCTCTCAGTCAGGCATGGATATAGATGTCTTCCACTCCAAAGGCACATCCACCATCCCACTGAATACACCTGCATTGACACAGACCTCAAAACGCACTACAGAACTACGTGTGGACAATGAGCCATTCCCACATTGCCCAGGAACAGAAGCACACCCCACTGCACTTTTCGTTCACAAAGGAAAGCATTTTGCTCTCCAGTGGGAAGTTCTACATATATCCTGAGGCTGGACCCTCTCCCAGCCCTTTGTATGTGCCTAATTCTCCCTAACAAAGGCACTCCACTCTTCCTCCTGCTGTAGACTCTAGCAAGCCTGCTGCAGAAGTGGTACCTGCCTTCAAGGCTGTACACCACTGGGATGAGAACTTCTACCCAGGTCTTGCCTTGTCCTAAACCTGCTTTCCACAGCCAGCCTCTTCCTCAGCACCTCCCCTCAGGGAGTCCTTGGTGTTCAGAGCAGTGTACTACACCAACAATTCAGCAGCTCAAAGGCAGGAGCATCTGCATGTGGTTAGCTGTGCCACTGCTAGGTTACACCAGGATGTAAGTGCACATGAAGATCCCTACAACAGCCTCCAGTCATTCCCATCCAAACAGGCTTCATGTGACTGCTCCTCCATGAGGGCCATTTGGCACCCTTCAACCACAGCTATCTCCTACTTATCTTATTTAATGATAATAAAAAATAGTCTCAAAGCAAACTGAGTGGATTTCTCTCACTCAACAGTTACATGTTTTCTTGATAATGTTAAAACAAATTACTCCAGAAAGCAATCCAACACAGAAAGTGTTAGCTGAGAAGGGAACAGTCTTCAGACACCCTGCCATGACAACGTCAGCTCTCCACGTTGGTAGAAAGTTGGTGGGCTCTCTAGTCACTTATTCACCTCTGACGAGTTTGCAAGTGCTCAACCAGAGGCAGATTAATCTTGGTGGCTAGTGGAGATCTTGACCAAAACCCATCAGTGAAAATGATCAGTTAAAGGAGAGCTTCAGAATCTACTACACAAGTTTACTCTTGCAGCAGAATAATGTTTTCCCCTCAAATAAAGACAACAAGTTAATAAAGACTGAAGAATTCCTGTCTCTTCAAACTTCTTTTTCCTTGGTTCACAGTAGGGGCTAGGATAGCAAGTAAGAGTACAAATATTCAGATTGTACAGAAGAGACCTAAAATCCCCTTTTGAATTGTCTCACTAAGAATTTTAAGAATTAAAAACTACCATTGCACTGGAGCAGGTTTTAAGACGCTTTTAGTCCTGGGTACAGAAAGTCTCAGTGTGGCGTATGAAGTGCCTGACAGCTTACAGCCCTTGCCTTGGCTTGCTCAAACTGCAGCCGCCAGTGACCCCAGGAAACTGTTGGCAAGGTTTAGAGTTATCAGTGGATGAAAAAAGTGAATACCGCAGCTGCATGTGCTGGCCTGAGTCCTGGCTGCAGCCTGCCATGCTGAACTGAACAGAGACAACTACCTACCTGGTCAAGTGCGTGGCTCCTGAGGAAAGGATGCTCTTGAAGCATCTTTAGAACAGCCAAGCCAGCGGAACTGGCGTTAAAGCCAAGCAACTTTGTCAGCAATTCAGCATGCCAGATTATGGACTTCCAAGTCAAGCAGAAAATGCAAATCATCTCAAGAGGAAGGGACAAAAAAGACCCTGAAACTAAAGTGACCTCTGAGGACAGGGCACTTTGATCTGCTTCCTATACAGGAAGAGGCCAAGATGATGGACATGACTTTTTTGGTACCCTACTATTTTGCATTCACGGTATTTTACATCTAAACAATTTTTAAAACATAAAAGGATGAAAAGGAAGGAAAATCTTCATTGCTGTATGAGAAATTAAAGAAGAGGGGTGAGGTGCCTTTCCTCCTTGGTCTTGAAGAAATCCTGGGGAGAATTCAGTTTTACAGTGGTTCAAAGAATCAGCGGGGGAACGCTGCCACAGCCACCTGCCCTGGTGGTACATGCAGCTGGGCTGGAAGCTGAGGACAGTAAGGTTGTGCAGGGTTCTTGCCCCAAGAGTTTTCTGTCCGTAAAAAGAGAAGTGGTGCCTTTGCTGGGGACTATGCTGTGTGCTTGAGGAACAGAAATCCCCACTCATCCTGTCCCAGGAGCTTGGGCAAGGGACCAGCATGCTGTCAAGCCCAGTTCTGAAGAACACAAGCCAACAAGCCTCGATGGGTCTGGCAGAGGTTTGCGCATACTGGTTCCTCACAGCCTTTCACATCGGACAGTCCAGGCTCAGGTTTGTGTTGGCAGCTCGGCACCCCCAGTGTCCAGGTGGCCCTGTCCATGACAGGGATGCCCTCCAAGCAGAGCCGCAGCCTGCAGCCTGCCCTGCGCGGCGGCGAAGCACGGCAGCACTGGTAACGGCTGAGAGACAGTGTCCAGTCCCTCCTGGCAGCTCCTGCCCACAGGCACCCCTATGCTTGAACGCTCCCAGGCAGAGACACGGTGCTCCCCCGCCCAGGACCACTAGAACATCTGCTACAAACACATAACCTGCATTTTGATGGACATAACCTATTTTAGAGGCACACAGCTCTAGACAAAAAGAACTTCTCTCAACATCTGTTCCTACCTTGCTTCATCAGTGCACACTTAAATAGCTTGCAACTTTTTTTAAACTGCCCTTGAACATCATCTTAAGTGTTTATGCTTTATTAAACTTTCAACCTTCAGCTTTTCACACAGACTACCCCAACCCAGGCATGGCACAGTTAACAGTCTGGGATGAGGGGCACTTTCTAAATTGCCTGTTCCATATCTTGTTAAGTTTGGGGCTCCTGCTACCGCAGAGGAACAGAGGCACAGCTGGGTCCAAGTGAGATCTGAGATGGCACAGAGCTCAACTACAGCAGTGGAGGAAATGAGATCATTATGGATGAATGGGGACACGACCTGAAGAATGGGCACAAAGAGGGAACTGGCACAGCAGAGAAAGCTCAGACCACCCTTGCCTGCACCATCTGTCACCGACTACATTGCAACTTTCCTGGCACCTTCAGATGCAGGCAGGTAAAAGCAATTAAGCTCAAGGCCTGGGGACCTGAAAAGTCTCCAGGAGCAGATGGGATCCACCTGAGTGCCATTAGAAGGGAAGGGCAGGAGCCCGCGCAGCAGCGACAAGACCAGAACACACCGCCCGTGGCCCTGCAGCACAGCACATGGTCCAACAGAAGACAAGCCACAGGCTCTGCAGGGGACCGTCACGCTCCCTCTCCTGGGTCATTTCTGCTCTACCCGAGTTTCACGTCATGCTCATCAGTGCTTTAAGGACGCACCAAAGGCTGGCTAGCACACCCAACTGTCACATTTCATACCCACCACTCCTCAGGGATGAGATCTGCATGAGCAGGGAGTGACTGGGCAGAGAAGGACCTGGTTTGGTTGCACACCGACTGCAGAGGTGGCCCCGCGAGGCACAGCGGAGCTCGGGGCGGGAGGCAGCGAGGCTGGGAGAGGAGCTGTCAGCAATCTGTCCCTAAACTGGCATGTCTCACCCTGCCTGGGGACAGTGTTGCTGTGCCTGAGGAGCAACATGTCAGTCATGGCCTTAGCCCAGAGCTTCAGGCTCCTTGTGCTGGATGGGGCTGTGGTGCACCCTGTAGATAAGGGCCCAGACCTTGAACTTGGCTCGCTAGTCTGTGGGACTTGGAGCGCGGCAGAGAGCCGAGGCTGCAGCTGATGCCGAAGTGCATTACGTTTTGTAGCTTCCTTCGTGCCACAGCTCTGCTCCTCATCTGCAGTAATCCCAGTAGTAGGCAGCAACGGCACATCTGCCTCTCCCCCGCCTACTGCTGGTTTAGGCTGAAATTCCTTAAGGCAGAAGGCATTTCTGCAGTCAGTCTCTGCACAGTGCTCACAACGAGGGGGCTGGGGGTCTGCGAGTGCAACGGCAACAGAGATGCTGCGTATAATCAACTTGTGAGCACAGCCTCCGCAGCACTGCCGCACTGATTTCTGCTCTGAGCTATTCCAGCCCTGCAGCCTCCAGCTGCTAAGCTGATTTTTATAATCATCTTGCTTTTAATACAATCATTATACAGTCATTATGCCTTTAATTAAGCATTTATTGTAAAAAATAGTGCCAATCAAAGTCAGCAGGTTGGAATAGGAAAGGAAGGGAATTAACGTATTCCCAAAATGTTAATGAGGACTTTTCAGCCTAAGCAGAGCTTCAGGATCTGGTACCCAGAAAGCAGATTCAGAACGTGATATGCGAAGCTTGAGCAGGGTGGCCCTGACCCAGATGGCCAGAGCTGAAAGGCAACGGCTGCAGTTCTGCCCGTGCTCACCCCTCTCCTCTCCCAGCACCGGCTGGTCTTTCCCCCTTTCCCTTCCTACCTCGTGGGGACATTAACCCCACCTGGGCTGCTCACGGCAGCAGTATTTCCACACCGTGAGCGGACTCCCCAGGGCCCCGCGCCCCTTCCCTGGCCGCCGCAGACCCACCGGAGCACGCGTCCAGCGCTCTGGATTTCACTCAGGCAGCCCTGGCCCCTGCAGCTCCCCCGGCACGAGCAGCTGGCCTGACAAGCGGTCCTCAGGGAGACTCTCAGGACGCTGGGCCCGTCAAACCTTCCCTAAAGCCAAGGCTGCCCTGGAAAACTCAGATGAATCACGGCACAAGGTAGTGCGCCCAGCGTCCCAGTGCACGCACCACCAGCAACTTCTCCTACAGCAGTTTCCTCTGTCTCAGGGGGCCGAGACCCCCAGGGCACCCCAACTTCCCAGGGGCAGCCCCAGCAGGGCTGGGGCCGTGGGACTGGCAGCCAGAGACCTGTCCCGAGGGCACCTTCCTGCCCGGCCGCGCGGCTCCGGCTCTGCCTGAGGGGCCCACCCTGAAGGGCCCAGGCTGCTCTGCTGCGCCAGGCGAGCCGGCACAGCTCTCCATCAAAACCTGCCGGTCACTCTCACCAGGATAAAGGGGAGGTTCCCCCAAATCCAGCTCCTGCTACAGCCACGGTGTAGGGAAATCTGAGGAAACGTGTGTGACCATGCCGCTCCTCCTCAAGTCATGCAAAAGCAGGAGAACAACAGAGCAGTACGAAGACAGAGTACATCCGGCCTTCAGTGACGACAGGAGCTGTACAGGTGTTCTTCAAGACATCCCTTCCACGCACAAGCTCACACCGTGAATGAACGCGCAGCCCTGCAGCCGGTCAGGGGTGCCACCACTGCAGGCTGGCACTCGGAGGCGTGCAGCGGAGCCCCTTGCACCCTCGGTTTCCCCTTGGGCTCAGAGCTTCCCCGTGGGAGTCTGGCGCTGCATGGTAACGCTCCGTGCTGCTGGGGAAAAGCAAGAGCTCTCACAAAACCAGTCATGAAGACCCAGCCGGGCCCCTGACCCCTCCACGACGCGGGCAGCCACCTCCAGCATGCCGGCTGCTGCCAACGGCCGGGAACGGGGAGCATCCCGTCCGCTCCCACAGCGGGACAGGCCGGGGCTCAGCCGCTCGGGAAGGTGCACTCACTGGCTGGAAGCGCTCCAGGGAGAGGAGCCAGACCACGGACATCACCCCTAACGCTTACCGCGTGTGACCCACAGCGACGGGGCGAGAAATCGAATCCAGGCAGGTGTGCCCTGGCTGCATACGAGCAGAAGTAACTGCGTGTACGATGCCAGGCTCTGAGCTGTTGCCCCTCAGGAAGGAGGGTTTGAGTCAGATCTTCTTGTGAGAACAGCTCAGTGACTGGCAGCAACAAAACCTAACTAAGACTAGGGATGATCAGGAAAGGCAGAGTACCTTAAATACGTGGGCAGTTCAGTCCCCTCAGCTCGGAGAGGACACGGCACAACTGGGAAAGATACAGAAAAGGGTGAGAGGGACGGCTCCGGACAAGGAACGGCAAAGCCTCTAGCCTGGAACAGAAGTAAGGGCTGAGACCAAAGTGTACAAAGTCGAGAGCAGCACTGCACGAACAGGGATCCCCTGCCTGCTGCTTCTTTCACCAGAAATTTAGGGGTCATCAAGCAAAACCAGCAGACAGCAGGCCAAAAAAGCCTCAAAAGAAATGGCTTTTCACACAATGCACAGCTAAGAATTTGTATGGGCTACAAGAGCAAAGAGACAAGGTCCCTACAAAAACCCCAGTCCTGTTAGGGACCGCGAACACAGATGAAGAACTCTGAGCCTCATACCCTTCCCAACCTCATCCTCTTCCCCAGGCAGCTGGTGCTGGCCACTGCTGAGGACAGGCCGATGGGGCCGCTCCCTCTCCCCTTCCCAGCAGGCAGGATCACACCAAGGACTAACGCGATTCTCCTGAAGATGTTCTGCAGGTTCTGGTCCCTCGTGAAGCGTGGATCTCATGACCGCACGGCTGCAGCACATCACACGAGTTCAGCAGGCGCTGCCCCGGTGCCGGTGAACAGGAGAGAACTGCAGGCAGCTGCCTTCCTGCTGCTGGACCCCTGCATGGGCCAAACCCACCGTTGGCTGGCTGTCTCTCCATAGCCACAAACAGCCACTCACCAGAGGAGACTTTTTAGGAATTATTCCAAGTTTCCAGCAAAGGAGGGGAACACAGCACTGCCGGAGGAGTCTGCTCGTGACACAGCCCTTCTCCCCACTTGCCCAGGAGGAACTGTAAGAACCCTGGGCACATGGGGCCTTGCAGGCACAGGCAGGCACACACACTGCCCCGAGGCTCCCCAATACGCTCGCTCACAGGAGAGCGGAGCCTCCAGCCGAAAGGGTAAACTTTGGATAAAAGCAGGTTGGAGAGAACCGGTCCAAGGAAGCACTGCCAGGAACAACAACCGTCATCGCAATCTCCCCTCCAGCTAGTGCCAACTCACTCCTACCCTGCCTCCACCGAGCACCGACACACCCAGCCTTTCCAGCTTGCTCACCATCCATCCCTCCATCCCTCCCCTAGGTCTGCAGAGAAACTCCTCCAACCCCTAAACAGATGCCACCAGGACTGACCCAAGACTCCTACAAAGACACTTCTCCCAGTTACTAGGTGCAACTGGCACCTTACCACAAGCCTGGTGTCACGTCCTGGCTCTAAAGCTTCTTGTTTGTATGTGTTCAGTCCCCCTTCACTTCAAGGTGGCATAACAGACCTGATGGGAAATCCTTTGGGAGTTCTCCTGGTGCTGCATACTTCAGCTGGATTCATCTCCTCGTCTGTTCCCTGCATGGCTGATTGCATTGAGACAGAGAAAGGGAGGGAGAAGCGCGCACTCCACTCCCTCTGGCATTCTGAAAGTGCCCCAAAGAAAGCTGGTTTGAACTGGTCCCATCCATGCTCTCACTTCACATACCAGAAACATGTTCAGTTCAGCCAACGCAAGTACCACTTCCACTCCGTCTCTTCCTCCCCTGTGCTCATCAGCATCTGCCTCACAACACGGAAGGAGTTCTGGGAAAGCACGGGTGGGCACCTCGGACACAGCTCACCCCGCTGCGGGCTACAGGCACGGCTGGGCTCTCCTGTGCCAGCAAGCAGCGATGTGAGCAGCGAGCACACCAGGGCAGCTTGCGCACAGCGCAGTTGTTCAACACGTGCAAAGAGCAGCGTGGGTGGTGGACGTGTGTGCAAACAAAGGTATAGACAGCAGGCATATCTAGCGCTTTCTGTACCCGAGATGCTGACAGATGTGCAAAGCACAAAATAGGTTGATTTTAAGGAGCCCTGATTAGGACACAAAGTTGGTAATTAGAGAGCGATAGATCCCCTCCCGTAATAACTAGTTATTGATGTGCTGGACAGAAGGTGAGGTACGCTGGTACCTGTGAGCAGGCAGGCTCAGAGATCACCCACCATAAAAAGCAGCATCTGGGGATTGCCCGCGTCTCAGAGGCACAGCGAGAACAACGCCAGGAGTGACGCAGCAGTGCAGACAGCCGTTTGCAACGTTCCCTTCCTTGCTGCTTCTTTCTTTCTGATACAGAGGAATGACTATGAAGGCACTCCAGGTAAAAAAAAGGAGAGAAAGAGAGGGTGAAGTGCTGTGCATCTTGCGTGATATACAACACACACGCACACCACCCCTCCCTCATTCCCTCTTCCTCCAATCTGCCTGCAACAGACGATAATGCAACAGCAGCCGTATCTGACAGTCTTTGGATCTGGACAGACCGATCAAAAAGATGAAGTCTGAGGATGAGCTGAAGGCTACAGAAGTGTCTGTCTCAGAAGGATCAAGTGGAAACTAGTCAATAATCCCTGTTCAGAAACAGTACTAAAAGCAGCAAACAGAAAATCAGAAAATAGCTCATTTTCACCTCTGCTAGTGATTAGGTACCAATATGTCAATCTGCAATTCCTAAATCTCAGAAATTCCTGCTGCTGTGAACACACCCCATGCGGACTGTGGGGCACGCTCGACCCTACGCTGTACGCTCCGACTGACACTGGTCCAAAGTCTCACTTGTCCACCAGTCACCAGAGGGCCAGCTCAGCCCTCTGAAGCCCACCTTTGTCCCAGGCATCCCGGTTACCTAAGCAAAGCACCCATGGAGCAAGTGTCAGGTGATGGAGCCTCAGCCGGGAGCTGCAGTGCCGGTGCAGCGCACGGGGAGAGACGAAGGGCGGCCGAGTCCGCACACGACCGTGTGCTCCAGCACCTCCCCTCTCCCCCCACCTTGGCAGAACCAGTCAGAGCCAGGCGATCCAGCTTGGTGCCTAAATAACAGCAGGTGCAGCTGGGCCCCGACCACTGAACACCACATCTACGGACAGTCTGCACAGTGCCCGTGCACACCCCGACTGCCGGCTGTGCAACCACAGGCAGCGAGGGGAGCGGTGCTGGCAGGCTGGGAACAGGCGGGAGGAGCAGGTGAAGCATCCCAGGCACAAGCCAGAGTTTCCGTGGGCTAAACCTCTCTGCAGAGGCAGGGCCATCGGCAGCAGCGCTCACTGCTTGCAGGCGACAGCACCACAACGCGCTGCGCAGGCTGCTGCACGTGAGGAGGAACACGGGAGTCATGCAGCTGCCTGAGCAGGACTTCATCTAACCTCCTCTCCAATCTGTGAACGGAAAAAGAGGCAGATGTTTGGGGGAAGGAGCAAGGTTCCTTCTAACAGACCAGAACAGAATCATTTGTCTTGGGGACAAGTATGCGTCGGGGGGACATGCCTTCCCAAATCCGTCACAAGAGCTGGTTTGTACCTGAAGCAGAAGTTTTTATACGCTCGTGACTTCTGTCCCGTGCAGGCAGCTGCAGGAATGCCCTCACTGACACGCGTGCCCAGGAGCTGGCTCCAGGTCTCAGGGCGGCACGTGGGCCAGCTCTGCTGCGGGCCGGGCAGGTGCCCCGTCCACGGCATTTGGTAACGGGGACACTCAGGCTCCAGGAGGGCGGGCATGTACCCACTGCCGCTCGTTCAGAGAGAACCAAGGCCAGAAAAGGTGGAACAATAACGGCTGCAGGAGCCTGTTTTGAAACCATCCTGCCTGCACAAACCAGAAACCAAGCCTCAACAGCCGATGCTGTTCATGGTGTGATGAGCAGATGACAAGACTGAGTCCGTGGGCTTCACCAAATACAAAGTTTCTGACAGCTTCTGAGCAGCACCACAACTCCAGCGATCCCATCCTGGTCACCTTTGCTCTCCCTGCTGCACAATCTCTCACTGACCCGTAAGTGAGGCAGAAACATAGGTAAAGGATTTCAACACCTACACCAAGCTCAATCCAAGTAAGATGAGCAGCCACTAGAAATTAAGCACCCATCAGCACGACATCAGAACCAAGGCTGGACAGGATTTTGTGCTGACCACAACTTTTACCGCCCAGAGAGGGTTGGAGAAGCTCCCAGTGACAGCTCCCAGCTGCTGGGACACACCAGGGTCACTGTCCTCAACTTCACTACTGAGGTCTTAAATGTTTCAGCTGCAAAATCCAAATGCTCATCTCTTCCTCCACCTCCCTCCAGTGTCACCGATGGTTTCAGGGGTCTTCAGGCTGCAGGTCCCAGTAGGGACTTTACAAACAGCTACTGCCTGGAAGAGTCCCGTGTTTCATCAGGTCAATTCCCCCAACCCCAGGAAGCCCCTTCCCACTTCCATGGGCACTCTGCTCAGGCAGGTCATGTAGCAAGCCAAATTCAACATGCTCAAGGACACGGGGCTTTGAGTTCCTGTCTTTTGAGGATGGAGGAAACTGCTGTGTTAATCTTGCTTTGCCAGTTACCAGAATCTCCGCATCCTGCCCATTGCTCTGTCTGTATTAGAATAAACGTTTTAGAAAGAAACACCAAATTTTTCTTTAACTTCAGGTGATGGTAAATCCACCATATCCCATCTTCAGTGTCCCAACAATTCACTGACTCTAGGGCCAGAGCAGATGCCTAAGGCAGGGAAGCCACTTCAGCTCTTAGTAAGTTACTCCAGTGGTTCAATAGCCCCAAGATTAAAAAAAAAAACAAACAAAACAACAATGAAACCAAACCAAAACCCAAACCACAACACAACACTCAGCTCTTGCAGTCTGAAGTTTTTATTTCAGTCTCTACCATTGTTTCCTCCTGCGCTATATTAGAGTCCCTTCTATAAGCTGCTTCCTTCCGTAAAGCTGTTGTGTAAGCTTTCCAGAGTCAGGTCTCTTTCCTCAGATCTCCTCTACACTTCTAATTTGCTAACATCTTCCCCCAAGTACAGACATCAGATAGACTCAGGAGACAGTAATGGACCTGCAATGGGCAGACACAGCATTACAAAGGGGTTGCCCAGATGAGAAGGACTAAAGGTCACTGAAATACCTTGTTAGCACATAAAAGTTTTGACAGCCACCACAGTCATCTCTGGATGACCATGTAATTCTAGTTCAACTGCACCCTGCAGATCTCCTGGTCCTCAGACACCTCCTGCCACAGGAAGGGCACGCAGAGGGCACAGAGTTGGGAAGGACCTGGACTGCTCCGCCTGTGCAGAGGCAGCGCTCATGAAACACTGCTGCGTTGCCTGGAGGAGACAGGAGGACACAAACACGGAAAACTCGTCAGAAGGTGTACCCAAAAAGAGCTGCAGGCAATTGTATTCCTGCTGCCGGATCCCTCGCATGTCAAGATTTTGGAAGGATCAGATCTCTAGTACAATTGACACCTGCAGGCAACCAGGAGATGAAATGGCTGGGTGACAAAATGGAAGTAAGAACTACGAGCACCTAACACATCTCTACCCACCTTCCACCGTGTCGAGCCACACAACCAGCAGCAAGAGGACCCACTATTTGGCAAAACACTCACAGAGAGCAGCTAGAAGTTAACTATGAGGAAGACGTGACTTTGCAGATGTGGCATTGTGGGTTTTTTCTCATAAATAATTACACAGATAAAATTTAGGAGAGTCCTAGATTCCTCACAATCTCGAGCACTGCAGAGCAGTATGTACAAAGAACACCTGCATGATGTCTAGTCACCCGCAGGCTCAGCATCATCCTGAGGGTCAACATCCTGGTCTTGTTTTCACACGCACTGCACTGGCGGATACAAGAAACAACAAACCCCCAAACCCCAGGGACTCCGGTCACCCAGAGCACACGTGCCTCTCCAGCCAGGCTCCTGCACGCCAACTGCTGCATCACTTTCTCATGGAGCACCGGAAAGGACCAAAAGCCCTGGAGAAGACCTGGAGGACCAAAACCCCAAGAGAAGGCGTTGGCTGCTATTGAGATAGCAGGGCATTTCTTGCTGTGGGACAAGCAACACTGAAGCCTTTTTTTTTTTTCTTTCCCCTCTCTGTCCTAGGGTGCTGGTATTTTTGTTGTGGGTTTGTTTTTTTTATTGCTAATATACAGAGCTCAGAACAAGTGTAATGTATTAATTAAAAATTATATATAACGCCTGCTTGACTTCCCAGCACAGGGAAGGAAGCAGAACTCACAAGGTGAGCAGACACGCTGGTGACCATGGTCTGAAGAGCAAGGCGGAACATCACCCAGCCTCTTCCAGGACAGCAGAGGGAAAAGCAGCAGCTGCCCAGCACTGGGCACTCAGTTCTCCATTCACTGCCTTCCCGGGCACGTTACACCAGTTAACACGTGCCCTAGGACCAGAGCACGCCCCCGGGCAGGGCACTTTGTGCATCCCCCAGCCCCACGCTGGCAGGGTCAGCCCTGGCAGCTCCACTACGGGAGGACTTCTCCAGATTCAGAGCTCACAGCTCAGCAGTCCTCGAGTGGGGGGGCCCTTGACATCAGCCCTGTCTCTGCACAAGGGCATGACACAGACACAGCATCCCTCTGCGCGCCTGCTGTCATCTGTCTCTGTTTTCTCCTCAGCACGAGACATTTTGCTTCTTTTGCCTCATTCCCATTTTACCTGCCCTTGCCCATCTCATTCCCAACCCGCTAGTGGGCAATCAGAGAGGAGAGCGGGGCCGTTAGAGCACTTCACCGCAGAGCCCAGCACCGCCACTGTCCTGCTGCGCACACCCATGCCTTCCCACGCTGGGCACGTTCATTAGCACTGCAGAGCAGGACGCGTGCCGTTGGTTTGCAGGGTCACAGGCTCTCAGTGGCATCAGTGGCATTGCTGGTGCGAAGGAAGCAGCCGCACATGCTTCCCTAGCTCCTGAACACGGAAAAGCAGCCAGAGAGCTCTCTCAGCCGGCTCGCACCCGGAGCTCAGCGTGCTGCCCACAGAACAAACTCCCAGCCACACACCAGCGCCGGGTTGCCAGGAAGAAAAGAGATCCAGGAGAAACGCAACCACCTTGCCAAGCTGCATCACGCTGCTTGCTCGTCTCCCCCCGCTCCTCACCGACAAGCTGTTTTTCTGGAGGAGGAGCCCCGTCAGAGTCCCGGAGTTCAGGAAATCCCTTTGTCTGCTGCCTGAATCCTCTTTGCATTGAAGTGCTGTGACGTGCTTCGCCGTATTAACACCACTCAAGCAGCTAAAATGCCTTGTCAAAGAAAGGCAAGAAAGCGTCTTGCAGGTTATTACAGGCTGATGTGATTTTTCTAAACCCTTGCTGAATAAGCCCCATTCTGAGGAACATTTTGGGATCAGACACTTATGCAGGGACTGGCAATTGCAATTCTAATTTACTGCTGCAGCTGAGAAAGCTTGTCCTTAAAGACAGAAGGGTGAGGAATCCCCAGAGCCACTCAAGAGCCATGTAGAGAGGAAATCCTGAACTGCAAAGCACTCGGTGGCCTCTTGGGAAGGAATCCCCACCCTGACACGTTGCTCCCAGGAAGCAGGCAGGATAGCAGAGTGACCAGTACGGGCTTGCTGCGGAGGTGTCCACAGCCATCCATCACTGCCAAGAGCGTGGAGCGAAGGCTGCTCTCCCAAACGCTCTCTGCGAGACCAGAGCTAAGTCAGACGGCGCAGTTAGAGCCCAGGTACCCAAGGGGGGCTCAGCACGCACTGCCTCACCCAGCCCTGCGCGACGCCTGCGTTCTCCCGCCTCCCTTTGCACATCGAGGGCAGCACAAAGCACAAAATCATTCTCCTTTCTCATATTCCCCTCTTGGACTGGAAAAACCAGCCATAGATATCAGGCAAATTCAGGCAGCCAGCAAGCCCCCAAAAGAATCAGAACCCGGTTTCACATCCAAAAGAGGAGCCGTGGGCAATGCCAGCTTAGCCCTCGTGAGCCCAGCCAGAGGTTTAGGCACCCAGCACCCCGTGCCCAGCACCCATGTGCCATGGCAGCTGCCTGAGAAGGGCCGCGAGGAACAGCACGCTCTGCTTCCCAGCACTGATGGTCCAGGGGGTTTTCCGGAGACTGAGAGTGCAGCAGCCATACTGCCTAACAGGCACTGACAAACCTGTCTTCCATAAATGAACCTACTCCTTTTTTAAAATCCGTTCACATTCTTGGCCTCCACAGTGTCCTGCAGCAATAAATTCTGCAGTTTAACACCACGCTGCACAAAAAAGTGCTCTCATCTCTCTTAAGGCTGGAGCCAATATTTCTTTGAGCACCTCCAGGTTTCTGTATTAGAGGATTAGCAAGCAGCCTTTCTCCAGACTATTCATGAAACTACAGACTGCTGTCACACCATTTATTTCCCAAACTGAGAAGTCTTAAACTGCAGAAGGGTATCTCCTTGTGCAGATGCCACTGAAGGCTGCGGATCACCCTCGTCACCCTCCCACAGCTGCATGCCATGGAGCGGGGGGGAGGGGGGAGTGTTTAAGCTGTCAGATGAGGCACATCATGGATTTACACTACGCATGTTGATGAGTTTTACCGTGGTCTTAAGAGCTTTCCTAATAATTCCTAACTTTCCATCAGCTGGGCTGGGGTTGACCAGTTCTGGAGCACTGCACTGATTCTACAGAGAGCATTGCTGGTTATCTCTTTATTTGTAATTATTATTGACAATGCTACAGAGAAACTGCTACTCCAAGATCTGGTATCTGAATGCCAATAGCTAATTGACTCCCATTGCTGTTTATGTATCACTGGGCTATTCTTCACTATATGCACAATTTGCATTTATTAGCTCTGAACTTCAGAGACATTTTACTCCTCCCTCACTCCACATCATGTCATCCCTCCACAGCTCTCGGCAGTCAGCTTTCCAGCTATCTGCCCCGGGTACGCACAGATGCTGCGTTGTCTGCAGACTGCTCGCCGAGACAAGGAGAAGGGCTGTTCTCTGCCTGACTCCGCAGACAGCTCACAGCACTGCGAGTAGTAGCATGCAACCTTTTCCTTTAACTCGTAGCCATTCCACTACTGTTTGGTTTGTTTTTTTTTTTTAACAAAAATTACCAGATCATATACTTCTGAGCAGCCCACTGACACCTTTGCAATTTCAAATGCCAAGAGCTCGCTGCTCTGCAATTAGCAGCACAGACCTCTCCTCCTGTCCAAGGCACTTTGCAGCATGACACTGCACTTCTGCAAAACAGAAGTGAAGCACTTTGAAAATTAAACATCTCCTGTGATATTAAATACACTGAATTTGACACAAGCGTACAAAGCACAGAACTAGAGCACTGTTAGGGTCACCGAGCTCATCGCTTCAGCTTCCAGAGGGATACAGCCCTTGCTTCTGTCTCCCACGATGGCAGAGTACAAAGCGACCAAGAGAGCAACGTCCCCTGGCATGTCACCAGGACGTGGTGCGGCGGGGCCCCGCGGAGCCCCCACCAGCCAGGGAGAGCTGCTGCACTCCCAGCTTCACGCCTTGCACCCCTGTTTCTACAGTCCAGCCAGAGGAATCACCCACGGAAGGACAAAGTTGACCTGAAAACTTTAAAGCCACGTAGGAAATTAATACAGCTGGGGCAGAAGAGAAGCTGGGAAGTTCTCTGCTTGGAACCAGCAAGGGAGGGAAGGGACCCATGCTCACGGGCTGAGGTCCAAATCACAGTGGACACTGGAGCAGTTACACAGTCAGCATTGAAATGGCTTGTGAAATAAACAGCAGACACTAAACAACTGCTCCATCCTCATGGAAACTCCCAAATTCGTTAATACTGTATTTAATTTTCTCTTCCAAAGTCCATTATGGACAGGCGAGTGAATGACTTTGCCAGGGCTGCTCCAGGGGCTGGATTTGATCGAGTGGCAGGGCACCATGCGCTGGCAGGTGCCCCGAGGTTGTTGACCACCCACGAGATACGGCCGCGGTGCCGGTCCTCACGCTGCGCTGCCTCCCGCTCGCCAGCCTCCCTGCAGGTCCCCAGGCACACGGCCGCCCCGCCGCCCGCGCCGGGAGCCGGAGCTGGTGCTGCCACTGCCCCGGTGCGCCGTGCTGAACGCGGCCGCCGCCTCTAGCTGCTGGCCTGAGCGCTGGAGCTACGCTGGCCGCTTTTCCCATGGGAGCTGCTTCATCAACCCGCAATCCAATTTGCTTGAGACAGAAACACCCACACAGACGTGAATGAGGGAAGGGAGCAGATGAAAGGGAAGATTCATTTCTGATTAGCAGCTGCCCCTCGCAGCCCACTCCTGCGGAGACCAGAGGGATGAGCAGACCCCAGCCCGGGCAGGGAGAAAGGCACTTGTGCGCAGCAGCCATCGCTCCTGCCCGGCACCACCGAGCCAAGCCAGGCACGGTGTTAGCCGCTCCTGCGGACAGAGCAGCTCGTGACTCACCTCGGCGTGCCGGCGTTTCCAACCAGCCCCACAACGCTGAGGGCTTGCCTGCAGCGCTCAGACAGCAGCCAGACATCGGCAGCTTCCCACCTCTTCCATCTGGACTGAGCCACAGGCGTTGTTCTGCTTATCCCCACACCTTTCCTTCCCTGCCTTCTCCTCCATGCATTTCCACTTCATCCCGCTATATACTACTTTATTTCTGATCCTTTTCATTTTTTGTGAAAAGCCTGGGTGAGCTTATGAGGAACATAACATCACTTTGAACATCTGACCAAAAGCAGCTGAAAGCAACAGAGCCTTGGAGAGCTCTGAGGTGAGATGAGTTCATCAGGTCTTGGAAGGGCTGACCATATTTTTGCACTCCTGCCATGCCTTCCAAGCAGCAGGTCTGAAAATAAAGATATGTTTATG
Source organism: Aramus guarauna (assembly GCA_013400195.1). Taxonomy (NCBI): domain Eukaryota; kingdom Metazoa; phylum Chordata; class Aves; order Gruiformes; family Aramidae; genus Aramus; species Aramus guarauna. The sequence goes on from VXBL01002621.1 coordinate 192,913, forward strand.
CTGCACAAGGTAGTTCAGTGCACAGATGCCCAAAGCTACATTAAGAGCAGAAACTGTTTATTTTATCCTGTCTTAAAAGGACTAGATTCCACCCCACTGCTCTAGATCATCACCGCTAACTTTCACTTTGCCTCCCCAAAATGGCATGTACCAACAAAAAAAAGGATCAAGCATGGGAGTTTCAAATACTGCTCCCTCCTGGGACACAGAGAGGAAATGTTAAATTGAAAGTTTTATTAACTGCTTTGTATTTTTAAAGTTATTTTTTCTTTAATTTCCACAGTTAATGCAAAGTTAAAAGTGCTTTTAAAGCCAGGTTCTGTAAAAAGAATATGCTGGTAAAAGCCATCCTTTAGCACACTATTACACGATGAATCACAGAACCCCAGCCTGGTTTGGGTGGGAAGGGACCTCCCAGCCCCCCCAGTGCCACCCCTGCCATGGGCAGGGACACCCTCCACTAGCCCAGGTTGCCCAAAGCCCCATCCAACCTGGCCTTGAACACTGCCAGGGAGCCAGGGGCAGCCACAGCTTCTCTGGGCAAGTTACGGATGCCCTCTCTGATGAAGACCAGCTTCATCAGTATCTTCCCTCTTGCTGGGCCCGAGCACTCCCCGGCACTACTCTTCGGGTTGGGAGGGCACCTGAACATTTTGGTCTCTTGCTGCTGCGGGTTCAGTAAGATCAAGCATGAGCAAAGCTGTCACTGAGCCACTGCATAATCCCGAGCGTGCCCACCTATTTAACGCACAGCTCCAGTCTCCCCAGTTCAAAAGCGACAAAGAGAACCAGGAGAAGATCCAGAGGAGGGCAACAAGAACAAAGGTCTGGAATAGCATCTGCACACAAAATAATACCCAAACCGGGACCCTTCAGCTGGTAAGAGACCAGTGGAATTGCACATGGCTGGGAAAGGATGGACACGCATCAGCCGTTCACTGCTTCTCCTAACACAAGAGTTGGGGTGTTCAACCAAAGTGCCGGGCAGCAGGTCTGAAACAAGACCAGGGAGGGAACTCTTCCTACAGTGCTTACTAAGCTGAGGAACACTTTGCCACAGGACATTACTGACAGTAGAAATTATCATGGGTTCAATATGCCACTGGAGAAATTAGTGAAGGGACAAAAAAAAGGTCACCAAGAACTATAAATTAAGCCTTGAGTCATTAAAGGTGTAACCTCCCAGCCGCCAGCCAAGCACCACTACGCACCTTCCTCCCTTCACAGTCTTCTGCAAACCGCTGTGTTGGGCCACTCTCACCAACAAGAAGTGGAACTGGCTGGTCCTTTGTCCTGATCAAACATGACTGTTTTTACATTCGTATATTAAAGGACGAGAAGGCAGAGGAGAGGAGATGTCCTTGCACTGGGCTGACATCACACACAACTCCTGTTGCTAACTGGGACAAGGTGATTATGCAAGGAACATGAAAAATCATAGCCTCAGAGGGTAATTCTGTCATACGACAATGGACAGCAGTTTGTATGATGTGCACCTTGCAGTGAAAGTTAAGAAAAGTCCAAGAAGCTCACACTTCATTGCATTCAAACTAAATATATCCCCAGAGCAAGGAGACCCCAGAAGTGCGACAAGCAGGTGCTGAGACTTCTGGATAGCTGCCATAACTACAAAAAAAAAATATTCTAAACAAGTCAGGGGAACAAAACACACAACACAACAAATGGGCCACCTCATCTGTGCATCAAGTGCAACACTGGCACTTCATTTCAGGAGTACTTCACAGCTACGGACAAGTTGGAGACCAAGTGACATGACCAGAGCCCTGAAAGAGCTTTTTATGGTAAAAGACTGAAAGCCCTGGGAACCTTTAAGGAAGAGAAAATAAGGGCGGAATGATGAAAAACTACAATAATGAAGCCTAGGTGCTGTCCCGCACGCGCTCGTCAGTTTTGGTATTAAGAACGAGGCATTTAGCACAAAGACTCATCAGCGATCGCGATGTCACGCGGGTTCTCAGCAGAGACGACGCGTTAGCGACCCAGTAAGACGTACGTGCAGTAAACACTTCGTATGGCGTATGGCTGGCAACATATGCTATCCATGTTGCAAGTGTTGCAAAGTGAAGGAAAACCTTTCAGGGGGAAAGAAATGTGCTAATTAATGAAGCTGCCTAAGAAAGCGAGAGCATCTCCTGTCTAGAAAGACGAGACAGGAAGGAGTTATGAGTCCTCCGCAGCCATGCTTCACGCGAGCCCTGGAGCAGCACCCCTGACACAGAACAACAGGGAAGGAAGAAAAAAGTCTAAGAAAATTATGAGGGAGGAAGAGAAAAATACTCATTTTTTACGAAAGTTCTTAAAGGAGTAGTTCTGAAGTAGCCCAAGGAAGCCAAGGACGAAGACCAAGTAGCCAGTATATGGGTAGGGGAGATACGCCATTTCTTAATTTCTTAAATGAAAGGTGCTGGATCCAAAAATTAATACTGGCAGCATGGAGCATTGTTGGGAAGTTCCCTGTGAAATGGCAGGAGAGGCCCCGGCAACAGCAGAAATACCGCTACACTTGAAGCAGATATTGATATCACCTTCTTTTCCCCCTCTCCTTTTTGAGGCCGCGCTTCCCCTCCGGTAGAGCACCTCGCCCTGCACTTCACTGTGCTCGGCAACGAGAGCACTTGACGGTGAGCTGGCAGCGCTGCTGGTCCTCAAAGAACCGCGAATCCCGTTACAGCAACCCTCAAATTCAGATTGCACTTCACATATGAGACGAGGGCTGGGGGAGTGACGAGCGGGGATACACCGCGCTGACCAGCCTGCCAGAACCCAGCCGCGGGCCGACGAGATCTGCTTCCTCCCATCCCACCTCCGCAGCTACCGGTGTGGGCTGGTACCCACGGGGGAGCGGGGTTCCTCCTCCCGTCGGGGCCATGCCAGCCAAGCTGACAACGCTGTTGCACAGATCGGGTCTCGTGAGTCAGCAGAGCCCCAGGAAACGCTCCCGAGCAGCATCAGCATTTGCAAATCTAATAGCATTTCAGGGAAACACTGGCAACGCTTTACAACAGGATAAATCATCATGGTGGAGCTGCCAGGGTGTTATGATGTCTCACGTTTTTTCACTAAAACACTCTGTCTGAAGCAACCTTTAGTGCGCCTTAAGTTAACTGTTCAGTATGATTTTTCCTATAGCAAGTATTTGCCTCAATGATCTTTTAAGTAACAGGTTCCAGCCGGGCCCGGAACTGAACTGGAGCCCAGCTGTGGTTCAGAACTGCAGCTGAAAGAAAACATTTGCATAGTGTCTAAAACAAACACAGAGCTCTTACAAATATTCTGAACGAGAAGTCATGACACTTGGACACTCCAGGTGACGGACCAAAATTAGGCAGAAGAGGTCTCTGCAAGGTGCTTACTGCCACCAACCCAGGAAACCAACCCCACCTGGGAACAGCTTGACCTTAAAAAAAAAATAAAATAAAAAATAAAATCACCACTGAATACATGCTTGGTCCCACTTTTCCATGTCTGCAGGTGTATTTCTGGAGCCTATTCACACTGAGAGCATGTAGAGCCCCTTTCTCCGACAGGCTAAGAGGTCCCATTTCACCCTAGCGAGGAAGAACACCCCCAAACCTGTTCTGGTCCCCTGCCTCTCTCCGCTTCCGGGCCGCCTCTGCCGCAGCCTCCCCAGAGGCTGGTCCCCAGCTGCCCACACAGCGTTCCTGCGATGCTGTGCCTCCTCCTTCCGCTTCCCAGCAGGACGGCTGCCCTCCCACGCCGGCCACAACCGACACCAGGGGCGGGAGAAGCAAGCCTGGGAAAGCCCAGAAGGTGCGTGGCAATCTCGGCCGCCTGCACTTGGAAACTACAACAACGTCTACGGGCAGAAGGCAACTACTATTCAACATGAATTAGGAAGACAATTCTGTTTTCATGTGGAGTTTCCTCTGCCTTTCCTGCATCGACTAGCAGCTAGCTCGAGCCTGGAGGAGACAGACCCCAGGTTTAGAGCTACCTGCCCCCTGCACCCCGTGCTGGAACAAGGGGCGAGACCTGTTTGGCAGTGAGTGGGAATCTACCTGGAGCGAGCGGGGCTTCCTCTGCAGATGCCCCAAAGGGATGGTGCTTTTGTGGGACTCAGCTCAAGGCTCCCCCTGCTCCCCGTGAAGAGGGCAATGGGAGCAGATGGGACCCTGGTGGTGCACAGCACTTGCTGGGGTCAGTTCTGCTTCCCCGATGCTCCCCAGTCACATCCTCAGAGATCAAGGAACTGCATCTCCAGCCTGGGGGACTGGTATCAAAGGAGAGTACGGTATCTGTCCCTCCTGACTAAGCTCAAAGACTTCTATCCTGGTATGGAAAAACCCAAACCACCCACACCAAGACCGCATGGCCTGGGTGTGAACTTCAGACACCTTGCTCATAAGTGTGCTGGCTTCGGCTGGGATAGAGTTACTTTTCTCCATAGTAGCTGGTATGGGTCTGTGTTTTGGATTTGTGCTGAAAACAGTGTTGATAATACAGAGATGGTTTTGTTACTGTTGAGCAGGGCTTACGCAGAGCCAAGGCCTTTTCTGTTTCTCACACCACCCCACCAGCGAGTAGGCTGGGGGTGCACAAGAAGTTGGGAGGAGACACAGCCAGGACAGCTGACCCAAACTGACCAAAGGGATATTCCATATCATATAACGTCATGCTCAGCATATAGAGCTGGGGGAAGAAGAAGGAAGAGGGGGGACATTCGGAGGGACTGTGTTTGCCTTCCCAAGTCACCGTTACAGATGAAGAAGCCCTGCTTTCCTGGAGATGGCTGAACACCTGCCCACGATGGGAAGTGGGGAACGAATTCCTTGGTTTGCTTTGCTTGTCTGCATGGCTTTTGCTTTACCTATTAAACTGTCTTTATCTCAGCCCACCAGTTTTCTCACTTTTACCCTTCCAGTTCTCTCCCCCATCCCACTCAGGGGACTGAGCGAGCGGCTGCGTGGGGCTCAGTGGCCGGTGGGGGTTGAACCAGGCGGTAAGGAACAGGGGAAGCAGCAGGGTCTGGTGCTGCCTCTTCCCTGCTGTCCTGCACCACCTCGGCAGCAAGCAGCAGGCAGACAGCTAGAACTTCTGCAGGGACTCTCCTGGGATCAGCTCAGTCCTTTCCACAGCTCTCACCAGACACCACAGGAGTTTCTTCTTAGGAGGCACGTGTATCTCCTTGTTTGGTCTTCCTGTGTACGTCACAAGAGACACTCAACAACAGAGAAACTTCAGGGACTGTGGGAAAACCAGCAGGATGGGAAAGGAAGGTTTCTTCTTGTACTCTGACCCCCAACCCCATCCAGGCTAGACAGAGGAATCAAGGAAAGGCAAGGAAAGACTGGTCTCGAAAAGCCCTCGTAAACTCCCACACACAGAGGAGACAGCAAGGAGAAAAGTGGAAAAGGATGCAGCGGAGTGGAGGAAAAAAAAAAGAAAAAAATTCATAGTTACCTAGTTCACGAAGCTGCTCGTCTACTGCGAAGCATGAATGAAAATGAAAGAGAAAAAACATGGGACACATGCACTGAGAGCAAAGCAGAAAACCACAGAAATGAAGCACAAGAGTTGACCCCAGCTCAGTCACCAGGACATGTCTGGGCCACAGGTAGAACAAGGAACTGAGAGCCTGGCATCCTACAGCCCACGGATGTTGGCCCCACAGTGTCTGATTTACCAAAATGCAGATGTCCACATGCTTTCTAACCATGCAGCCTTTAGAGGACAACACTTCTTGACTCCTCTACCCCATGGCCTCACATCCAAGAGACAAACGCATTCTGCAAGGCCCTGTCAGTCTAAAACAGAAATTCAATTTATAAGATAGTCCATATACCAAAGATAAAAAAGTGTCCTCTCTCTCTCCTGCCCAGGAGGGAAACAGAAAGCATTTTTTCCTCCCTGCAGCACCTCCTGCTCAGATCTGGACAGGCCACTGCATTCCTCCTCTAGATTGCCTGCCCACCAGGCAAGCCATGGAGATGATCCAACAGCTGGAGCACCTCTGCTGTGGAGACAGGCTGAGAGAGTTGGGGTGGTTCAGCCTGGAGAAGACAAGGCTCCAGGGAGACCTTAGAGGTCTTAGACCTTAGAGGAAAGCTGGAGAGGGGCTGGTGACAAGGGCAGGGAGGGACAGGACAAAGGGAATGGCCTGAAGCTGCAGGAGGGGAGATGGAGATGGGATGTGAGGCAGCAATCCTTCCCTGGGAGGGTGCTGAGGCCCTGGCACAAGGTGCCCAGAGAAGCTGTGGCTGCCCCTGGCTCCCTGGCAGTGTTCAAGGCCAGGTTGGATGGGGCTTTGGGCAACCTGGGCTAGTGGAGGGTGTCCCTGCCCATGGCAGGGGGTTGGAACTAGATGGGCTGTGAGGTCGCTTCCACCCAAACCATTCTAGGATTCTATGCTGCTGTAATGCTGCAAAAAACATTCAGAGACCGTTACTCTAGAAGCACAGAAGTAAGCAAGAGAAAGGAGTTATTCTGTGTCCTAGCAGCTTCTTGAACCAAAGGGCCTAAAGAAACCATCACCTTGCATGCCTTGCTGCTTCTTGGTGCTCTGCAGAGGAGATGTGAACATACATTCCTATACGTTCAACTGATATGATCCCCAGGGCCGTGCTTGTGTAAACTGTGAGGATGCTAAACACGCATTCATCTCTAGCACGGATTTGGAAGCACCAGACCGAAGTCCACCAAGACTGCACACACCAGACTGTCCCAGCAGCCCCAAGGATGGTCAACCCTGCTCAAACACACACCATGCTGCATGGGAATGTCAGCATCCTCACCACAGATCCCCAGATCAGGTTGAATACCCAAGTCAGACTGTTACACAGCCCTCTCAAACCTCTTGCTACCATTAAATTGACAGGTCCAAAGAATATCCACCTGTAACGAGAGAAGCCAGAGCTTCACGAGGCAGTTCGCTGGATGTCTAAGACCTTGACTACATAAGCAGGCTCTTGAAGAACACAAAAGCATGCAAACATACGGTCAGTGCTTCAGCTGCTCTGCACGTGTCCATGTGCACGGTTTACCTTGCTGTGAACACAGCACCTGCACTCTTGCAGCGGGCAGAAAGCTAAGCTATCCTTGTGCACATCAATCCTATGGCAAGTGAAGCCTGGCAAGCTCACACCCGAGTTTTCCCTCTAATAATAGGTATGTGTGCCCCCATAGTTGAAAACTGGGACACTACTAAGGTCAAGCTGAGGCATACAGAAGATTTGACTTGAATTAATGAAGCATTTTCTAATTCTGGAAGGTAAATAGGGACAGCTGCCAGCTCAGTGCACACCTAAATGCATTTGACTTGAATGTCTTACTAATTTCAGTAGTTCCCAAGGAAAGACAGTCCATGTATTGCTAAAATGGCATTCCCAAATTACAACAGGTCATGTTTAGAGGTCACCTACAGAACACATTTTAGCCCCAGATGTTTGCTGGTATGTCTGGCAGGAAGACACACCCCTGCCGCATTACCAGGTTTGTCTGCAGCCGAGGCAAGAGGAAAGTCCATCTTGTGCTCCTTGGCGATCTAGCCAGCGATTACCAAAACTACCCCAAACCCAGAGAGCGTTCCATCACCGAGAACACAGGTACCATCTTGTTTACGTGCATTTGTAGGAATGCCCCATAACTCCAAGCAAGAACTGATTTATAGCCTCAGACATCTCTGTGAGGAACAGGGAGTACAAGGAAACTCTTTCCCAGAGGACACAGAAAAGCAACGCTCCCAACTATGGGATTATACATGCAGTAAGAAGTAAGTGCCAGGAAACGCAGAAATATCCTAACTAAACCTTAAAAGAAAGAGGAGGTTTGTTTATTTTTTAAAACTACAGCAAGTTTTCTACTACATTTACTATTTGTACACCCAAAAGTTTGTGAACAGCAACTTTAGTGAAAGATGCGTGTGCATCCTCACCACTCTGTACAGATCAGCAAGGTTACACCACCAGGCGCATCCCCTTTATCTGTCACCGTTAAAGAATCTATTACCATGTCAAGGCTCTGATGTGCCAAAAGATTAGTTAATTTATATCAGTGATCTGAACTGAAATGTATTAGTCACAGCAAATCATATTTATAAGTGGATGCTCTTATGCAGAATTAAAGTGAATAAAATTTCTTTTACCATAATTATAGCTTTGGGAGTGAACTGAACTAAACCAAATGAACTATTTTAGTTCCAAGTCAGAGGCCACAACAGCTTTAAGTGGGTAAACTGGTCTATTATAGAGGGCAGCATGGATCAGCTCTTCTTGTTACCCTATCTAGCCAAGCCATAAAGGAAAAAAAGAATTGTGGGATTAAGAGATAGAAGTCTCAAAGGACCATGCTGTTGATAAGCAGACACTCAACACTCGGTGCTGCCTGTGCTGATGCTCGCTATAGACAGCCAATTAACAAGAAATTCCTGGGTTCAGAAATGATGGTGATCAAAAGTTTTAGCTAAACAAGTCACCAAGCTCCCAGCAGCAGATCTAGGTGTCAGGGCCACGGAACAGCGCTGAGCAGAAGCGCAAAGAAAACTCTTGTCGAGTTAAAGGCCAAAAGGCAAATTACAGCTGGCCCAATTCCTGCCAGCACGCAGCCTCACCCAGCGGCTCCCGCACCGAGAAGGAACCCCGGGCAGATCAGAACTGGACCGGCCAGCGGGCTGACAGCCACAAGCCACAACTAGGTGCACACCTCAGGGATCCACGCCAAGCTAAAGTCTCTCCCACAGACCTGCGGCACGCGGCAAAAGCTGCTCCGAAGGCACCTCTTCCTGGCCCACACGGTCCCTGTGACTCCCACAGTTCAGCGGAGGAGGTCCCCCTTGTCTTGCAGGCATGTGAACTCATACAGAGCACCGAGCATCTCTCGAGCTACAGCAGCCTAAAGCAACCACCTTAAACTCTAACTCTTGTGCTCCTAAGAAACTGCAATTATTCTTACAATTAAAAATTAACCAAACAGTATTTAGAGGTAACATACAGAAATTACAGAAAATCATTCTTATCCTTACTTGTATTTTAGAAATAGATAATGTAGCTTCTCCTTGTCCCTGCTGGGATATCCTTCCGAGCCTCCCATGGATGGGATTCAAGATCTGCATCCTGGCTTTAGCTTTCACATTGCATCAGAGCTGAGCTCTTCCCAAGACTCAGTTCAGACTCAAGCCTTCCTTCCCGAAGGCTCCCTATGAGTTAGCAACCGATGTGCTGGCGTTCGGGCACACGGAGACAGCAGCATCTCTTGCCCAGTCTGTAGGCAGACTGTATTAACAACTGTCCCAACATTTTACTCAACTATATCAATCATGAGCCCACCGAGAAGGAAATGCTGCTTCTGACAGGCAGCAGGGGATCAAAGGAAAATGGCAATACACAGCTACGATTTGACAGCAAGCTTCAAACGAGGAGCAGAGTATGTGGATCATCACTAATTCTAATCAAGACAAGAAACAAACCCACCAAGGATGGCCCCTCATGCCCACCAGCTATTCCCAGCTGGGGTGACAGCAATGCCTCTAGTTTTAAGAGACTGTGATGCACCGTTTGGAGAGCCCAGGAGAGGCAGCTCCGGTGAGTCTTACAGGTGTTAGACCCAAGGTCCATATTTAATCCACAAACATGTGGCTGGATTTGAAGCAAGCTGTTACTGTCAGGCACAGAGAGTTCTGCTGGCACGCTTCTTCCCAAAGCTGAAGATTCAGATTATCTAGCAAGCCTGTGTGCCAGCAGAGTCCCAGACAGTCAAACAACAGAGCTCCACCTTGGGAGCAAACTGCTAAAGTGCCAGTCTCACCTCTCCTGAGCTGGAAAGCCTTGAATAGAAACACATCTGATCTTTATGCAAAAGACACCCACCGGTAGGTTTGTTCAGTCGTTAATTAACTTCACCCTTTAAAGATTAAAGATATGAATTCGCTATTTAAATCAAGTGGCGTATGCTGAAGCAGTCATGAACATCTGTCTCTCGCTCCCTTTGCAAAGCGATGCTTCGGCCACACGGAAAGCAGCCTTTACGCTGGGAAAGCACGGTGATTCATTAGGGAACGCTTCGCTGGTTCCAAGAGAAGACCCACAACTTTCGTTAATACCCCCTTGGGATAGGTGAGGAGTGTCAGATTGATGACTGCCCTTTTCATTAACTTCCACAGCAGGATGCTGAAGACGACAGCAGAGCATACGTTCTGGACAGAAAGTAGATGCTCAAGTCAAACCAACGCTTGCCGTGGTTTGCAAGAGCCACTGCTAATGGCCGAGACAGACGAAAGACACAGCTAAAAGGCTATCTATATCTGAGCTAGTCAACAGAGAAATAGGCTATTTCAGAGTGTGATTCATCAGACTTATTTTAAATGTCTAACTTGGGATGAGATAAATTGCACTTTGGAAGAGCTATTTCTTGCCACTGACTAGAGGGAGTCTAGACAACTACCTGAGGTGTAGCTGTGTACCTCAGCCAGCCACACACAGACAGATGAATCACCCCCTCTCCTCTCCAACAGCCTTTAAACTTCCCTCTGGCTCGGAGAGGAGACTCACACCAATGCTTCGAACACGATGGCAGCTCTGCCAGTGGCGGGGTGACCGAACCCCTCGGTGAGCCTGCACGAGGGCTGCTGCAGCCAAGGACCTCGGCAGAGGCTCTGCAGCAACAGCCACCGACTGCCACTGGTTCGTGATCGCTGGCTCCTGCCCCCGAGCACGAGCTCCTCAGACGCGCCTTTGCCCGAGGGAGCCATGACCACCTAGGAGGAGCTTTTAAAGACCCCAAACTTTGGGAGAATGCATCTTCCACCTAAGTCTCTCCTTTCTATGGCTGCCAGATCAGCCACAGAAACCTGACAAAGCTGATGAGGGGCAAAAAAATACCAGACTTTCTGCCCTGTACAGAAACAACTCAAATCCAACGGATAAGAAGCTTCAGAAGAAAAACTTCCAGAGCTGGAAAAACACCTTGGGGAGGAAAAAAAATATTCACTTTGTGATGGAAAGCTGCTGTGCAAAGAGAGATCCTGGAGCCTAGCCATCCACCCAGGACAGCCAGCTTTTGCTGCAAGGGGATGTGGAAAGGGAAAGTGCCTGGTTCAGTACCGTATCTGGTTAGAACTGCTCCAGCGTAACAGAAATCCCAAATACCAGAGGAAGCCATACATTAAACGCAGGCACGCAAACATTCGCAGCAGGTCATACTGGAGGCAAGAGCAAAGACCAACATGCTGTGGGTCTGCGCTGAGGGCAGCGAGGGAACGGGGCAGGCACCGTGCTGGAGGTGACCACCCAACCTCGTCACCGACGGGAGCGCAGATCCGTGACAAGAACGTTTGGGGGTATATGGGGGTCTGGTGGCATTGTGCAAAGTATATTATGCGATATCAGAAAGGAGCTGTGGAAATATATAAAATTGCAGAGACGCACAGACACACACACACACATATATATAAAAATAAAATTCTGAGACTATAAACACGTGAAAGCTGGTGACAGGCCAAGGGGAATGGCCTGAAGGTGCAGGAGGGGAGATGGAAATGAGATCTGAGGCAGCAATCCTTCCCTGTGAGGGTGCTGAGGCCCTGGCACAGGGTGCCCAGAGAAGCTGTGGCTGCCCCTGGCTCCCTGGCAGTGTTCAAGGCCAGGTTGGATGGGGCTTTGGGCAACCTGGGCTAGTGGAGGGTGTCCCTGCCCATGGCAGGGGTGGCACTGGGGGGGCTGGGAGGTCCCTGCCCACCCAAACCAGTCTGGAATTCTATAATAAATTTTCTGTCATAGCCTAACACAAATTTCGAACTTTTTCATGGGTTTAAAAAAAACAAAAAACAAAAAAACCCCCCAAAAAACCAAACCAACAACCCAAAACCAAACTACGAAGCCAGAAGCAAGTTATAGCAGAAAGAGCAGGCATGGTCAGCCATGGAGCGACAGCAGGTCAGGGATTAGCAGGGCCATGCAGCTTGGTTAGCGCGGCTGGAGCCAGCGTCAGGTTCAGAACTGCTACGGGCCGAAGACAGGACTGAACTGAAGGGAAGAACCATTTAATTCACCAGCCGTGGTGTGGGAACGGGATGGGTTGTACTCACAAGAAGATGGCTCGGTAGCACCAAACAGCATCTGCCAGGAATTTGACTGAAGACATTCGGCAGCTAAAGCAAACCTCGCTGTAATTTGATTTAAGACAGAGAGGCAATGCTAGCTGTCAGTACCCGATTGTCCTGAAAGCACATCTGACAGATGTGGGAAGAAGAGGAGCATGTGGTAGATGAGATGAGACATTTGTATTTGTCCTGCTCTTCCTGTGTCAACAAGCAGAAAATGTCACCGCGTTAAGGAGAACTCTGCCTTGCTAGAAGAAACCAGAGGAGGGAATAACCTTGGCTATTATTTTGGCAAGTACTTGGTTCATCAGCCACTCATAAGGATGCTTTTTGAATTCTTTAAGCTTCCAAACATACCATTTAGCAGTGCGCAGTTTAGAGACAAATTTATCTCTGCTGTAGAATTCAGGTGTAGGCAAAGCATAGGAAATGGAGAAAGACCTTCAGAAAGAGTTCAGGAGAATAAATCCACCCACACCCCAAATGCAACTTCTGAAAAACACTCTCAATGTTAAATTAAGATGATTGATTTTACATTTTTCCCCCAAGAACCTGCATGTGTAGTAAGTACTACAGTGCTAGAAAAGCATCCAGTGGATGAAGAACAAACTGGATCACAGGTTTGGTTGAAAAATAAAATAAAAAGGATGGTATCTTCAGGAGAAAAAACAACATTTCTTCAAAGGAAGAAGTCCATCCAAAAGCAAGATGCAAGAAAGAGAGGCATTCTGAACAACCTGTTGGAAATACGGCTAAAAATAAAAGACAATTTCTGTGCTAGCCAATCTCAAGCACGTACGCTTTCTGTGTACTTGGGTCCAGCTACTGAACTGATGCACACAAGCCAAGTACAGCCACCTCAATAAAGTCTGCTGGGAACCTTCCGTTTTTCTGCTGTGCACTGGGCTCAGGATGCGGCCATAGATACTGGGTACCCGATGAGGAGAAAGCAGGAGACAGAGAATTTCTGCTACGGAAATAAGAGTTTTGATGGTATCTTGTTCTTTTGATTTGTCAACAAGGTTTCCTCTCCTACAGTGACAAGCTGATAAGAATTCTCAGTGTACCGTTGCAGGTGCCAAGTTCAAATGCTATCGTTTTTATGGTAACATGCAATAATCCAGCCTCACGCTGGATACCTATATGACTTTCAAACGGTATTTGATCCACACACATTTTGGTGTATTTCAGAGAGACACTGGGCAATGTTGCTCATTGCTGAATATGCAAACACAAAGCTGTTGACATAGGAAACGCTTATTACTCTTCTCAAAAAAAAAAAAAAGGAGAGAAGAAATTCCATTAAAAACATGCATGTGAAGAACGAATGAAAAATCCCGAACATCACAGAAAACACTTATCTTGACCTAAAGGCGCTCAAACACTTTAAAGCTTCAGCACAAATACTCAAAGGCAGCAGAGCCGAATCCTGCGTGGGAAACAGGCACAATAGGACACAATAGGACACACGGCATACCCGCGCGATATCCAGTAATACAAACTCTGTATCTTACACGGTTGTTCTTCCAGCATCTAATTATCTCACCGGTACGGTATTACACATATAATGAGTGTCTTTGTAGAAAGCTGATACTGAAACAAGCTGGCATCTGAAGAAAGTTCCCATAGGTTTTGAAGACTAATATTCCCTGGCAGAGGAATTTATGCTGAAGAATAAAGAAAGTACAAAAAAGTTTCAGAGATTTGTTTTCTCGTAAGCAAGCAAAATCTCTCCACCAGTGTACCTGAATGGAAAGCAAAGTTGGAGGCAAGCGGACTACAACAGTTCAGGCCAGTTTTGTCCTTCCTACATGTGGCAGAGAAACCAAGATCCTGATCCTATTCTGCTTGATGTCGTCTCTAAATCCTCCCTTCATTTTGTGATTTTTTTTCCCCCCAAATTCTTAAGCAGAGACTTTCTTGTCAATGACACCTTGACTTCCAAAAGGGTTATTTGGCCTTAGCAGGACATTTTCAGTTTAGTAGCTCCAACAATCCAGAAACCATGCTGTTGACCTGCAAGACGTAAGAGCTCAGTGGAAAAATCCTGTCCTAACCTCAAGCAAAGAAATTTAGCACAGCAGAAAGCAGGACTTATGACAGACAGCAGTCCCAAGAGGTTGTATAATTCTCATACCAGGCTACAGCAACTAGCCGCATCTTGGCTTCTTCCCATCTCTTTCAAAATGACCTTCCCAGTAGACAAAACAAGAAGGAACAGGAGAAATTCCCGAGCCCAGTATGAAGGAAAAGCTTCACCAGTAACTCTGAGCGTCTCCCAGTCCTGAAGCAATGACACTCTGTAATAAACTCATTCATGGAAATAAAGCTAGAAAGGAAAAGACAGGGCCAAGGGGGTTTTGTTAACTTTTATTGCTAGTGATCATAAAACCCACTCAGCTTAAGCACATGCCAAGAGACATCTTCTACAGGCCACATAGAGCCAGTGGAGCCCGACCCAACTAACCACCCGAAGAGCCCTCAGCAGCGACACGGGTGCTGGTGGCCGACCCTGTCTCCAAACACAGCAGCTCTGGAGATCAGCCCCTGACGCTGGGATGCACCTTGTCTATAGTCGTGTGTGTACATTACCTGCTTTGTTCAGGGTCGGGGCTGGGATTGCCTGTCCCGTCCGAGGTCAGTTAGTGCCCCGAGCCCCAAGACATGAGCGCAAGGCACAGAAGTGCTCCCTTCAGCAAGCAAGCACGCTTATCCCTTCAGATGACACTGAAGAAGCCTGAACGTGCACAGCCTGATACGTGGCAAAAATTAAACTTTAAACAGAGTGAGAAAATTTCAGGCCAGACCAATTTTTCTAGCTATAGTTTAGGATTACTAAAAATAGAGTTTGTAATGTCAACTGGTGGCAGCTTTAATAATCATAGAGGGATTACTTATTCCGTGTGTCCTCAGGGAATCTCCATCTCTTCTTCGCACTGAAGTAGATTTTGACACTTCTTCCCATTGCACTATCCTCATCAGATCCCACCTGACCTTTTTCTTAATCCTTGATTGGTATTAGACCATAAACAGCATCCCAGAAAACTTGTAAGACTCTAACAAGCTTCTTTCCTGTCCTCCCCAGTGTTCTAACGTACCTCATGGACTCGTGGGATCTGATGGCCATCTCTTGCAAACGCTCAGAGCCCCAGACACGCCTGGTGCTAGGGGCTGTCCAGGCAGATGCACGTATCTAGCAGACTTCTGATCACCTGCATTCACTAGGAAGGCAGGGTCCTTTGAGCTGAAACCCCTACTGAGCCTCCTGCTCAGGCTTTTGGTCTCCTCCTTTCTTTCTAGGCTGTGCTGCCACGGTGGGTATAATTCAAAATCACCACAAACCTGCAGCCAGGTCTGAACAGAAGACACTGCCTACTAAACAGCACTTCCCTCCAAAAAAGCACATTCCTCCCTCTGGTCCAGGTCTGTTCCAACCACCAAACGATCAGCAAGCGATGTTTCAGGTGTCAGGCCCAGCACAATGCTGGCTACCAAGAGCTGGCCGCCTGCGCAACCCCGGAGAAACCCAACGCAGTCCCTGGAGCTGCTGGTGCTGCACGGCTGCGTGACAGCAAGCACTGGGGAGGGCAATGCCGTGACTTCCCAACCTCACCCAGCTCGTCAGCCCCCTCCTCACTAAACAGGAGGGTACACTCATAGGAGAGTCTGGGAACAACTGTATGCACTACAATCCAAGCTGTAACACCCCTGAAGAAACACCAAATGAAGTACAGTCACCTTTATTTGTGACTTCTGTGGGCTGTTACCAACTTTTAACAAACAAATAAACATGCAAAAGGAGAGGAAAGGGAGGTATAGTTCACAGCTCAAGCTAAGTACGCATTTAATCTTCCTAAACTTTGTAAAGTTTACTTGCTTTAAAAAAGTAAAACAGGGTATATAAATTCTATGTCCTCTTTATCTTAAATCACTTATTCAAAGCAATGCAAGATCCACCTGGACACCACCCAAGACTGCAATCACAAAGACCTATTTATTTGTAATAGAAACCAAACTGGGTTAGAGAGGAGCAGAAGGGTTGATCAGAGGCGTAAGAAAAAATTAACTGCAGGAAAAGATTTATAGAATGGCACAGCAATGCATGCAAGCAGATACAAAACAGGCACGTAAAATGGTGAGTGGGATTTCAAAAAAACAAAACTTCCACGGAGCATCTGAAGAAGAGAACACTAAAACTGAAGAGTAACACAGTTATAAACCAGTACATTAAATACTTTTCCACATCAGGCATAATTAGCCAGCTTGTGACACAGAGCACAGCAGGGATCACAAAGAGAGCAAGTATTTATAGAGAACCCAACAGCCAGAGATGTCCTAGGCAGGACGCAAGGAAGCCCACGGCTGAGCCACAGGCCCCACAGACCCCACGGCCCCCCCAGCTCCCCGCACACCCTCTCCCTCCCACGCTACCTGCTCCCCACGCAGCCCAGCTCCTCTTCCCACCGTGATGTTCCCAGCCACTCCCTCACTGCTCTTCGGCCAGAACGCGGCAGACGATGCCATGGCTGTCGGGCAGCTTGCCCGGGCTCGGCGGTCAGGACCACCGGGCTCGATGAGCCATCAGCCGGCTGCTTTCCCCACCCTCAGCTGCCTCTCGAGCAACTTGGCCTTGAAATCTCCACATGTGGGACAAATTTGGTTGAAAATGTTTAAGTGGCTTGAAACAGAGTATGAAACTATCAGAAAAAAAACAACAGTTGCTTATGCCCAGCTGCCTCAGGGGAACTGTCTAAGAGCAGGGACCATGGATCTTCCTGCATGGGGGCAGGAGCCAGACCAGGACCATGGGGCTCTCTCAAGGGCCAGTTCTTCTGCAGGTCAGTGCACTACTGCGCCCTTTCCAGGAGCCCCCGGCATTAGCTAATCACCGACTAACTACCATGCAGGGACAGGACACTGCTTAGATCTAGGAGAGAAATTTCACAAGCCTGCAGTGGAAAAGCGTTACTTGTGCATCCTGCTGACCAGAAAGGGAGCAGGATTGTACCCTGTCACCTGGTCACTACAGGCTTGGCTGCGCAGCTGCACGTATCATAACCAACAAAACCACTTCTCCCAAAGAAGTTTTTTCACATCCCTGAGATATTTTAGTTTTATTTTGCTCACAAAAGACAAAATGAACAGTTGTTCTTCCTCTTCCATGACTCATTTTTCAAAGTTTCCAACAAGAGGAAATAATTTATCCATGTCTCAGGAAGCTCTCATCATTCCTGAAAAATCTTTTAACTTCCAAACACTGACCGCTTGACAAACAGCACAGAAGCATCGCTCCCAGGCTCCCACAACATCCAACAACCTCAGCCACCCAGGCAGGGTGCTTTGTACTGGCTTCCCAAAGAAGGAATCCTTCAAGTCACTCCAGGGTGCGTGTCCAAGACCGCCCTGCTCCCAGCAGAGCGCCTTTGGTAAAGCCATGGCACGGGAACGTACACCAGCGGATGGGGACAGCTCTGCACTGTCTGCCATCACTCCCCTCCAGCACACGATGAGAGATAACGACTCCTGTTCGCTGAAGGCCTGGTAGGATCCACACTCATGACTAATTACCTCTGAGGAACTGTGGGCTGCAGAGATCTGGGACAGCATTCATCCACTCTCACAGTCCAGTTCTCAGCAAAGTCACAATGGTGGGGTCAAAGACAGTTTAACTCATTGCAGTCCTCAGGAGAGTTAAAGAGTCCTTCAAAGGGAAAGCAAGAACGGTCGATATCCAAGGACTGCAAGAGAACTGAGGGAGCGAAACACCACGAGCTCAGAAGGCAACAGGCTCTCGACGACCTCCAGCTTTGTCTGGTGCTGCAGAGAACGCTCTGGAGCCAGCGCCCAGGACAGGGCGGATTGAGCTGGAGAGACCGCGGAGACAACGAGCAGCAGGAGATGCTCTGCAGCATCAGGTGGGAAACTGCTCTCACACACACAACCCTCCTCGGAGCCGGCGAGCCCTGGGACCCCTGCTCGGTGGATCACTAGGATAAGGCTAGCAGGTAGTACTCACGTCCAAGTCCTTTCATTTGTTAGGAAAGGAAAAAAATCAGTCTCCTTCTCCAAACGAGGACCTGGTCACCGTGCCTTTGAAGTCTCACAGCCAGATCACAGCAGTCAGTTGCGGCTAAAGGCACACTAAAAAATGATTAAGCCAGCCATGAACACCTATTCCAGAAGAAGAGATGAAACCTGAAGTCTGGCAGGTTCTAGAGCCGCCTCGCCACCAGAACAGCAGGAGGAAAGCGTCGGTGGTTTTAAAGGTGGAGCGAACATTTACAGCTGAATATTTACATTCAGTTTACAGGTGAACGTAAAGCCGTGCAGGGCCAAGGTCTCGACTCACGGACCTCGAGACTCCTTCTCCATCTCTGTTCTTCCAACACAGGTAATAGTGCAGGAGCAGCAGTCTGGCAAGGAGGCAGCTGTTTGTCACCCTTTTGCTCTAGGTCACCACAGGCAAAGACAGTTTGAGGGGGAAGTTTAAAGCTCGGGCATAACCTTCAAGTTTTTAATGGCTCCGTCTCTAACCAGCTGCACGTAACCGCCAGAACAGCTGCCTTCCTGGGGTACCGGGGATCCTACAGCCCAGAGCAAACTGCGTGTGAGCAGCCTCTCCTAAATGTTTCTGGATGGATAAAGAAAGTCCAGAGGAAACTAGCTGGCTGAGCATCAAAAAGAAAACCGCAAAACCTTCCACTAACAAAACCTATATTCACTGTGCAATAACAACTTTGTTCACAAGGAAAATAATCCCCGCTATCTAAACAACCTCCAGCACAACTGAGAACTGCTACAATAATAATTCAACAAAACCATAACCATAGCCAACAGAAATTCAGTTTGCCATTTATTTCACAGAGGGTTAGCTCAGATACTGCAGTAGGGAATGTCAATAAGGAACCACACTAGAGAGGAAAACCTACTGTCGGATGCACATGGTAACAGTTGCTTGAGAATAACTCCTCCTAATCACCAAGTGCAAAGAAATGAGACTCCAAAAGCAGCACGTTCATAGTGTTCCTAATTTCTCCCTAGTTTCCAGGCTGGAGACTCAATCCTTGTCGTGCCTTGTCTCTGAACCATTTCTCCCTGTGACCTTGTGATTTCAGTGCTGGTGACTACTGGTTCTCCCTTTGCTTGGGGCGCTCACATCTCATTTCATTTCTCATTATCAGTAACAAGCAGATCAAGGACAGACTCTCCTCTGCTTGAATTCCTTAGCTATCTTACAAATGAAATAACTGTATTGATTATTGCCTTTTGTCATCCAACAGCTACCAGGACAGTTACAGTATACAGTCAAGTCAGACACCCTAACTTTTGCCATGCTCTTGAAACCAAACCAACTCCTAGTGAAAAGGCCCAAGGAAATCATCACACAACGCAAGGTTCAGTACAGCTCTCGCTCCACCAAATTCAGTACACGAGACCCCCGCCTTAACATCAGCGTTCAGCAGAACCTTCACGGCAGTCCATTTGCTTTCAACAAGGAACACAAGCTCCGAATGTAACCCTGGGTGAATGTTCATGGATCCTCAGTGTTCTCTCAAGACAGCACACCAACAAGCAGCACTTGCTTCATAACACGGTCACGCTTCAGACAAGGCCATACACAAACCTTTGCATGTTTTGCCATTCTCCTCTCCAACAGCAACTGCTTGCAGCCCCAGCCATCTGAAATCACTGCGTCTTGTTGCATCAAAGGGATGGCTGCCAAGTCCCCTCACCAACACATTTCAAGATGAGACACTGGCCCTATCACAGCTTCCACACCAGCGATCTCCTGTCCCCAGCCTCTGCCCGCTCAGCGCTGCCCTCCCCATGGAGGTCCCTTCCCACAGCACACTCGTGCCTGTAGACAGCTCTTCACTCAGACTTCCATCTTCAGACAGGTTTCTCCCTCAGCATCACGCTCAGAGCTCCCTCCATGCAGGGCTCTCGCCCTTGTACATCTCCCCAAATGCAGCTCATCTCGTTAGGCAACTGCCTCCAGCAATTCTTTGACAACACTCCCCAAATCTGCTCCCACCCATCCCCAAACAGCTCTTCTCATACCCACCACACTTCAACACTTCCTCCGACTGCCACCTTCTCCCTCCAGGACCCTCCACCCCCAACACTCTGATTCCTGAGCAGCCCAGTTAGTCCTCACCCAGCTGGTTCACCCTTTTCAGGACCCTGGTCCAAAGTACCCCCAGCTGCCCATGGCAAGGCATCCTGCCAAACCACATCTTCCAATGCCTCTCACCACTGCTGCCCGGTTGTGGACACCCTGGCACCCCCGTTAGCTCAAAGCGGAAGTCTGGCACCACCTCAGAGACCTTCGCTTATACCAACTTTTATTTCCCACAAGCCGAGTGTGAGAGAGTTCTTCCCACCAACTGCAGATCACCCGTTTCCAAAGGAGTCCCGAGCCCACCAAACATGACAAAGCACCAGCCGTAGCAGTTCTGCTCAGACGGCTGGTTCCATTCATCCCCATCGCTCTACCTGTCTGCAACGCTGGGATACCCTATCCAGTAACTGCCAATACTCCTATCCTCACAAAAATTAATCAGCATCTCACAAGCAGTAAATAACTGAGCGCTGCCCATCTACATTGCCTGGTCATCGCTCAAAAGCGAGTCAGTCACTGAAGTGACTCTCTTTTAACTCTTATTAAGCCTTCTCAGTCACACATTGAGAAAGTCAGCTGAGAGTGCCACCAGCTCTCTGGGGAACCATCGCCCTCATAGTTCGCACCATCCCTGTGGTACCTTCCACAACTTGCTCTCTCTCTGGAGATCACATGAAGATGATATGCAAACAATTACAGGTGAATACATGAGTTAAGGATTCTGTTGCAATTACTGTTGCATCAGGACCACCTACTTAATGCAAATGCGAGGAGACACAGAAGGGTGTGATAGAAAACACTGGGTAAGTGGGTGAAGACAAGGGATGGGAAAAGCACTTCTGACCCAAAAGCCCCGTCCGTCTGTTGATTACGTCCAGCCTCCTGGAAACAAACACCACAACCACACATCGTGTAGCTCCATACATCCAACGCCCGTAAACTCCAGGTACCCCGCTGCGGAAAGCCTCACGGAGTGGCACATCAGCCAAGTCACAGGCACTTTGCGTCTATCTCCTCCTCCTCTCAGGGGACAAAAACACATCAGTGGGGGCAACAGCAAGTCTGCTTGGACTGCCACCTCCGAGGGGAGGGCTTTGGCATCCACAGCACGGGAGCTGGAGGTCTCATGTGCTTTTGAGGCAGCAGTTCAGAGCGTGAACAGCAAGCCCTGACTCCCACTCCAAAGCTGGGATCCACATTACAGCTAATGCAACTAGTCAGATTAGCGACTGCTCCAGCCCGCAATGTAAGAGGCATCAGCAGAAAAAGTGGAGGCAGGAAGATGAAAAGAAGATACTTAAACTTTCTGTGAAAAACTATGGAATTAGCCCACTTGCAGAGGAAGGCTTTTCTTATCCCTGTCTGCTGGAAACTGACTTATGACCTACCGCAGGGTTTACATGTCTTTCAGGGAGCCTGCCCAACATAATGGGCAATGCCATTATCCCTCTAAGCCTCTCATCTCCCCGTGAGCTCTGCGTCGCTGTGCCTCCTCAGCGCCTGCGGTGGGGAGTTTGTTTAGGAAGCGCTTCCCTGCCCGCCTCCCCCTCGCCGCTCTCAGCCCGCACCACCGGTGCCCAGCAAGAGGTGGGCTGGCAACCGGGAGCCTTGCAGATGGCCCATGGCACGGGGAGGAGCAGCTCTCAGGGCACACAGTCAACCCCGGGCTGGGGAGAAGAGGGTTCACAGAGGTGCCCGCTTCTCCAGGGGGTCCCAGCAAAGCATGGCACCCATGGCCCTGTGTCACAGGGTGGGACCAGTGACCCAGGGCCCGACTGCAGGACCAGAGCTCCAGGGCCACGCCGAGGAGCTGTGACCCCACATCTGGGGCCAGACCGGGCAGCCCCAGGGCCTGACCAGCACCCCACAGCCCTGCACCCCAATGGCTTGACCGAGGGACCCTCGGCTGGAGCTGACCGGGGACCCCACAGCTCTGCTACCCCTCGGCCGGGCTATGGCCCTGCCACCCCACAGCCAGACCTGGGACCCCGCGGCCACAGACAGGGCACCCAACGCCGCTGGCCCCCAGCCCGCGGCTGCAGCGGGACCCCCG
>VXBL01002621.1:216292-239179 GCA_013400195.1 Aramus guarauna
CCCTCGGGAGGGGCAGGGGCACAGCAGTGCAGGGGGTCTCCTCCCGCAGACCCTCCTGCTGCCGGAGGTGCCGCTTGGTGATGGTGCAGGTAGAGGGGAACAGCCGCTGTGGCAGGAAACACCGTCCCTCACACGCACCCCCAGAAACGGCCATAACCCAAAGGGGTGCACCGCTCCTTGGAGAGCGGGGTGCAGCCAGGAGAGAGGTCGGTGTCCCTCGGCCTGGGACAGTCTGACGTCCCCCCAGGAGCTCTGCCGCCGTCACGGAGCAGTTCTGCCGGCAGACGCCCGCTGCACAGAAACCAGCAGAGAGCCAGGAACGGCGACCCAACACCGCAGCAAACAGGCCAGCACAAGGGGCACGGCTTCCCATCTTGGCATCAGCGGGCTGCCCAAACCCTCCCGTCAAACTTCCATCCGCTGGCACGCAGCTTCAGTAGAAGGCACTGTCACGCCGGGGATGTGCGCCGGGTAACCTGCCAGCCTCAGCCCAGCAGCCTGCTGCTTCAGTACTGCGCTAAGTTATAGTCCCTCAAGGGAAAAAACACTTAATAAGAAATAAATAGCTACCCTTTCCTTATAATACTTCTAAATGTCACTCCAGTATCATTTTTAGTCAATGCAGAGATATTAAAGACCAGCTCAGATCTCTAAAAGGGCCCTTTACGTTTTCAGAAACAGTCACGAGAAGCATGCAGAAAAGGTAGGAATTGCAGACAGCTCACAGAAATATCTGCTCAGCGCAGCGTGCCTGGCCAACACTGCAGCTCTGCACGCTGCTGCGTGCTCGCTCTGGCCCGGGGACGCTCAGCCCTCAGGACCGGGCACTCGCGCTTCGGGCTTTGCACGTGGGTGTGGGTATGCAAGCAGGGCGGCCAGGCTGCCGGCGCACGGTGGGATCGCTGCAGCGCTGGGACCATGCACCCCCTCCAGCTCCACAGACTGCACTGGGTGCCCACACACGCCTGCCAGCAAGCAGGACCCGCTCCCGCCGTTGTGCTTCTCCAGGCTACTGACGACGAGCCTACCCTCCCCTTGCTGTGCCGCCGCCGCTGCTCTCAAACAACCGCGCGGCCGACGCGCAGCGACCGAGGAACCCACAGCTCCACCGCCGATCCTGCACCTTGGCACCCTCCAGTAGGATTGCGGCAGTTTTATGCACCGCTGCCTGTGCCTTTTCTCAGCAACAACCTTGCATCGTCTTTCACGTGATTTTTGAAAATACTGCTGCTGGACCAAGAGCCGGTCCTTGCACGAGTGACACGAAGATCAAAACAACAGCCCAAAGTCTCCGTGGCTCCTCTTCAGCAGTTGCACTGGGGAAGCATTAATTATGTGGCTTGCAATCCAGTTCGTATCTGCCATATTGATTTTGTAGCTCACTCATTTTTTAATCGTTAAGGAGTTATTAAGTCAAAATGTCTCAGAAGCCTACATCTATTATATCAGAGGTACATTTATAACAAGTTTTGTAATAACTTCAAAGAATACCACCATTTTTGTTTGGGCACTTTTGGCAGGCTCAATTTCAATTAAAGGATGCTAATCAGTTTAATCATATTTCAAGTTAATGCCCGCTTGATAGAGACCTGCCATGCAGCTGCTCCAGGTTCAGGCACGGGAACATTTCTACCTATATTCCCAACCGGAAAATGTGAGAAAAACTGCCTGGAATGGGTTTTAGGTTTTCTATCAGTCAAGAGCAGAGCATCTCTTGGCATGTTTCCACGCGAACTGACAATGTGTTTCTTCACCTACTTTATCACCCTGTGCCATAAGGCACCTTGAGGCCTGAAGGAGCAGGTTTCATCCTTTGTATCGCCTGGTTAAGCTGTAGCTAATCGCTGCTGGATCCATAACTTATTTCTGAACAGCAGCCAGGACGCCTTGTATATTATGAATAAAACAAACACTACCACGGCAGTGTTTATTAAGCAGCTAAGGAGCTTCTTAACGTCCCCAGTGTGTAATCGTGATTTCGCCGCGCGCGATGCCCACATCCTCCTCCTCCTCTCCGAGTCACACAGGACAGACGCCGTGACCGAGATGCCTGGGCGCCCGGGGAGACTGCTCCCCACGGGGGTGCGGAGCGGGGGCAGCTCAAACGAACGTAGTCACTGCAAAAGAGCCGCAGCCCTTTCTTTTTCTGCACAGAGATCCTTCCTTGGGGATCACAGGGCTTTTCTCTTCACGGCAGCCGTCTATCTGGAACTTGTCTGTCCAAACGGCACATCAGATTTCACCGCAGCGACCCGAGAGCAACGTTGGGTAAATCAGCCCAGCAGTAGGTATCGGTCCACTAAAGCACGCCGGCAAGAGGGACACGTCCGGTTGGAATGAGCCTCAATAGCGGATGGAGGACTTGTCCTCCTAACGTCACCTGCTGCCTCTGCAACCGGCAACCTGCTCTGGAAGCCAGCGAGCTGAAATTCCTCTGGACGCTTTGCCAGAGCCAGGAGGAGCCCGAGCAGCCTGCATATGGTGGTCAGGTCCTGAGAGGGGCTGCTCACAGGCCAGGTGCTCGGGTTTGGTTCTCCTGCAGATAAAGGAGTGCTCAAGAAACACTGTTGTAAGCCTATGCATCAGTACGCAAACCTGTACAAAGCCTTTGTATAAAATTTCTGAGATCTCACGTTCGCTCTGCCTGTTGAAAACAACTGTTTGAGATGGATTTGATGTGTGACTCCATGTCTTACACTTCTTACAGATATTTTAGCCCCTGGAAGCATCCAGACTCAACAGTGCCTGGAGACGGTGACGGAGACCTGACCATTTGACAGGGTGCCTCCATCAGAAACAGTGCTGGGTCCCAGTAGGGAAGAGCTTCCTCACGAGAGCAGACACGTACGATAATCCCCTCAACAAGCCACAGTCATTTCTGAGGGAAGAGAGACTTCCTTTCCACAGGCTAGTGGTAGGTTCAAATCACCACAAGTGAATTAACAGCCCATAATAGTCCCCACAATTACTTCAAACACATCAAGCAGTCCCAAATACCCAGGACGGCTGCTTTAATTTTGATGTGCTCTCACGGGGCTGATCAGAAGAGAATCACTTTTTGTCAGGTGAGTTCTGCCTGAAGGAATCTCAGTTTAGGTTTAAACCACCCTCCTCTTCCTCCTCTTCCTCCCTTCTTTGGGGAATTTCTGCCCACCACCGTCCCGGCAGTGCAAGGTGAAGGCACGCCGGTTTTCGGAGGGCACAGCCGATGCTCTACGGGTGCTGCAGCGTTTGTGCCACAGCACGGGCTGTGAAGGTAGGACCAGGGAATGTGCAGATCTGAGCCAACGAGGCTGTGCCGGAGCTGTGGGAATAACTCAGGCTTTGTCTCGCAACATTTCTGCGTATCTCCGGGAGGCAGTGAACATAACTAAGGCATCTTGCACATTATCATGAAAGTATCTATTATGGATCCTGATTTTTTTCCCCTTGAGAGCTGAATAGCAGATTTTTTGTTGCTTTAGGATACAGAAAGGTTTTTGCATGGGGAAACTTCCTACGGTTTCAAAATGTGTTATAAACTGAACCCTTCAGGAATGAAATGCATTTGGCAGCTTTGCAGTTAACCTGTTAACCTTTCCTAGTAACTGTACGACTGTTAAACTGTTCTTGTCCACAAGGCACCAATCCCAAAAGCATGCTTTTTCTTCTGTTGTTGTTTTTTGTTTGTTTTTTTTTTAAATGAGTCATCTCTGGTGCTGGAGTTGCCTTTCACTTCAGCCATGGAAGGAGGGATTTGTAAACTACTCCTCTTGCTCTGAGAACATTTATGTGCTCTCACACACACAGCTCTGCACCCATGGAGTACCTGGAGACAACTTCTCTGTAGGAACCTTTCTGGAGACACCTGTACCCAAAGCTTGGTGGGAAGAAGCACACAACGCATGCCCTGCCACGGGTCTTTCAGCTTTGTCCAGGGGTGAGAGCTGTAGTGGTCTCCTTTGTGAGCTGCACTCTTCGGTATTTAGGTAAGAGAGATTTTGCCATCACAGAAGCAGTATTATAAAGTCCACCAGGTCCTTATAACCCGGTACCGTTAGACAGAATTTGACTGACAACCAAACACTGCTTCTCAGTTATGGCACTTACTACGTGTCCTTTGGAAGAAATGCTTCTGCTGTTCTGGAGCTTCAAATTGTTACTACAAGTGTGGCTGACAGATACAGAAATAGACTGGGTTTGATCGAAACTATTTCAGCTCCAGCAAGAAAATAGCAGCTTCGTCGCTTCTAACTTTCCCAGATTCACAGAAGCAAACAGACTGGCTGAGGCTGGCAGGGACCTCCGGAGGTCATCCCACCCAGTTCCCTGCTCAAGCTGGGACACCTATGGCCGGTTGCCCAGGACCATGTCCAGATGACTTTTGAACATCTCCAAGGATGGAGACTCCACAACCTCTCTGGGCAGCCTGTCCCAGTGCTCGGTCAATCTCACAGTGAAAAAGTGTTTCCTGATGCTCAGAGGGAATCTCCTGCGTTTCAGTTCGTCCCTGTTGCCTCTGGTCCTGTCACTGGGCACCACTGGAAAGAGCCAGGCTCCCTCCTCTCTTGGCGTCCTCCCTGCAGGTATTTATACACATTGATGAGATCCCCTGAGTCTTCTCCTCCCCAGACTGAACAGTCCCAGCCCTCTCAGCCTTTCCTCACAGGAGAGATGCTCCAGTCCCCTCATCAACTTCGTGGCCCTTCCCTGGACTCTCTCCGGTACGTCCATCTCTCTCATCCTGGGGAGCCCAGCACTGGACCCAGCATGCCAGGGGTGGCCTCACCAGCGCTGAGCAGAAGGGAAAGCTCACCCCCCTCAACCTGCTGGAGATGCTTTGCCTAACGCAGCCCATGATACCCTTCACCACCTTTGTGGCAAGGGCACATTGCTGGCTCATGTTCAACTTGGTGTCAGCCAGGACCCCCTGGACCTCCTCTGGAAAGCTGTTTTCCAGTGGGATGTCCTCCAGCATATATTTGGGGTCAATGGGCATTTCCTTTGGCTGTCCATTAGCTATTTTTGGAGTGATCTTGAATTCAGAAATGGGAGAAATCTTCAGAGACACTCTGCCTAGGGTATCACCCGGGTCAGACCTGGTATAATGACCAAAAGATACAGGCTCTGTCCAAAATTCAGGAGGCAGTTTCTGACACTGAGAGCTTTGTGCCTCACCGCTGGGGCTCTCTCCAGCCACAAAAGCAGAGCAGGACCCCCACCTTCTCCCCCCACATGCCCCCCGAGCTGGGTAATGAGGCAGATCTGGGCTGGTATTCTGGGGCCAACTGCTAGTGCTCTTGCACAAAATGATTTTATTCCTTCCAGTTCCTAAAGCATGGCTCATTTAGCTCGCTGTTCAGTCTGCTGAGAAACTTCTGGTCTCAGATCATCTCTGCACAACTAAATGAGAATAGCACCGTCACCTGCTAACGAGAGCCAATTAGTGGTAGATTCACACTGTTCGGGAAAAGGGAGGCAACGGGAGTCACTCGCCTTCCCTGCTCCTCCTCAGACAGCCGCCAGACCAGCACCCCAGCTAATTAGCACAGGGGCCTGAGCAAGGATGTAAAGCCGGAGCCGCGGAGCCCTCGGTCAGTTCACAGCATCCGCTGGGAGCAGCAGGAGCTCGGCGGGGCTGCTCCTCCTGCCGCAGCGCAGCGAAGATGGAACACAGCGCTGCACCGCGCGAGGAAAAGCAGCGCGGGACGACGTCGGCCAACGACCAAACGTGAAAATCCTCAGAAGAGGCGCATTCAGCCGAGCAGTGCTGGTACTCGTGACCTACAAGATGCTTCAGAAACCTGGAATGAGAGTCTGCTGCCAAGGACACACTGATAATGGCTGCGAGAGCTGGCCAAAGCGGCAGCTGGGAGAGGTCCTGCAGGCACCTCCTCTCCGGGCAGTGACCTATGCTTTACTGCAATGATTAGTCTGGATGTTGAACTACCTCCCCTGAAGTACAAACACCTCCGCCTGGCTGTGGCCACAGCCTTACAAATGCGTCTGGAGAAGATGGAGCGGAACTGGAAACCCGAGAGAGACAATTAATTAAAAGGTTTTGTCTCCCTTTATATAATCACAGATATCGATTCACTCTTTAAAGCTCTCTGTGTGCATCCCAGCCAGCGAAACACCCCCAGTGGTAGCTGGATTTGTGCCTCTCCACCCTGACAGCTGAGAGTGTTTTATATCACTGGGTAGCTCCATCAGATCTTAAAGAGTCCTACTGAAAAGACAAAATATAGTTTTATCAGTTGACAAAGAGGATAACGGGATTTCTCAAAATTACGCCTCTAATCCTGCCTATCCTGCAAGATCACAGTCCTTAGGAATTTGGACAACCTGTCTGATAAGCCTAGCAAATGCAGGAACAGGCAACTACCGTGAATTAACATGCACCTCACTCTGGCAGATGCTCTTCGCAAAGGTGAGAGAAAGCCTAGCTCTGCTAAAGGCACATGACAAGTTTAGATACTAACTGAAAGGGGCTGCAAGAGGATTACCAAACCCTACCCCTCACTGGCGGATGGAGGCAAAGGTCCAGGTGGATCCTCACAAGCTACTGCTGATCAAGACAAGCTATTTCAAAAAGTTTGCTCTAGGGAAAAAAAAAAAAAGAAAAAAGAAAAAGAAGAATAATTTCAGCAGTATCTCCTGGTCAGTGTTACCCAGGAGTGACAGGAGATGATTGATCAGTCCCTCCCTACTTTAGGCACCATGAACCTTCCAATCCCAGAAGGTCTGGGGCTTTGCGGCTCCTAGAGGTGGAAGAACCCATGCCATGCAGAAGGCAGGAGCTACCTTGTAAAGAAGGAAATAATTTGCAAAGTCTGTGACTATGAAATCTTTAATATTTTGATTGCTAAGTCTTTATGTGTGTCTCAGTCAAAACCCAGTACCCTACACATGGCATTCAGCATCTGCTGCATGCAACTGGTTTTGGGGAACACATTCTATTCCTCATAAACAAATGTTAGCATCACCACCTCCCTGTACATGGCCAGACACTGCACAGACCACTCAAAGGTCTAGAAGGACCTTGTCTAGAAGGTCCTCCCTGGGTGCCCAGGCAGCTCCACAGAGGACCATGACAAAGACTGACATAGATCCGGTTACTCCAGTGCAACTGGTAAACAACATCTGACTCTGCAATGCACAGCTTGACACCTTCTGCCTTCACTAAAATTACCTTGGGAAAACCGTTCAGGTGGTACAGGCATCTGGAGCAAGAACCATGAGGAGAATGAGTTGAGACTTTGACACTGCAGACGGAAACGTTGGTCCTCAAAATTATTCTTCAACCTAAGGCACCCTTCTTGCACACCCTTCAGCCAGAGACACATAGCTCACCACACCTCTGAGAAACCAGGAAAGATGATCCTGAAACTGCCTTTGTCAAGCTAAATATCCCAACTTTGGTCAGTTTGTTTCAGGAGCCAGCACAAAGACACCAGTATTTCTATTCCAATCACAACCATCGTTACTCTGAGCTCCGGTAGGTTGATGCCATGGCTTGCCTGGACTAATGCCCGTAGATCATTACCCTCTTTTGTCCTTGCTGTTGGAAATCCAGAGTGTCCGAATGGATCCCACTCTCACAGATCCCATGGACTCCAGCAGTCATTTTCTGTCTTTGCGATGGTAGCTGTCAGTTACTTTCCAACTCCCTCTCAATGGTGAATTTAAATAATTTGACCAAACGATATTCACTCATTCTGCTCACACAGTTCCTTAATCACAGAAACAGTGGCTGGGAGACAGCCATGGTCGAGTCCAGAAGTTACTGGAACTGCTTGGAAATGTTAAAGGATTAAAATAAGGCCAAAGAATGGGAACTTGCACAGAAGCATATCCCACGCTGCCAAAACGCAGTTCAGAATATCCCGGAGGGAGGAAAGGCAGCTGTCACTCGGTGCAGCGCGCAAGGTCAGGCACACAGCGACTGCACCATCTCCCCACCCAAACTTCAAAAGAAGCCTTTGGTGTGAGATGACACAGGACACACCTCAGATCTGGAGGAGACAACAACTTTGCATGAAATTCTCACCGCATTGGCAGAGCGTGCAGAGTATTGTCTCTTGGCTGGT
This sequence comes from Aramus guarauna, assembly GCA_013400195.1. Classification (NCBI taxonomy): domain Eukaryota; kingdom Metazoa; phylum Chordata; class Aves; order Gruiformes; family Aramidae; genus Aramus; species Aramus guarauna. The sequence continues at coordinate 224,362 of VXBL01002621.1, forward strand.
CCGCAGCACTTGTTTGTACAGCTGAGAGAGGAGCCACTTCCATTACCGCGACCAGGAGAGCGGGAGGTGCTGGAGGGAGCATCCGTGGCAGCGAGCAGGGCTGCAGCACCAGAGGCGAGAGCAGAGGCACTGAGCTGAGCAGCGCCTGGCTGGGCGCACCCCAGAAACGTCACAGCCCCTGACGGCAAAGTCCCTGCTCAGGTATTGGCTCTGTTTAGAAAAAAGTAGCTTTGAAACTTGGACTGTAAAGCACATTACCAAGAATGCTGGGGCCAAACTGTCCTGGTTTTGAGACATGAAAACCACTTCCAGCCTGGGACATGGCCTCTAGAGGACCTCCAGGGTGGCTGCAGCCATCTCCTTGTGGTTTGCATGTCACTCCATGATCTTCTGATCCAGATATGCTGTTGGTAATTGCTCTTTCACTGAAACTGTCATTGCCCAAAGACTGATCAAGGACAACTGCTGACCTGCATGGCACAAAGGAAGAGATTTCTTCTCAAAGGACTGGCAGTTTGGGAGTATTAATGTTTTCTCTTCCATAACATTGTAAGACACTCAGTCCTGAAGAATTTTTTACCTGAATTTACGGTGCCATGGATGTTTCTCCACAACATGCTGCACCCCCAGCGAGGAGGGCTGGATCTGCAGGAGATGAAGGCCAAGCCAGCAGAGGCGATGAGGAGGCACCATGAGACCACGTCTGCAGCTGCTGGGAGCTGACAGTATGCATCTCCAGAAAGATGAGAGAAATCTGGAAACAACTGTGGCCCCACTTGATACATGGAAATAATTTTTTTTGTCCTTCTTCTTGTTTTATTTTCCATATTATTGTTTAGAGAAAGCAAAATAAAGAAGAACATAGAGAAGACGCACTCCTCAGCTGGATATGAACACAACTTGCTCTTTGAGCCCCAAAGCTGGCGTTCAGGCATTCTGCCCTATGCCATGTTGCAAACAGATCTGTCTTCAGAAACCCCCAGACCGCAGGGAGCCAGTCTGTCACTGACGTCCCAGAGACCACTCGTGCACCTCGGCCCGTCCCCGGTCACTGTCTCTGCCCGAGAGACAGAGCAACTCGGTGAAGTACGTGATGAATATCCCAGCCCCTCGAGCCACAGGTCCTTGTTACTCAGCAATTAAACCAGCCCTTCTTCTCTGTTCCCAGACATGCAAGCACAGATGCTTTGTCCCAAATAACATTTGGGTCTGGCGTGTTCATCTCTGGTACGAGGAAAGGCTGAGAGACCTGGGGCTGGTTCGTCTGGAGAAGAGAAGGCTGAGAGGGGATCTCAGCAACACTTATCAATACCTAAAGGGTGGAGGGCAAGAGGAAGGGGCCAGACTCTTCTCTGTGGTGCCCAGCGACAGGACAAGGGGCAACGGGCACAAACTGGAACACAGCAAGTTCCATCTCAGCCTGAGGAAAAACTTCTTCCCTCGCAGGGTGACCGAGCACTGGGACAGGCTGCCCAGAGAGGTTGTGGAGTCTCCTTCTCTGGAGAGATTCAAGACCTGCCTGGACGTGATCCTGTGCAACCTGCTCTGGGTGATCCTGCTCTAGCAGGGGGTTGGACCAGATGATCTCCAGAGGTCCCTGCCAACCCCCACCAGTCCGGGGTTCTGTGTGATTCTGTGTCCAAGCACCAGCGAAGGAAAGCCACACTCTCAGGGCTGCTGCTCAGGTCAGACACTTATTTCATCGCAGTGGCTGCAGGGTGCTGGGGTGAAGCGGGTCCTTCCCCGCGGTGGAAAGGGGAAGCGGCAGCAGCAACTCTGTCCCCGAGCCCAGCCCAGCCCCTCGACACTGCCACGGGAGGGTCCACTCGGGAAGGGGCCCTCTGGCACCGGCAGATGTTCGGTCACCGGTGCTGCGGGAACCCTCACGTGTGTGACGTGGCTGAAGAGAGTCACTGCTGCGGAAGAGCATTCATAACTGAAATTTCCCTGGAACTCAAATTAATTTTCAATGTTGTTCCCTTGGAAGGAAGGATGTGTCTGTGTCAGATGCCAAATCAAGGGGATTCTTTGTGTAGGAAGTGTAATTGATTCCCATTTACTCCGCATCTGTATTTCTTAAAAAAGAGAGCATGCGTGAGTCATACGCCTGGGCAGAGCGGCTTGTTGTGACGCCTGGAGCAGACAGACACCTGGGAAGGGGCATACTGTCTACCCTGCTGCCAGAAATGTTTTGCCACCACCAAGTGTGATTCAGGATCCAAGCGGTGACACAGTTCCTGCAGATGTGGTGCCAGCAGGCATCCAGAGCTCACCGTGGCCAGCGGGGTGACCTTCACATGGGACCCGACTTCAGTCCCAGCCGTGGTGTTTGCCCAGTGCTCGAAATGTTTTCAGGATCAGAAGCCCAGCTTCTGGCAAAATGATGAAAGACAAGGCTTGCCAACAAAGACGGCTGCAGCAGGTGGAAATGGGGCCCAGTGGCACTGGAAATGGACCCACTGGGTTGTCCCTCATCTCAGTGCTCAGAGCAGCAGTGGCTGTGCAGAAAACTCCACCACTGAGGTTTCCACCACTAACCCTGACCTGCTGAGATCCACCAGAGGTACCGACAAGAAGCATCCGAGAGGGATCACCGTGAACAGGTCCCTGACCCACGTGCTTGTAGGACAGGGGGTGGCGTGGCTATCTGTTACTGCCCCTGCTCAGCAAACACAGGACTGAGGAGCAGAAGTACTCAGGGTGTCAACGCAGACTGTACAACACATTTCACCCCCAGAATAGTGCAGCATCACAACGCGGGACTGGATTGCAAGTTTGCAAGTGACATTCCAGAAAAAAGAGGGGAATGACTGCTTGGGAATATGTAGCAAACACAGCAATGTCCCCTTTTGTTTAAAATGATGTAGCTTGGATCTAGGATAACAAACCTGCAGGATAAACTATACAGTAAAGTTCCCAAAGGGTAACTTTTTCCCTCTGCAATGGTCCTTCTGTCTACAAAGGGTTGTGATCCTGTTGCTAATAACGTCTCATACCTGCAGAAAATCTTCTTCCTTGGTATTTAATCTCTCTGTACATCAGTCTAGGGGAATAATAAAGCCAGACCTGCTTTATTTTATGTTATCAATGCTTTAATTCTACTCAAAGTTAGACCAACTTTGCATAAAGCATGCAGTGCATGTGACTGTCTCTGGCACAGCAAAGAGCAGGTATGACACAGTCAAAACACTTACTTGAGCCTGACTCTACCTCACTTACTCATCAAAGCAATTTCACTGTCCTAATGGGCTGATCCTTTGAATAGAAAGTACTCTTTAAGCAGACTGGCAGGTTTGTCCCATAACTTTAGAATATTCTACTAAAGCCTGGAAGATGAACTAAGCCAGGTATCCTCCAACAGTGGTAGCCACGTCCATGCAGCACAATGCCGAGGACAGGGTGGGGTGGCAGGAGCCACCACCGCCAGCCCTGCTGCACTGCCCGGGGCTGTGCTGGGCAGAGGCAGCACCAGCGGGACCACTGGGGACCCCCAGACTGGCTGAGTGCCGCGAGGCTGAGATTGCATCTTGCAGTCCTTCTGGCAGAGCCCACTGACAGTGTCTGGGAAATATATTACTTATAATTTATATGTTCCTTAAAATACCAGCAAAGATAGTTCCAGCAAGCTAAAATGAAGCCTTCGGCACTGCAGTTACTACATTTTGTCAATGGCCTGAAGCTCCATGAGACAGCTGTAGCACATGCGAGACAACTCGCGAGCGAGCTCAGGAGAGGATGGGATGTTTTGAGAAGCCAAGGTACAAGGTCTCTCTTGGAGAAGGTGCTGGAGGGTGAGACAGGCTGAGAGTTAAATGGCAGAATAAAGACCGTCTCACACATTTGTCCCCTCGGAGGACTCTGGGCTTGCAGCTTGAGAAATGGCACACAGCACCAATGTGGGAGATGAAGCTCTTTCCTACGAGGCAGATGTCGTGGACCAGACACGCTCAGGTCAGTTTTAGAGGATATCTCAGGGGCACAGACTAAGAGAAGATGAAAAAACGTACTCAGGGAAGACCAAAACTGAATTCAGAGGGGGTTTGCTTGCCAAAAGGTCTAGCAGCCACCACTTCAGCACGTGAGGATTCAGGAAACTGATAATACACTTCAGAAAGCTGCATCCATGACAGCCCTTGGTGGATGTACAATCCTTTCCCTTCCTTCACCTCCATGACCTTCTCCTGCACGGCTCCATCTGTAACTGAGAGTGAGTGCCTCGTCCCAGGTACGTGACCCCTCTTCGCCCGGGAGATGTGCCAGGTGCTTAGCTGCTGCCCACGGAGATGGAGGCAGCCAAAGAGGATCCGGGCTGTTGCTACAGCTCTGCTTGAGCAGTGCCGTACCTACAGCAAGGCACGTTCCTCTGGACAGAGGTTAGACTCACAACTCTCCATGTGTTTGGGCTAATGTCTGAATGTGCCTCCCAGACACATACGTGATTTCTGTGAACGCCCCGCGCTGTTTTCCTCTGCTATCGGAGCAGCGAGAGGAGGGGCTCTCTGCAGGCGTACCCTGACCTCCTGTGCCCAGACAGCCAGGGAGGTCCTGGCGAGATTGCAGAGGGTGCTACAGACTCTGTTCACCCTACGGAGCAGCCCTGCCCTGGCACTCAGGGCCTCCAGCCACACGGACGGACGTGCCAACGGCTGCGTGGCTCCTGCGAGGAACCAACCCATGGGGCTCCCGGGCACCCACTGCCTGCGGTCTCCTGAGTCACTCTCTAGCTCATTTCCACATCAGCTGCCCGGTCAGGGGTTGGGATCGTTAGGAGTTGGGTACTATGCACAAATTGAAGACAATTATGTCTCTCAAAGAGACTATGGAAAATGTTATACATGGACAACAGAGCAAGTAATTCTCATAGCGTGTCTCTTACACAGAGTCCTCACAATGCCTCACCCTCAGGTGTCACTCCATAAGCAGTGATGGCAAACATCGCCAAAGCAGGTAAAGCACGCCGAGGACAATGATTCCCATGGCCAGGTTGGGGAGCACCAACACCACGAGCTGGACCCGCAGTACCAATAAACCAGGCAGGAGCTGTTCCCTGGCCCTGAAGCCAAGCAGCAGTCACTGGCCCACATCCACACGTCTCCTCTCACCGCAGAGTGACCGCGAGCAGCCGGTCCCCAGCCCCACCGCCCCACATGATGCTTGGCCCTGCCTGGGAACGTGGCCACGGCCACACCAGTCAGACTGTGCTCCGACCCTGCGTTATTTACTACAATAATTGTAGCCGTTTCCAACTCAGAAACAGCCAAAGAACACTCCAAGGGTTCTGTGTAGAATCACAGGAAGGGCAAATGTGAATGGCGGTGCACAGGGCCGTGAGCACTTGCTCCCCACGCAGACAGGGTGTCAGGAGCCTTACACAGCTCCCAAGGAAGAGCATCCGCACTGGGTGCTGCAAACTGGCTTCTGTGCTGCAAAGTCACTCCTCAGCTTGTTTAGCACTAACTTCATCTTGCAGACGAGCTGCTTGATTAGAGCTGTTGAAGTCAGACAGGGTGAGTTTATTATGGAGCACTGTACGACTGCTCTTAATATCTCTGAGTCTGGAAAGCCTAACCCTCAAACTTATGCCATAAGGATGACTGACGACAAGCTGCGCACGTGATTTGTAGCTTTGCATGGAGGTGTGAAAGGCACAGGATATGAGCATGCAAGTTTGCAAAAGCAAAGACAACATGACAGCTGAAAAAAGTGAACCCCTGCAGAGACCTAAGATGCTGAGTAAGCAGTTAAGGCCAACCACTGAAGCAGTAAGCAGATCTGGCTAAGGTGGAGGCCCAGCCACAGCTGCAGAGTGAGGAGAGAAGAGCTGAAGTCCCACTGTGTGGAGCCATCTCCCTTCCAACTTCAGTCCTGGTGCTGCTGAAGAGGGGTCAAGTCTCATGCTGGAAAAGAATAAAGCTCGAGAAGGGGGAAATGCTGCCCAGCAAGGCAAATTACACAGTGGTCGATCTGGTTATGAAGCACAGAGATGACCAAGTTTGTGAAGCGTGAGTAGAGTTCATGGTGACTAACGTCCCACCTGGTAGTGCCACAGACCTCCTGGGATGTCTGGACACACTGGGGAGGATCCCGTGTTTGAGCTCCCTGGGTCTGTGAAATGAGGAGGGCGGGAGAGAGCTGGAGGCAACTTTTAGGCAGCTGAAGATCAAGACCTGTGTGTTAATGTCTTCTGAAATACCCTCAGCACCATGCAGAAGCCAGATAGAGGAGCAGGGAGGTAAAATCCCACTGCATGATTAAGAAAATGGTGGGGAAAAAAAGGATGTGTACTGATTAGAAACTAGGGAAAACTCTGAAAATAGGATACCCATGCAGGAGAGGCTTACTACCTCTAAACCACGGTGGAAGCAAGCTGCTGGGATTTAACATTAACAAGGTTATAGGAGAGCTTTTAGCTAAAGGGAAAGCCAGCATATGCAGAAAAGCACCTGCTTTGGGATGACTCATGCTGTAGGGGTGAAGCCATAAAGAGATAGGACAGAAGCTGGCAAAAGTCAGCTATAAAACCATGGAGAGCAGTTGCACAAACAGAATGAAAAAATAGAACCCCCAGACTAATGCATATGTTCCTGTGTACAGGAGCTGGAACTCTAATAAGACAGGAGAACCAGAATGCCTAGTTTTAACAGAAGTATTGATACAACAGAAGTGCTGGAAACTGAGTGGAAGGAGGATGCAGCCGGAAAGCGTAACAGAGCGTTCGGGGAAGGCAGAGCGAGCACTGGCAGGGGAGGGGGTGCAGCACTGCGAAGACGGCTTAGAGCTAAATCAGATTAACAAGTTAAGCGTGCCAATGAGGAACACAGACTTGCCAGCGGTTGATGCTCCAGCAGGAGATGTACGTGGTTAGGACTACACTCCCAGCCACCCAGTGATGCTGAGTGTAATCTGCCGGAGACCAGAGAGGTCAGTGAAGCAGGGGAACAAGATACGCTGGTTAATTCTGCACAAACTGAGCAAACACCATGTCGGGGCACCATGGCAAGATTAAATTTTTAGGCATGGCCAGTGGAGCAGCCAGGCAGGGAAATGACTGCAGGAAAATGCATTCCTGACCTCGCACTGACCAGTGAGCATCCTGTAGCTCATAATCTTATTAATTAATAGTCATTATTTAACAGTGACCCCAATATTGCTAGGTTCATAATCTTGCTGAAGCAATGGAAGCTGATAAATCAACTACCTTTCTGCTCAGTTTAAAACACAGATACTTCAAAATACATAAAAATTAAATTTGATATTAAACTAAAAATTTGATATTAAACTAAAAGGTGTCCCTGCTTGTAAAGCCTTTGCTGGTGTTCTGGAGACTATTTCAAGACACGTTATGGATGCTCAGACACATATTACCTGTCAAGAAGGACTTAAGACCTAAAGAATAGTAGGGTTCTTAAGGTTATAAGCAGAAAGGAATGCCAGTCAAAAGACAAAGTTGTATTTCAATAGGAAAAAACAGGATGGATTATGTATTATTTTGTTAAATGGGGGGCGGGAGAGGGAGGAGAGCAAACATGGAGTTGGAAGAATAACATGAAGAAAGCCTAAAAATTATTAAGCCATTTTTGAGACACATCAAGAATAGAAAACCTGCCGGGGACTTAAAAGACCAATAGATAACCAAGGTATAGAAGAAGTGCTTGGAGAGAATAAAGCCACAGTAGAAAAACAAAATGAAAATTGCCATCTGTGTTTTCAGGAGGTTGGACAGGGGCTGGCAACAGCCCCACACTGGATCTCTTCCTGACTGACGGCGCATCAGAGGCTGCCTCAGCCCCGGCGGGACTCAACAGAAAAGCAGATGAGCAAAGGGGCAGTAAGAAATCACCACGAACTGGAGTTCGAAACAGCTGGACTAGTAAGTGTGGTGTGTAACCTTTTCCTCAGATCTGCTTTCAGCACTAGAACACAGCAAATGGGCCAGCAATTTTTTTAAAAGTTTCTGGGGGACAAATAGCACAGCATTAAACCTGGTATCTCTGCCGGCCAAATTGAGAGGCTATTTAAAGATGAAGACTACTGTACGGATGGACAAACAGGAATTTCTGGGAAGAGTCAACCTGTCCTCATGAATCTCGGTGCAGTGCTGGTCTCTCACCTCCAAAAGGCTGTTGCAGATGTGGGAGAGGCCAAGGAACTGTCACGGGCATCAGCAGAGTTCTGTGACAGCTTCTGCACAAGGAGCAACCGGATCTAGTTGAAGATGTCCCTGCTTGTTGCAGGGGGGTTGGACTAGATGACCTTTAAAGGTCCCTTCCAACCCAAACTACTTTGTGGTTCTATGATTCATAACCAAAGCATCCCCAGCCTGGGAGCAGAACACCGGGGGGACACAGCAGAGATCTGTGAAACCAAGGGTGGAACTGAGAAGATCATTAGGGATCTGCTGTTCACAGGCTCTGCCACTGCAGGACCTGGGCAGTGTAAAACAAAGCAGGGAGAGGGTCGGTCCACAACGGAGAAAAGGAGGTACGTATGTATCGGTAAGGAAGCTGCAAAATTCTCCCTGTCTGTTCTGTGGGTTTTTAAACCCATGTAAAGTTTCCTTTCCAGAACATCAAACTCAAGGTAGAAACCTCTCCACTGAGAGCCATTAAGTACAAAAGATACCAAGTCTGACTCAAAGAGGACTCAAAAGATAACACCTGATTCAAGGTGCTGCTTCTGGAAGAACTCCCTTTGCAGCTCCAAGGGTCACTTTTTATTTTCCAGATCCACATTGATGTATGGAAAAATTATACCAACTTGTATCTATGCCAACATTGTCTCTCACTTCAGTTAATTTTGGCCTTTCTTGATGCTTAATCCCATCTCTGTCTCCAATTCCTTAGGATAAACAAGTCCATTTTCCAGTGCTTTTATATTAGTTAACCTTGTGGCAGGGACATGGAGTTTAACACAAGAAGGAAACGCAGTTTTGCTCAGCTAAGGGACTAAGTGTCGCAGGACATTATGAATGTCAATAGCAGATGACTTCAAAAAGGGATTAGACAAGTTCATGAAGGACGATCCACTGCTGGTTAATGATGATGATAATCCACAGGCAGCCTGTGTCTCAGGGACCCTGCTGACTGCTGCTCACCAGTTATGGGCAAATACATCATGGGAGTCGCTCCTGAGCATTTCCTCTGTTTTCCGACTTTTCCGTGCATAGGCACTACTGGCTGTCATTGGGGACAGGGTCCAGGGTGCAATGAGGCCTGGTCCCATGATGGTCACCCCCGTGTCTCGTGGTCCTACCAACAGCCCTCCTCTGCTCTAGCTTCTCTTCATCTTTTCCTGAACATTTGTAATGATGAACGGTGCAAAGTACTTAAAATAAGGTCTTACGGGATGTTGTACAACTATGGTAGCACTTGCCTTCACATCACAACAGACACTGGCCGTCATCTGATTAATATCCCCAAACATTTTCCTCTATTGTTTGTAACAGATAAGGCAACTATGAACTCATAGTAGAAATTTTTTTTTGTTATCTTTTAAATACAGCTTGCTTACTGTTTTATCTTATTTCTAGTTTTCCCATCCTTCAAACTCTTCCTAATATTCCAGTCCTCCTAAGTACTGACTTTATATCATCAGTGAAGTTCAAGAGTGTGCTCCTTCTGTCAAGGACATTAGAGAAAACACTAAAGACCATTCACAAGACTGACGCTTGATTTTTTTTCCTCCTAATCTCCTTCCGCCCCAGCACTTTCCCTTTCAGCAACCCACTGCTCTTGCATATTGAGATCGCTGCTTATTTACATTACACCTCTGCACTATGCCATGTTCTCCATGAGAACAAACCATTTAGCACAGGGCATTGTATCAGATGTCCACTGTCACCCAGACAGATCAGATCTATTGTGTTCAGCTTTGCTGGGGAACTGCACATGTAGCAAGGATAAATCTAAGAGGACTCAATTTCGTGATAATAAAAAAAGATGCACACACTCCCTAAAACCTAAATCATGGATTATAAAGGGAAAGCCACAAGAAATTATTTATATATATAATATATGCATATATAAACATGTGTGCATCTTCACAGCACTGTAAAACATGAATTCAGCACCACGCCAAGGCTCAGCTGCAGAGGACCACCAGCAATGGAAACAGCAATGCTCTGGGAAGAGGACCCCATCCTGCCCCGTCCAGACCCTGCGAGTCAGGGCTGGTGTCAGTGGGGTGGTGATACAGCCCGGGGGAGGCTGCTGCAACCCTGAGGTTCCCCAGATTAGCACCATCCCCCATGGGCAAGTGTCCCAGAAACACTTCACCATGGGGTGCAGCAATTCCCCTCGTTGCCTCGACCTTTGTGGAGCCAGTTCTCAAAGGTCCAGCTCTCCCGTAGTGTGTTTTCTCCTGCTGTGGGGCAGAGCATCATCCCCTCTCCATCTTGCTGCCTTGTGCCCCCCACCTCCCTCTTCCAACACCTGCATGTCACTGCCCTGGCTTTCCCTACAGCACTGTTCCCAGATTGGAAATTTTTCCATCCATGCATCCCATGCTACCACAAACCCACCAGCAGGACCCACTCTTGGAGCTAGCACGGACAGGGTGGGTTTCACTAATTACTTTTATCTTCCTTTCCTCAAAGAGAAACACACATCTGGTACCCCCCAGTACCCCAACCCTTGGTGAGCTGCAGGAGATGGACCCCCCAACAGGTGTCTGTAGCTCCACTCTGTCTCTGCACGCAATGGGCCATCTCATGGGAAGAGCCTTCCTTCCCCATCTCCTGCTGCTCCCAGCACCCTCCAGGTGCCTTCACACCTTGGGAGCTCCTCACCTGCTTTCACACCTTCTCTCGAACCATTGTCTTGCCACTGCCTTTCATATGTGTTGCCATTGCCCTCTAAAACACAAACACCGCTAATGACCATCTCCTGCACTGTCCATGGCAACAGGCTCTGCAACACACTCAGGGCAGAGGCAGGGTATCCTAATTTCTATACAAAATGAGGTTGTATGATACCGTATTTGCAGCAGCTCCCATGGAAGGGTGATCTCTGCCACCACCTAACATGCACGTCCCCTACTCCGGGTCTCTGCCAAGGCTCCATGCCAGCCAGTCTCTCCCACCAACTGCAAATTACAAAGAGACAAGAGGCAACACGGAAGACTCAAGCCTGCTCACCACGCTTGCCATCCCCGGGTAGCAGAAGGCACCTGGGACCCCCTCCCAGCTGCCGGCCTCCTGCCTGGCTAACCAAGGCTTTTGGGACGGTGCCATGGGCCGGTCTGGCCCAACTCCAGTGCTCAACAACGCAGCCCCACTGCCTGCACCCTGCCCGGCTGCCAGCACCCCCAGCCACGATGGAGCTCTCTGCTGCAGTAATGCAGCCGTGTCACCCCAGAAGACCTTAAGCACATCAGTCAAGGGATGGGAAGCCACAGCTCCTAGAGCAAAGCAGTCCTTATCAGTACCCTGATGCAACACAGTAGTCCCCATCCTGACGTTACCAGCACAAATTTGGGAACCCACACATCGCTTGTGGCCAGCCCATGCCACCATGCGAGCCGTCCCGGGACGGAAATCGCTGTGGACCAGCACCCAGCAGTAACCTGCACTTGCACCCACTCCTTAGGCAGAGCTTTCAGTTCCTCTGCAACAGTAATCGGAGCTCACGTTCCCTCTCGGGTGAAGGCTGAGGGACAATAGCTTCACCAATCCAGAAAATTTCACCATGTCTGGGGTGAACTATGAGAGTTGGTTTGCTGTGCACAGCAATGCTACAAATCAGTTTAATATAGGAAGTGAAGCAGAATGCCGTATTCAATTGAAAGTACATAGGAAATTTAGATAAGCAGATTATAAATATACAAACTGGAATTTAACTGAGGGGAAGACACTGCTTATCAGTAGCGGCAATTCTTCACAGATTGTCACCATAGTATCTACTCTTTGTCTTTCACTAAGCCTTCAGATTTTCTCGCTGATAAAACCCTCCTGCAGCAGTGACTGCCAATGCTGTTTCCTCACCCGAACACCACGGACTACAACTATACAAACGACTTCAGCCCCAGCCATCCTTCCGGCCTTTCCCCTCCACAAGATCCCCCCACAAAACTGGGGAAGCTGGTGTAGAGACTAGGCCTGCATCGAAATGGCAAAGCTGGAATTGCCACAGGTACCAGCAAGTTATCTGCCAGCGCAACTGTTATCGTCTGAATTCTGCCTGCACCCTAGCAGACAAATTAGCCAGCAGCAAAATAACTGGATTTAAGGATGTCACAAAACATTACTTCGCTGAACTGCCTTAGCCGAAAAGCATGTCAGACCTTACTCTGTGGGGATGGTGAATGAACAAACACACTGAGCTCCGTTTGCTGCAGTCCTGTGTATGTGGTTTTGCAGGATATAAGGTTATGCATTTCAGGGAAAAAAAGGTAAACTAGAACTGCACCCTTAAGAAATGTGAAAGGAACAACATAATTTAATATATTCCAACAATAAAAACTCTGCTGGAGTACATTAGCCAACTGGAAGGGGGATCTGATTGAATTTTAGAACTAGTTCTTGAATATGTGAATCTGATTAGGAGGAAGAGCTGATGGAAAGACTGGGATGTGCCTGGTAGTCAGTGTGCAAGAGGATCTCTAGAGCATGTAAATACCTTAAATGAAACTCTACGAGAGACAAAGGAGACTTGTGGAGGTTCCATTTCATTTTCCTCCTTGTGAAGTAGTCCAAAACAACCCCCAGATGACCATAAGCTGCTGAAGGGATGTTTCACCTAGAAGAGGGCCTTAGCTGAGCCATGGCTGGGGAAATACCGCAGCAGCACAAGAGCAGACTCAGGCCACAGGGACAGAAGAATCCACGACATCCAGAGGACACAAGGAGCCGTTTCCACAGAGCTCCAGCAGTCCCCTTACTGAGCTGGTGTCAGTCTGGAGGCAGCACTGGTGCAGGGGCTGAGGGCAAGGGCACAGCAGCATTTATAGAGACGGCCTTCTGCTTGGCCATTGAACGTGCAATTCTCAGGCCCTCGATAAAATCTGAGCAACTTTGTGCAAGAACTCTGCAGGACAAACTAACTTCTCAATTACCACTGTTACCTCAGGCTGTACGCTATGAGACATGCAGGACCTGGCCAGCAAAGGTAACTGCCCCTCTCTGTGAGTCTCCGAGCTTGCATGGAGGGATGTGCCCTCAGAGCTCTTGAGCTTCAGGACACCTCCAGCCTCTTAGAGGTGGGTTAGGAAAGGGTTGTCCGACACTGATCCAACCTCTGCCCCTGGCAGACATCAGCTGCTGGAGAAATGACCTGGTGGGAGCCAGAAGGGGCAGGCTGGGTGGCACGGCACTGTACCGACACTCACCAAGGCCACCTTCCATTTCTAGCTCGCCCAAAGACCCCCGAGACTGGCAGAGTCTCAGGGGCTGGATCTCAGCCGGCCTCAGATGATTCATTCCCACCGAGACACGTCAGTCAGAGCCAGCATGACAGAAGTGGCCAAGTGCCTCAGGAACAAGCTCTGTGTCAGGACCTGGACAGCCTCTTCAGAGTTATCCTTCCTCTTTAAGGCATCCTCAAACTGAAACAACTGAGACAAGAGAGAGAAAACTTCAGGGATGTGGTTTGAGAAGTTCCACTCAACCGACATCGCAGACTTAGCCCCAATGAAGCAAGCAGCAGCTCTGCCAGCACATCCAAAGTATTGATGGGCACACTGCCCCAGGCAGGGTTCCCGCACACAGAAACTATACAGCAACACTGGAGCGAAGTTGTGTCAGCTCTAATACCGAGGGAGATAAGGCCTGAGGTTGGAAATCATACCTAACCGAAACAGATCTTACCAATGACACATCTAATGCAATCAGACATGCGTGCTGCTTGCAAATTCTGGCAGATACTGAAAGCCAAAAGCTTTCCATCACAGTTTCAACAGGAAGTTTGGTGATTTGATGAACAGCAGCTTTGTCTTCACTGTATCCACTGCCTCAGGGAGTTCTGTAAGCCTTGGCCATGTGTCTTCTGGAGCCTTCTCTTCTCCAAACTGGAGAGTCATAGAATCATAGAATCATTTAGGTTGGAAAAGACCTTTAAGATTGAGTCCAACCATTAATGTAGTACTTCCAAGCCCACCACTAAACTATGTCCCTAAGCACTACATCTACATGTCTTTTAAATACCTCCAGGGATGCTGACTCAACCTCTTCCCTGGGCAGCCTGCTCCAGTGCTTGATAGTCCCAGCCTTCTCAGTCTGTCTTCACAGGGCAGTTGCTCTGGCCCTACTCTAGTTCCACCACTTCTTCCTTAGGATGCCGAATCAGACATGCACACAGCACTGAATGTGTGCATGTGAAGGAGCAGCAAAGCCCCAAATGTCATTGCCCACCTCACTTTCCACCTCTTCCCTGATACGTTTGGTTGGCTTTTTTGGCTGCTGTTGGTGCACAGAGCCCATGATTTTGAGAGCTGTCAGTATCAGCAAGACTCTTCTGGAGCTGTACCCACCAGGTCCACGTTCAGCATCACACAGCATGTTCAGGTGGCTCTTCCCTAGAAGCATGCCTTGTAAGGGAACAGCAAAGCAATGCCGGGCTTTTGCCTGAATCATATTCAGGAGGGTTTTGCTATGAATGCTGTGAATGGAACTCCACCTGGGGATGGAGGAGGAGCTGGCCGAGAGCTTATGGGTCACGATTAAAGGGAGTGCTGGGGCAGGCGACATTGTAGTGGGGCTCTGCTACAGGCCACCTGACCAGGGACACTGCATGCATGAGGCCCTCTATAGGCAGATAGGAGCAGCCTCATGTTCACAAGCCCTGGTCCTTATGGGGGACTTCAACCACCCAGACATCTGTTGGAG
>VXBL01002621.1:240513-284423 GCA_013400195.1 Aramus guarauna
AGCACCTCTCCTATGAGGACAGGCTGAGAGAGTTGGGATTGTTCAGCCTGGAGAAGAGGAGACTCCGGGGAGATCTAATTGCGGCCTTCCAGTACCTGAAGGGGCCTACAGGATAGATGGAAAGCAACTCTTTATCAAGGACTGTCATGACAGGACAAGGGGTAATGGGTTTAAACTGAAGGACGGTCAATTTAGATTAGATGTTAGGAAGAAATTCTTCACTGTTAGAGCGGTGAGGCACTGGAACAGGTTGCCCAGAGAGGTTGTGGAGGCTCCATCCCTGAAAGTGTTTAAGACCAGGTTGGATGGGGCTTTGGGCAGCCTGGTCTAGTGGAGGGTGTCCCTGTCCATGGCAGGGGGGTTGGAACTAGATGATCTTTGAGGTCCTTTCCAACCCAAACCATTCTATGATTCTATGAATGATGATGGATCCTTTTTCTGAACTGTGCAGCCAGAGAAAAGTTCTCCCAAGCCTGTTGCTGCCAGTCCTGAGCTTGCAGAGCTCAGAGGATTCTCTGGTGAGCCAGGCATCAAGTCTGATGTGCCACCAGTTTAACTTAGAGCTTTCTTTCTCATTAAGGAGAAGTTCAGAGACATCTTCATTCTCAGCACAAGACTCAGGTGATCCTTCTATATGTAAAATCATTTCACAGCCCACTCAGTTGTTCAAAGACAGAAGCACAGGCTCCCAGTGCCCACCAGCTTACCAGTCCTTCAAATCCTGGTGGTGACCAGTATCAGCTTCTTCCAGGAAAAACATCAGGTGGATCGTCCATGAGGGACATTTCATCTAACTCCACGTAGACAGAAGTTGGTCTGTGCCGAGGGCATTTTAAATCCCTTCCTAAATCAATGGATATACTCAGCTGCAGCTTCCTTCTTCTTGCTGGATGACTGTGGTCTGAGACCCTGAGTGACTTAGTCATCCACGTGCATAATTCACTGCTGGGCGGGGAGTTTAGGTCTCTTTCTCTCAATAGAGGCAACAAGTTGGAAGCGGGAGGGTTCAGAAATAAGACACTAAAATCCTGGAAAGACTCCCGTGTGAGAAGGCAGTGAAAAGACGAGGATTGTGAAACTACAGCAGTTGGAAAAACCTTGTAAAGGAAATTAAAGCAAATGGGGAAAAGTTCTTCTGACACTCAGAAAAAAAGAATACAGACAAAAGAAGTGAGGTGCTATGTGGTGAGAGTGGTATAAAGATAGTCTAAAAATTAGATTAATGCTTTGCCTTAGTTTTTGGTAAGAATGCAATGCAAAAGTTGCCTGGCTAATGGAGATGAGACTATGGAAATCAACACATAGGAAGAGCAGGCAAACCCCAGAGAGTTTGTTGTGTTCAGCAAGGACCCTGGACAATCTTCATCTCAGATTTCTAAAGGAGTTAGCACATGACAGCAGTGGACCAGTAGCATGGATTTTTAATGAAGTTATCAAGTCAGGGAAGGATATATGTTGCTTAGAGAGTGGTAAGTACAACTGTGTCTGTTCTATGGAGGGGAAAACTGATACGGGCAGCAACCTATTTCAATAACCCCCGCAGCACTATAGGAGCCAGAGTGGGACCCAAAAATGTTCACAGGCACAAACGACACAAAAAACATTTTCCCAACAGGTACAAGGGGCAATTTTACAATTATGGGAACCTCTAACAGAGTCTGAGAAGATGATGGCTTGCAATAAGGAGGGCAGACAGCACTGCGCCTGCTGTTTGTTAGGACGGACTGCACAGAAACTGGCATGGTGCCGGGGATTCCAGACTGAAGATGAGCCTTTTTGCTCCAGTGACCCTGGAATTAAAGGAGGTTTGAAAGACCATGCAGAAGGCAGCATGTAGGAGGACAGAAGAGTCACACGTTAGGCAAAAACGTCTGATCAGACTTCTGGGTAAACCTCAGCTCAAAAGGCAACGTTGTCCACAGCCACCTGAACTCACTGCTCATCAGCTGGGGCAGGAAACAGCCGAAGTGCTCCTGACCATCATGACCTCAGGTTTATGCTACCACTTGCAAGCCAAACAGCTCCACACTGGGTTTGTGCACAGAGCTCGCTCTCAGCATCGTACAGAGCACTCATGTATGAACAACAGCAGGTCCTAAACGGGCACTCCTCAAAGGAGAACGCGAGTTGAAGGTGACAGCTTTTACAAAACCTGTCCTGGCACCTGTAAAGGCAGCAGAAGATGAGGCAGCATGTCCGCACCTCGGGCCGCACGCCTCACAGCCATCTCTCCCAGTCCAGCACTGGGGATCCCAAGGTGAGCTCCATTGTGGAGGGAAAAACGTGCTGAACCGCACGCATCTGCCAATCACCTGCGTCACAACCGCACCACTGCCTTGCCAGGGCTGGCTCCATGGCGTGCCCCAGGGAGAGCAGTATGCACCTTGACCAAGGGACACCCAAGCTCCCGAGGTGGCCTCTCCGGTGCTCATCAAACCATCTCTACCGGCTGCTCATCTGGCATCCTCCTCACATCAACTCGGACAGCTGTGCTATGGAAATGCAAGCGAAGTGCTGCAGGAAAGGGCTCCCCACCCTGCTCTAAGGCAGATATTTATATGGGCTGTGAATTTTAGGGTCTATTTCAGGCTCATGAGCAAGAAGTGTCACTGCTGGCTCAAGTGCTCAGTGCGGTCAAAGGCATGAATGTACTTCACCATCTCATGGCACACCTGGGAGACAAGGACCTGTGCTCAGCTTTGTAACTGCAAGCTCTACTAGGCATCCATGTAGTTTTGTTGGGGCAAGGATCAGTAAGTGACTGCAGGAGAGGGGAGTGAAGCCAAGGTAAATCTCTCTGTAGAGATATGACCTAGACCCCAACAGCATTTATGGGACCCTGATTTAGTGGACTGCCATTTATAAATAAATATATAAGTACAAAACCTGATTTTTCTAATCCCTACTACCATGCAAAATTGGAATTCATTTCCTCTGAAGCACTGTCACCTATTTGCTTCACTGCTAACACCCATGTGAAATATTAGCTTTCTATCACGCTGGGTTTTTTTTTAAAGCATCATGTCTACTCAAAGAATATATTGCAACCATTTTTCCTTCACCTTGCCTCATATAAAAAATTCTGGTCCATTTTAACTGAAACTGAGCCAGAAGCAATGAAAAACCTGGGAAATTTCAGATTGGAAGATATTTGAACAGAAAGATTAAAACCAGCTAAAAAAAAATCTTCACTACGAGCAGTCTAGCTCAGTAAATGCCACTGGCGAGACTTCTACCCACCGTAAAGTAATAGCTCCATAAATGGGAAACACCACCACTTTACAACAGCTGAGATTGCTGCCCAGTGTCAGCAATGCTGAATTCCAGGCAATATTAGCAATTTCATGCCAAGTCATAAAGCCTCGTCTTATTTGGGGCACAGATACCATAGCTAGGGAGTCTTATAAAAATGTGTAATAAATACCGCATCATTGAAATGGCAATGATGATACGTTCATTGCTTCAGCACAGGGTCACTCCATATGGCTCGCACCAGAAAGCTCCGGGGGTCCTGAGTGCCTTTGGCAGTCTTACAGGGAGACTTCTGCATGCTGGTTATGAGCCACATAAACATTAAACCAAGGCATAAAATTCTTAAAATATCAGATATTTTGGGCTGAAGCCCAGTCTCATTACCAGGGCATGTCTTTACCACCCTTGGGTGCCTGGTCCCTCCTGTGAGCCTACCTGGCTGCATTTCCCATGGAGGCAGCAGAGATGCCCCAAAGGTATATGGCTGCACAACACCAGCGCCTGTGCCCAGCCCTTGCTGGGATGAAAAGCAGGTGGCTGTGCCTGCCCTGGAGTGGCAGGCACTCTGGGGAAGCTGCAGCCTTATGTCCTGGAGGTGTAGCCTAATGATCCTCCCAAAAAAAGAAAGACAGGGAACTACTGGAGAGAGTCCAGCAGAGGGCTGCGAGGATGATGAGGGGACTGGAGCAGCTCTCATATGAGGAAAGGCTGAGAGACCTGGGGCTGGTTCGTCTGGAGAAGAGAAGGCTGAGAGGGGATCTCAGCAACACTTATCAATACCTAAAGGGTGGAGGGCAAGAGGAAGGGGCCAGACTCTTCTCTGTGGTGCCCAGCGACAGGACAAGGGGCAACGGGCACAAACTGGAACACAGCAAGTTCCATCTCAGCCTGAGGAAAAACTTCTTCCCTCGCAGGGTGACCGAGCACTGGGACAGGCTGCCCAGAGAGGTTGTGGAGTCTCCTTCTCTGGAGAGATTCAAGACCTGCCTGGACGTGATCCTGTGCAACCTGCTCTGGGTGATCCTGCTCTAGCAGGGGGTTGGATGAGATGATCTCCAGAGGTCCCTGCCAACTCTGACCAATCTGTGAATCTGTGAATCTGTAAATAGCATGTCATCCAAGTGATAGTGCTGTCCAAATCAAGGCCAAACTCCTGCCAAACCAGGGCCGCTCTCTGGGCAGGCAGACAAGAATTTGTAATGCCAAAATGAGACTACAAAGGACGAGGTGTTTAATCATTCTGGCCTTGCATTAGGGCACTTGTTTGGGAGAAGCAGGCAAAAAAAGGGAGTATGGACTGGCCTTCCAGATTGAATGTGTATTTCAAAGTTGGCCATCTTTAGACAAAATGAAAAGCTGTGCTGGAGCCCAAACCCCCACTGAATAGGGTGCCATGAGCACTGCTCCCTCCTCTCCTTCTGGCTCATGCCCACCTGCACAGTGTGCAGGGTGCAGGCTGCTCGCACCCGGGCACGCAGTGTCGGGGTTATTGCAGTCCCTCCCGTGCTCAGGAAAACCCCTGGCACCACCGTCTGCTTCCTGCTCTGAGACTTTGGTGATGCAGACAGTTGTGCTCAAGGTGAGCATCGCTCCTGCAACACCAGATGAAGCAAAGCACCAACGGCACGTTGGCAAGCATGTAGATACTTCATGAACTTTGGTACGCCCAGTTTAGCTGAGTTCAAGCACACTGGACCCATCTTTGCCTGCTGGAGTGTAAGTCACCTCTCCCCACAGCTGGCCATGCTCTTACTGGACCAGAGCAGTGTTTGGTGGCAGACACCAGGGCTGGATGGCTCACGCTGCCGCACTGAGCTCTAGGACTCAGCACTGAGCCTGCTGAAAAGCTCTGAGGGGACGGGTGCTTTCCCAGAAAAGAACCAGCGCCTCGGGACTGCGGGGCAGCACTGCCAGCCCAGCCCTGCTGCTGGCACAGCCACAGAGCAAGGAACAACAACCCCTGCCATGCACCATGCTATAGAACTGAGACAGTTTATGGTGAAACAAAAGTATAACCCTAGAAATGGCAAATAAAGTCCAGCCTGCACAATCACCAGTGGGAGGCAGGGTTAATTCAGAAGTCAGGAGGCATAAAAACCCACAGGAAGCCAGGAATAACCCACCCCCACACAGGCAGTGTTCTATTCCCACACCACCTGACAGGAGCTGTAATACTCCTGCCATAACTCCTGTGAGCAGCAGCCTCATGCCTTGGCCAGAAGCATCACTCCTCTGTGTCTCTCCGGGTGCTGGGCACATGTGCTTGCACAGGGAGTTCCCCAGGTTTGTTACTTGATAGGCAGCAACAACTTCCTTTACAGTTCAGCATCCCATTGCTCATTCTTTTTGCTGTGAGTCAGCCTTGCAGCCAATGTCAGTTTTAAAGAGTCTGTACAGGCAAAACTGAAATCATCTACCGATTCCTCACACTACAGCATCCTTGTACCTTGCCAGAGCACCTGGCTCTGTAGCGTCTCCGGAGCAGAGCACGCTCCCCGCTGAGGAGTGCAGTCAGTATTGACCAGCCGCCACTCTTCCTGCCTGCTCATCTATCATCTATAAATAAATGTGTACCTGCTCACATTTACAGAAACAGCGATGCTCTGAGAAATGTGAGTGAATCACTACAGGGAGGGCATCATTACGAACAGGTGCCTCCACCCTGCTCAGAACAGACCACCAGGTTTATGGCTCCTCCAAACCAACCATTACATTAAATCACATCCTCCTTGTTTGATCCTTTCTTTCCAACATCTCTGCATACAAGAAACATCTCCAGGCCTCCACTAATTCACAGCATTTGTCTCTGCCTTCACCCCGCACAGCTTTGTTCAACACTCGCATTATTCAGACTAGACTGTGCCACTGATGGATACAAAGGCACCACGACATCTGTGCTGCTACTCACTATGCTGTCTCTTACGTTACCAAACTGCCTGCTTAAATTCTGGCAGTACCCGCACAACAGGCAAAGCCTCCCCCGATGTGGCTGCAATGACATCTCAGCTCCTGCCTGGCACTCACATGGCACGTCAGGCAGCGGTTGCAGGCGGAGCACCGAGAAACAGTGCTGAAATGGTGCAGCAACGGTGCGAAGGGTGGTGGGCAACACAGCAGGTAAATGCACAGAGACAGGCAGCAGGAGGGTGAAGATGAAGAAGGGCCGAGGGACATCACTTACAGCTCCTCAGGGACAGGAGCAAAGCACAGCGAGTCTGCCATCTCCTATAACTCAAAGACTGAAGTCAAGAGTATTAGCTGACTCCCCAGTGTGAAGCCCTTGGAGATCACAGCTGGATGATGCTGGAGAGGAGAAAAAACTGTTTTACTAACATATTTGGGCAAAGCACCTGGATGCACAGAGACCATGTAGATAGGCACAAGTTGAGAGTCGTGACACATCACTATCCAGAAAATATTTCGCTGGAACCAGCCCAGCACGCGCCGAGACACCACATCAGAGAAGACAACCATGACCGTCTACTGCAACGCAGTTTCCTTCCTGGCAAACCTTCCCTCAGGACAGCATCGCCCACCTGCTCAAACTGCTTTGCATTGCTGTCTGCTTTCCAGGTCCCTGGTGAGGAGGTGTGGGCTGCTCGTGCCTGCAGAGCCTCTCATCCGCATGCCGGGCATTGCCTTTGCTCCCAGCTCGTTGCTCTGAGCCATGCAGCCGCTCACATCCTGCCAGGAACGCACATTGACGCCAGAACTCACCCTGGGTCTTTTGAGGACATCCCCTCCCTGAACCTGCACGGGCACAGAGGAACGTCCAAGTGCACCCCACAGGCACGGGGAGAAGAGCAGGTGCTGTTCTGCTAACAGGGCGTGCAAATGCCAAGGGAGGGATAAGAAACTCACACTGAGACCCCGCAGCTGAAGGCAGACACCCCCTAGGGAAAAAAAAAAAGGTTAAAAAATTAAAGGAAGAGCCCTGATCAGAAATATTCTGTGGATTGAAAAGCTCGTCTGGGATGCTGGTGGTCCTCCAGCACAGCCAGGACAACCACAGGACTCACCTGCCCGTGGGCTGGCACAGGCAACGCACGGCCGCCTCGGCTCAGACCTGCCGAGTACCCCTGCCGAGGGGGGGCTGCACACCCCGGGGAGGCCCGTGGGGGTAAAGCTGGTCCTGAGAAAACATCCTCCTCACCAGCAAGCTGACACTCACATGTCAAGTGTAAATCACAAGCAGTAAATCTCAGCAAGCACAGATCGCAATGAAGTACAATTGTGAGAAACGAAGCCATGGGAGTTGCATGGCGCAGCTGAGTGTGAAGGAAAACGCTTTCCTTCTGGTAGCTTTCAATGTCACCTCAATTTCACTGACAATTCCCCTCCTCTGGACAAACCCATTGCTGCTCCGCTGGCAGACCCCTCCTTGCAGCTTGCCTCGAGGCACCGCTTGTGTCCTCTGCTCAGCTGGGGTGACTGGGGCTGCAGTCCGGCCAAGTACCGGGGTCCCACCGAGTGACAGAATAGCATTGTCATGTTATTGACATTAATTTCCATCTCATTTTATACATTCAATGTTTTGTTCTGTACTTTAATGAATGAGTCCTCATAAAAAAGCAGAGCTTTTTCATGGCGGCACTGACAAGGAAGCCTGTGGGACTGCAGTAATTTAAAATCCAGCAAAATGTAGAAGCTGTCTGAATTTCCTCCTTGCAGTATGCATCGCCTGTATTTATCAACAAACTCCATCGGCCTTTGAAGTCTCACAGTTTCCTCTAGTACAAAATAACTAAGCCAGGGAGCAGCAATGCAGAGACGCGGAGCGAGGGAGGCACAAAGACCAGCTCTGGAGGATTTGCAGGGGCCCCAGGGCTCCAGGCTGTCCTGAATTAGGATTCCGGAAGACATGCAGAGCTGCTGCCTGCCAGCCCCAGGGGCAATGGCTCTGCCTCCCACCGAGCCCGTTGCGGGGCAGGAGTCAGGAGCCAACGCCTCCGGCTTGGGTAAAAGCAGGGACTAGCACCTGCTCTGAAAGGCTGTCAGCCTGACTTAAACAACAGCGTGAGTTTTTGCTATGTTGTTGTCATTGCAGCACTCATTTTTAATGTGGATAATTTCCTTTCTCTTAGGTCATGGCATCGCTCTGTATCATACTCCTAAGTGCCTAGTTTTCATATTAACCTCACACGAGGGGAAACCTAATGAAAGCTCTCAAAACCCTCGAGCATTAGCTCTGGTCAGTGCTCTGCTTTACCCTCTCTGTTTCCCCACTCCTGCCTCCTGTTTGGCCTTTGCTCTTCATCTCCATCATTCATCCTGCTGCTCCCAGCCCTGTGCACTGAAGAAGATCACACCGCTGTACCCACTCTAATGTGTTATTTGTACATCATTGTAGCATTTCTAATGTAAAGTTTTAATGTTTTGGACTGGTGAAACTGGAACCCTCTGCTAACAAAATCCCATTACAGTTTAAGCCCTTCTCCCCTCACATAGCCCCCACCAGCTAAACATGAACACGTTGTGCTATCCTGCTGACGCTTGCCACCACAGTACTCTGCTCAGGGGGACACGGTTGCTCTTCCCAAACCTCGATTTGCCCTGCCAACTTGGGGCGGGGGGGGGAGAGGGCAGTAAAGGAATTCTCCTTTGGGACACTCCATCCTGCCTCTGGGACGTCACCTTGGCCAAAGATGTCCGATCCCACTGGCATCACAGAAATTCCTCCTTTGGAAGACAGCTTCACCTTGCTCTTGGCTGCTCATGCTGCCTTCCCCAAACCCAGATTCCCTTTACTCTCAGATAGTCTCCTAGACCAGCTCCACCGCCTTATTGATGGTCTCCTCTTCCAAAGGGCCTGCTTTGTGTAGCTCTGCCTGGACCATCCAGCCCTTCCCATATCACCCTTACAGATGTTGTTACTGTTTTTGATTTTTCAGGCCTTTCTGATGAATTTCTGTTATGTTTCTGAAGTTGGCAAGGCAAGTGTTTTCAGTGTCTCTCCTTCCTCAAGATGGAGAGTAAAACTGTTGTCATTCAGTACTCCGTGTTTTCTGGAAGGCGGCTATTTCTGCAAAGCCGTGCACAGGCAGCACAGCCTCTCCTCCGATGCTCTCCGGAGGCAGTGGTTCACCAACAGAGCTCCTGGCGCGGGACACACAACCACGGGGCTCTTCCCGTTAAGCCCTTTGCCACCAATGAGCCAACCCACCGTCGGGCTCTGGCAGCCCTCCCATTCCAGCATCCCCAGGCTTCGGGTTTGTCTCCACAGCAGCTTGGATCGTGTCACACATTCAAACTTCAGCTCCTCCGACTCCACCAAACCCTCCCAAATACTGCTCCAGCCACCCCAGACCTAATCTCCTCTTCCACATGTCAGATCGGATTTAATACTAGTCTATCGTGTCTCCTCTCTCTACCATCATGCCGAGACCTTCCTCCACTGCCGGGCACTCCAGTTCACTTGGAACAAAACAGCTCTCCAGGAGGGTCCTGCAAACTCTGTTGCACTTCAGAAATCCTGCAGTACAGTTCTCAGACACAAAATTCAATGTTTTACCCAACAGAATATGTGAAAGCCTGTCAAAATGCTCTGCTATTTATTCAGGTGGTGACTTACATTTATTGTAAGAGCTGTGTGCATCGCGCACTCTCTGTACCGCTGCCGATTTTTGTATTTGGTAAGAACACCCTGGCCGAAAGCTGGGACTATCGTCATGAGGGGTTGCCTCTGGTCCTGGGCAGGGCAGGCATCTGCACCCCAGCAGAGAAGAGTGCTCTGCTGGGCATCTCCGCTCGTCTGATCGAGTCCCATTTTAATTTTGCCCAGATAAAATAAATACTCCTGAAGCTTCGCTGGTATCCCAAATTGACAACATATATTCTTAAGGGAACTTTGAGGCAAATAGAAAAAGCTATTACAGAGACAAACACTCCTGGCAGGGAAGTAATCTCACTTGAATATTGCTGAGATTCCCTTTTGGTTTATCAAAACTTAAAAAGCATTTGTCCTAGTTACTTCAGGCGAGTTTTGGCATGCATGGAGGGGAGCAGCACATCTCACAGACATTTTGTGGCGTGGGTGGTTACTTGCATGTTTAAGGTGAGACTCTGTCCTGAGAAGGCATTCTGCCAAAGCAGGTTTCTCTCACCGGTGGCCCTTCTCCTGCAGCAGACGGACGGTGGAGGGGAGCTGGCTCCGGGGTGCACAAGGGGTCTGCAGCGGGGTCCTGCCGGGAGCAGTCATAGCAGCTGCCCTGCAAGGGCCGGTGAGCCGGGAGTCCGAGCTGGGAGCCCAAGGTGACAGGGGCACGGTCCCGGGGGACAAAGACGATGGGCCGGGAGGACAGTGACCCTGGGACTGCCAGGCAAGCCCTGGGCACAAGGTGGGTCCCAGCACCCGCCAGGCACCGGCACCCCACGGCATAGCTCAGCACCAGCGACGAGGCCCTGAGCTCAGAGGCAGCTCCCTGGCCAAGGGGCTACCCCTGACGAGGCTTCCTGCACCCTCTTGACTCAGTCCAACACTGGCTGTGGCTGGGGCAGCTGGAGCCCTTGGCGAGGGGCCGACGAGGCCCTTCTACCAACAAGTTTTTGGAGCCAGCTTTTCTCCTTTAGATGGGAGGGCTGGACCAGATGACCTCCAGATGTCCCTTCCAACTTAAATTACTCCACAAGTCTGTAACTCCTCTGCAAACACCTCGCATTTCTTGTGCAAGGTCTCCAGTCTGACAACTGGGGACTCGGTCTCCTCACCACACGTTTCTCCACAAAGCACTGTCCATCTAATTGCTTACTGGTGGACTTATCTTGGACTACGGTGTCACACTAGCAGCAAGAGATCCCCTACCTATGCTCTCCACCATCCCCTAAAATAAAACCTCACACCTGAAGTGCTGGGCACAGCGCTGACATTGCTGCGCTGCTCAGCGCTATCAGCTGAGCTGCAAACAGTGCAGAAGGACCGTAAGCAGCCTGGAGACCACAGGCGCATCCGGAGAAGTGGGTGGCCTGTGCACCATCCACCTTCAGGTTCCCCCACACCACCCCAGGGATTTATTTCTAAGAAGCTGCTGTAGGGAGACCGAGGTTACAGCTGAGATGCAGAGGGGACTCAAATCAACAGCGGGTGCCAAGCTGAAAACCGAGGCATGAAGGAGAGAATGAAACAAATTGTGGTAATTTCTTCTCAAATCCCTGATGCAGGTAGAGCAAATCAAATGGATCTAACCCCTTCAAAAGCCAGGAAGGGAAAACAAACTAAGGCTTTTAATAAATAAATAAATAATCCAGTGACTTAGTACTTAGGGCAAAGATCTCATTCACATTGCTGAGGAATAAAAGGGCTTGGGAATAGTGAATCAGTTCATATTGTTAAAAGTAATAATATGAAAAAAGAGATTGGGACAAGCCATTTATTTTATTAAACCCCCTAAGGAGAGGTCAAGAATATTAAAAATAGAGTCCCCAGGTTCCAGTTGATGCAATAACTGCAGTTTTAGCAATTTCAGAAGAAGGATGTTTGTTCAAGGTGGCAAAGTGCCAAGCATCTTCAGGGGAGGTGCTAGAGAAGGATGCTGTCTGTATTTACTTGCCGCTGAAGAGCACTGAGCTCAGCGCAGTTTTTACAGAGAGTATCTGTCTGAACAGGACTCTACCAGCCAGCCACGCACCAGCAACTCACATACATTGCCTCTTGTGGAGCTGCTCAGGGACAGGACCAAAGGAGAAGGTATTTCAGGGAGTGGGGGGATAATCCCTGGTCTCCTCAGCACGTGTCCCACTCTTTAGGCACATGCCGGGGGCAGGCATCAGACAAGATACCAGGCTTGGCAGACATCCATTCTGATCCCGTGCAGTGTCTTACACTATGCCCCTCTGATGCTAGCTTATGGGACTTAGGGATAATAAGAGATTGCATTTATCCAGAGATCTACTGGGGAAGGATCAGGACACTGTCCAGCAAGCTCTTGGACTATATTCATGACAACTGATTTTTATAGAGAATGTGCAGAAAACAGCCACAGAAGCTCTTTTAGTGCTTTGATTCAAGTGTGAAGGCAGAGGTAATGTTGGCAGGACTGATCATGAAATTGTAGGTGTTCGGCACTTCTTCGGAAGAAAGCAAAAAAAACCCCAGCAAAATATGAGCAATGCATTTTGAGGCCACCCTCCATACGTTCTTGAACACTGGAGGCAAGGTTTCATGAAAGGACAGCCCAGGGTGGGACAGATGTGCTCCAAAGGTCCCTTTTAACCCAAACGATTACATGATCCCATGATGGGGAAGGCAAAGGAAAACAGACTTCAGACCTATCCCAACAGGGAGGATGCATACGCAGTGAAGTAAGAAACCAGGTAAATCATAAGACAATCATTGACTTCAAACACACTACATGAACTAGAAAACAGGAGTGATTCCTATGGACAGATGCAAAGGAAAAACACGAGCCAAGAGAAGCAAACATCTGGACAGCAGAAGCATGAGAGAAATGCCACCATGGAGCGAAGCAGGTTTTCATTCTGTAAATACACTGACAGCAAGAAAAAGATCCCAGGAACTGCTGGGAATCGCTGGTGCTCTTTTGGCTAACTGCAGAGAGGGAAAGCTTTCAATGAATGAAACTAAGATGACCAATGTGCTTAATACTTGTTTGTCTTTAAATCAGAGATCAACTGTCACACTTCAGAGGAAGAGAGTTAAAATCCTACCTGGAAACCAGAAGCAGGAATTACTTAAGAATATTTTGATCTGCCTGACTACACATCTAGGAGGAAGTTTAAGAACAGATTGAAGCAATCTAAGAACACCTAAGGTCATCTTTGAAGGCTCATGTTATATAGAGTATGTCCAAAAGAGTGGAAAATGGCAAATGGCCAAAAAGGTGGAAAAAGAAAAGCGAAAGAAATGCCGTCACTTCACATCTCGGAAAACAACATTGGAACAAATGCCTAGAAGGAAGCAATGCAGTAACAGTCAGAAGGGATTTGTCAAGGACAGACGGTGAGAGGAGCTGGCTGCCAAGCAGCCACTGCACACCTCAGCCTTCGCTGGGCTCCTCACAGCCCCACAGCTGCCCCGAGACCAACCGACCGCAGGGACCCTCCGATGCCTCCCTGACCAAGGGTGGAGGTACCCAGGGGCTGACCTCGTCAGTGCCTCCTTCAGCAAAATGAACGATGGACTGGAGAAGATCCTTGCCGAATCTACAGGCAGCACAAAGGGGCTGCAAAATACTCCAAAGAACTGGATTAGGGTTTAAATGGATCCTGATAAACTGGAGGTACTAAATCTACACACAAGGATTCAGATAGGGAAACACTGGTTATGTAGTGGGTTTTGAGGGGGAAAAAATGTGGAGGCTATCACACGCTGAATGTGAGTCACACATCACACCATTTCATAAAACGCAATATGATGAGCTATCAAAACTACAGCCTGAAAAACATGCAACACAATTCTGCTGCCACTCTCCTCTGCTGCTGCGTGCCTGCTCCAGGCACCGCACTGCTGGGAGGGAGTGGGACAGTGGGAGCCTGGACAGGAACCACGGCAGGAGCTCAGAGAAAACGGACCTTTGGGAAGGGCAAGGCAGCGGGGGCTAACAGCCGACACAGGAGACAACAAGGAGGAAAACATGGCAAGCAGTCTTCAGTGTGCGCAAAACTGCTGCGAGGGGAAAGCGAGCAAGCTCCTCATCGTACCTATGCAGGCATGGCATAAGAAAACTCGAGGAAGAAATAGTCGGATCAGACACTGGAAAACTTCCTAGTGGTGAGGACAGAAGGAGGCAGGAGCGAGGAGAACACCAGGGCATGACTGTCACCGGGGTTTCCCAAGAACAGGCAGGATGAGCACAGTCGGTGTTCTGTGGGTTAGACCCTTCCCACTGGTCGTCCCTGGACACCCGATGAACCACAACATGATGGGGGTTCAGAGCCAACTGCATCAGCAACAGCCTCCCCCAGGGCTTGCTTCTGGGAGCGGGCTGTTAGCACAAAGGCAGCCGACCACCAAAAGGCATTTGCGGACATGCCACATGGCGCTCACCCAAGCCTTGCTGGGGTGGATTAACCTCAGGCATCACCTGGGTCCTTTGCTCCAGGCTCCTTGCAGCCCTGCCCGTCCCACTTGGGAGAGGCTCCTGGCCACGGTCCGTCCCTTGCTGCAGGGATGGTCCACCCTGGGCTCGCACCCACCACCCCTGCTCCAAGGCCACACCTGTGCTGCCATGCTCAGCATCCCTAGCCGGGACCTCTGCTCAGCCTCCGGGGAGGTCGTAGAGCTGCAGTCCACGGGAGGACTCAGCCACCAGAACCTCTGCCATGGCTGAAGTTGTGACAGCAACATGGACAAACAACTGCTGCTGCTGTTAGCATGACTGAACACCAGCACCAAGGCTACTGCCGGGCAGCCCACAGGCGCGCGATGGACTTTTGTGCATCGTTTCTGGAAAAAATGAAAGGCTAACACTAAGCGAGTTTTCATTTAAAATCTCTTTGCCATCCTGAATATATTTGCAAAACAATCTGAATTTTGGTGGGAGTTTTCACCTTCAAAATAAAGAATTTTGGGGCAACATTGCAGACACTAAATTTTCTTGATATTTACTCTAATAAAAATCTGACCCAGAATCAATTTTTCTGCAAGAGTTTTCAAGGAAGATGTGAGAGGATTCCATGTGTTTATGGATGCCTTGTCACTTATTACAAAGCAAAGGCTTTCTTGTTTGAAAATAAAGCATCCCTGGGAACTGAGTACTCAGATGAGATAGGGTTCACTGCACTGCTCTTCCCCATCCCTGGAGTAAATAAAAGCTCTGTCAAACCAACACAGACACGCTGGGAACCGACTGGAGAGCGATAAGGCCAAACAACAAGGGGAAGAAATACTGGGTCATGCAAAATACCACTATTAATTAGCTGCTCTAAGCACTTGTTAGCGCACAGCTTCATGCTGAACCTCAACGGTGCGTGCATACATCTGTATAATTTAAAAGAGTATCAGCCTGTGTGACTTGGAGAGCGGCACCCCCCCAGCACCCCCGGCCATCGCGGGGTGGTGGTGACGTGGGGCAGCTGCGGGAAGGGCCGGCAGTGCTGACGGCCTCCCCAGCATCACCGGCAGCCCCCGTGGCCAGGGGGGACAGGCAGGAGACCCCCGGCTCCTCTCTGCTCCACCCTCACACGAGGGCTCCTCCGGGACTTTGTGGCCCTATGCAGTGCCACTCTCCAACGGGCACCGCGTGGGGACGGCCAGCCCTACACAGGAACGTCCCTTCGGCTGCTCACAGCCCGGGGCTGCCGACCCCGCGTGATGTGAGGGGACATGGGAGAGTGGCTCCCAGCTCAAACCCCGCTGCCTGAACAACAGCCTTTGCTTTTCATCCCCTCTGACTTACTACCTCTATTTTCTTACGTCACTAAGACCACCCCTGGACAATCCTGACA
Organism: Aramus guarauna; assembly: GCA_013400195.1. Taxonomy (NCBI): domain Eukaryota; kingdom Metazoa; phylum Chordata; class Aves; order Gruiformes; family Aramidae; genus Aramus; species Aramus guarauna. The sequence continues at coordinate 256,168 of VXBL01002621.1, forward strand.
GCTCTGAACTTGCCAGCATGTACCAGCCACTGAACACGTAGGCTGCATGCATGTGACTGTCACTTGCCCCAAACTCGGTGTAATTAATTTCATAATCCTCCTATCCCTGCAAAAATATACACGTACTTGAAAATAACAGAGTAAAATGCACTTTTATATCTACTTTATAAAATGCATATGACTAGGAATAATTAAGCCACCTCCAGCAATCCTTTAAAAGTTTGCACAAGCAGGAGACAGAAGAAAATGGGGCAGACACTCACTCTACCAGTGCTTGGCTGTAAGATGAAGAGGCAGCTGCCTTCCTCTGCCCTTTCCGGATACTTGCTGAGCTGCAGTGTACGGCACGGCGAGCAGCCTTCCCACTGCCTTCAGCACAGAGCCAGTCAACCCAGGCGCAAAGGCTTAGCAGGTATTTTGGAGGTCTGTGCACCACGTCAGAGAACAGCCCAAGCCCGCAGCAGCATCCCACCCTCCTGCACTCGGCAGGGAGCAAACGGGCCAGCAGACGAGGTGGCAGCTACCTGGGTCGGAGCCAGCGGCACAGCACACCAGCTGCTGACCCCCGGCTCTTGCAGCGGCACTAGATATCCACTTTTGCAAGCCCTCCTCACTCCGCTGCCCACAGCAGACCCCAAATCCCGCAGCACCTCTGTGCCCAGCCGTGCTCCTGCTCTCCCCTTGCTGGGAACTGCCTGGCTGGGTAAGGCTCGACCTCCCCAGCTGCCCTCCTCCTGCGCTGCCATCAGGTGCTCCAGGTAATTTTGAGAACACTTCCAAAATCTTATTAGCTATAAAAGCCCACAGTATTTTTTTTACCCACACCAACCTCCTAATGCTTTTATAATCATACTGTGCTTCCGGCTTCAGCAAGTTCCCAAGGCAGTGAATTCCTGAGCTAACTGCAGGATGGAGGAAAAACACTGTTTCGTACTGGTTTTGAGTGTGCTTGCCATTAATTTCATTGCATGCTTCTTTCTCCTTGTGCTGTGAAACAGGCAGAGGTTTCCTATTTCCCTCTGATAAGCCACTCAGTATTTTCAATATTTTTAACATATTTCCTCCTATTCATCTCGTTTCTAAGGTAACAATACCGCTCTTCTAAATCTCTCTTCAAAGCAGAGATTTTTTTTTCCTCATTCCCAATCATTTTCACTGCATCTCCCAAACCCTTTAACTCACACTGCTCTTGCTGACTGGTAGAGCCCAGCCAGGTATGCAGCACTCAGAGGTGTCATCATTGATTCTGACCAAGGCATTAGACTGTTTTCCATATTATCATCCGCCACACTGTTAGGTCATCTAATATCACTGCATTTCATACTGGAGTTGCACATAGAGCAGAGGCCTCCATTGGGCTGTTTAGAAAACATCCTGCAACTTTTCTTGAGATAAGAATCCTAGCAGGTATTTGAGTAGCTCAATTTTTTCCCCACTGGTCGCAATTTTACATTTATTTTCATTATTTTTTATTCACCGGCATGTTTCTTTTTCCCCAAATTCCTTAGATGGCCTCAAAGGGCCTCAGAGCTGTTTCTGCAATGGAGTTAATGTGAATAGCTGCCATCTGCAGACTGGTCCTTCAACACTCAAATCCATTTCCTGCTCATCAGTGACCGCAGCTGTAACCCAGTCCCGGTATCCACTCTTCAAAGTCCTGCTCTGGCCTCACAGTACCAGAGGTTCCCCTTGGCCCTTGCTGAGCGGAGGCTGCTCTACATCAGCCAGGGTCGCTCTCGCCTCTGCTAACAGAGGACTTCTGAGGCAAAGCCTGACCCCAGTGGTGGCCAAAGGGACCCTCGGCCATGAAGGCTCCCCACAGCTCCTCTGCTGTCTGAGGGAAGCAGCAGCCATGCTCCTGATCAGAACAGGTGCCCATACCTGGCTTCCAGCTGAAGGCAAGTGCCGGCAGTAGCGAGCAGCGTCAGAGCCGACGTTCACATTGCACATGGCCAGTGAGTGATGGGGAGCAGCGGGAGAACATGAGGTCCACGTTGCTCCCATGCCTACAGGCCATGGAAACCACACAAAACACAAAGAAGGCCTCCCCATGTCGCCAGTGGGTCGGGCGAGGGCGTCCATCAGCCGCTCTCGGGCCCCGGTGGGTTCAGCAGAGCAACACCACCGCCCATGCCCGTGGGCAGCATGCCGATAACCTCAGTAACCACTGGGTGGTCGGGACACATTAGGTGTTGGCTTATCTGCAATGTGCAACCTCGAAGTATTAGTTTTCAAGACGCATTCATTGTCATAGCAACAACGAGTGCAACGCGGCATTGATGCACTTACCATATTTCTGAGATGCAAGATTAGACCGAGGGCTGGGAAGAAGATGGAGGAAAAACCCCTCAGCACTTTCTCTGGGCCCCGGCCAGCCCTGCTCCCCATGGCACGTGGACAGGGAGACGCAAGGCTGCATCGGGCTCCACTGGCCTTCCTGCTCCCCACCCTCTGCCCAGGGTCCCGCGGGTGCCCGGCACTGTGCAATCATGGGGGGGTCTGGTGGGTGCCGAGACGGGCACCGGCCGTGGCACGGGGCAGCCTCACTCTGCCTCCCCCCGGCCCCTCACCTGGCCTTGCTGCGGCTGCTCCTCCGGAGCGTGGGCAGGTCGGCCTCCTTCTCCTCCTGCACCCGCTGCAGGGATGGGGAGCGGCTGTGGGCGCTGCGGGCGCTGCCGGAGCTCGCCAGGCTGCCGTCCCCCGCCCCGGCCCCCACCGCCTCCTGCATCTGTGCCAGCAGCTGTGGGGGCAGGCTGCGGAGCGAGGGCACCGGCGAGTAGGACGCTCGGCTCTCCGCCTTCAGGTTGTTGTCGCTGGCCGAGCGCTGCAGCATGCGCGGGGAGGCGAGGCCGCCGGCACCGAGGATCCGTCTCCGCTTTGTGTAGCTGGGAGTTTCTCTGAAAGGCACTGCAAAAGAGCCGGGGAAAGTGGTGTTAGCTACCGGGCGCACAGCATAAAGTCAGCGTTGGCCAGCCACGGTCGAGCTGGAAGATGGCGGCAAAGCTGGAGGACTGATAAAGCACGTGGAGCTGGGCCGGGAGGGCAGGAACAGCCAAGGCAGAGGGGGACACAGCTCCGTCTGCTCCCAGCTTCTCTCTCTGCACCACCCTGCGGGAAACCACCCCAGGAGCACACAGGGCAGGCGAGCCCGACTGCAGTGCACCGGCATGGGGAGGTTTTGGAGGTGGCATCTCCGGAAGCACCAAGGAGTGCTGCTGGGGGGGAGGCAGTGCCAGCAAGGACATGCAGAGAGAGTGTGTGGGGCCGCCAGCGGGACCCCTGCCAACCCACCTCCAGCTGCCACCCCGGTCCGGAGGTGGTGACACGTGTGCTGGACATTGACACCAGCCACCGCTTACTCTTGTTTCGGAGGCACAGAAGGCCTAAATCTATAGCTTCAGGTCCATGCCGGGTGCAAGCCTAGCAAATGCAACGCACAGGATAAAATACCAGCTGTTCCCTGCCCTACTTGACCCTCTACCTAACCCTTGGGAGTGTGCAGAAGAAACAGATCTCACGAAGCCACCTGAAGATGCAAACTCCTGCCTCTGCCTGCAGCTCTGCAGAAACGGGGAACCTGATGGGGTTGCAGCAGAAAAGGGCTCTGCTGCAGAGCAGCAGCACTGCAGACCTCAGGTCAGGAAAGACATACATTTTGTTTAATGAATCCATTTCCATCCTGAAGCTTAACATGCTTACAGTTTGTCTGATGTGTGGCAACATCCACCAGTGAACCCAGAGTCGACAACATCCAGCCCATTTCTGGTGCAAACGTAGTGGCAAAAGCAAGGGGACAGGTAAAGCAGGCAGAGGTCTCCTGCGCTCCTGCTCAAAGGCACACTCAGAAGGGGTGTGATCCTGCTAACAGGGGACCTCCCACCCCGTCCACGTTCGAGACCCCCTGGCTGCGCCCTTCCAAGACCACCCCTCCCACCACAACTTGCACAAAGGCGGGTGAGCCCTGAACATGCTCCAACGGCCACCAAGGGGCTGGGAGGACGGGAGCAACCAGGGGTCCAGGCAGGATGCTGCCCAACATTAAGGATGCCTCAGACCTGTGTCGTCCGTGACCGAACACCCTGAAGGCACTTGCCAGCTCTGCTGGGAGGCCGCACTTGGAATATTTTCTGAGGAATATTTTAGGTTCAAAGTACAAGAATTTCAGGCTCCTGTAAATCTTCCTGTTGTCATAGCAACGTGATGCATTTGTTCTCTGATGAGTTTCAACCACGTGGTGGGGGAATTTCTGCCGGCAGCATCCACGGTCCCTGTGGCGGCTCAGCCCGGCTCCCCAGCCTCCTGCTGCCGGCCGCCTGCCCGCAGCCTCGGCATTGCCAGTGCCCCACGTCCAGGCCACCCTGACAGGAGAAACGGGTCAAAACGGTCACCCAGAGGCCACAGGCAAGGCGGGATGTCGAACAGGAAGCAGGAACCAAGCCTGGGCCATGGATGTGATGCAGTCCCTGGGGTAAAATGTGCTGTGGATTCAACATCCAGGAGTTTGCAGGACTGCACCACACAGGGTGCTGATGTACAGCATTCCACCAATGCAACACACTGGAGAGGAAGCCACAGTCAGGGCTAACTACAACCGTTTCACAGGCAATGCTGAACAGGTTTGGTTGACGAGGACTGCCGACCCAAGTGCCTGTGTCATCCAGACACGTGATAGATCTCCAGGAGACATTTAATTTTGTGCTACATCACTTCTCATAGAAAACCACTTTAAAAAAATCAGAGAAGCACATATTAAATGGATGCATGTCATGCTAACTGGTAGATCTAAAAATTATTAGAAATTGGAAATATTCACTGGAAACACAAGGAAGTTTCTTGTGAATCTCAAAGAGCTGTTTTCAAACCAAGCCAAGTCAGTAACTTTAAGGATGGTTCTTGGAAAAAAAATGCAGAATTGCTTTTAGTGAAAGTGTTGAACAGTGCCTAGTGATGAAAGTACATCAGTCAGTGCCTGAATACCTCTCCAAACCAAAGGCCAAGACATATACTGGCCAAGTGAGTACACGGATGGTGGTGTGCTTCCAGGGACTGACACCATAGGTGAAACCAAGCAATCACAGGATTGTAACCTCAGGAAAGCTGTGAGCTCGTAGCATCAGTCAACCAAACACGGGCTTAGTGCCATTCTGCCAGAACAGAGTCAATCTGAGCCTGTTACGTAGAAGCTGGGGAACAGCAATGCCCCAGAGAGGTGGTCTCGGTGGTGCTCCATCAGTAGGCAATATCACAGCTGGAGAAATGCCAGATTTGGATCTGCACTGTATGAGAATTTTGGTAAACAGGAAATACTCAGCCAGAAAAAAATCAAGATCTAGAAAAATCTACCTGGACCATTCTTCCCCCATCCTGGGAGAAGCCAGGAGCAGCAGTCAGCTCTTTGCAGATGACCAGTGCCACCCGTGCTCGCACCAGCTGCTCAGGCAGAGTCCACGCTGCGCTCCCCCCATGCACACTCGTTACTATGAGGAGGCAAAAAGGGCAACTCAAAGCACCAGAACTACAGCAGACCTGTGTCAAGGTATTGGTCTGGTTCACCACTCTTCTGCGCGTGACTGGGCTCAGCATCGTTGGTCTTGGCACCAAACCAAGAAAGAAAGCAATAGAAAAACAAGAGTGTGACAATGAAAACTTCAGACAGCAGGAGCTGGCCTGGGCTTGCTTTAGTGTGTTTTATAAATTAATTATTAGTTTCTTGATATTAATTGCTTAGGAAAAAAAATCATAACTGTATGTTGAACTGATCATATGAACATTTACTATAAAACAATCTTATCAGCGAGCTGCTTTTACCAAGTTGAAAAAAAAAAAAAGGAAAAAAGAAAGAAAAAAACCCACAGAGATTCATCTTGCAAGGGAAGAAAGCAGCACACCAGGCAGGAGATTCTTTTGGTCTGTGCTAGATCTCCTCTGCTCCTGGGTTGTCTTAGCTTAACTGAAAAGCAATAAGCCTGTCCCAGCCCCTGCTCTCCCCACTGCGACTAGCACAGACTTCACACCAGGGAGATGTCAAATGGGTCAGGGTCAGGGTCGGAGGGGGAAGATCGGCCCGGTTCATGGCGAGACATTCACAGCAAGCACCAATTATTGGGCAATGAGACACAAACAGGTTGCTCAAGGACTTGCTGGTAAAAGGGAAGGTACTTTATAATTCTTGACACAGGTCAGGGCAAGTGCTTTAATTTAGCCTGTCAAATAAATCACCTGGTCACCCATTTCCACACTCCATGCAAGATCAGTCGTCACTGTATATATTCAAAGTGTTCCTTCCCAACACCAAAATTATAGTGTCCACCTTAAGAATAAGGAAAACCACAACCTCTGTCTCAGATTCATATCAGAGAGGAGTATCCAGGACACAAAACAAATTGTAAAGCCAAAGTTTCCTGAGTATTTCATTCCAGAGGCATATTAAGAGGATGGTATTATAGCTGCAAAGGCAGTCTCTAGAAAGTCAGGACATACATGCATGGTGTAATTCTAATTTGGCCCCCCAGTGCACAGAAACCGCATGTGAGGTGGGATTCAGACAGCTTATTTAATTTGTTGATGTGGGATTTAGGGGCAAGGGAGTCACACGAGTCCCAGAAATGAGTGAAAAAACCTGCTTTCCAGCACTATGACAAGATCTTAACCTTCAGCTGATACACGCTTAGATTGCAAAGTTCCATAGGCTGTCAAGTGTCCAGACATGCTCTGATGTCTCCTGACCCAAGCAGCTGCAGCCAAGGACCCAGGGTGTCCACCCTGGCAGGTGGAGGAGGAGGAGGGGGGACTCAGCAAAGCCCTCTTGAGCCTCAGAGCAGAGGTACAGATGATGGAAACCTCATCTGTCCCAGTCTCAGTGCTTAGCTTCAGGCGCCTGTACTGCCTCGGGACCCATTTCAGGGCACTGTGCAGCCAGGAAGGCAACTGGACCAAGATCAGATGTTTCTACACAGAGGTTAGAGATCTAGAAATGACAGTATGTGCCTGGGAAAGCCTGGTTTTCACTGAGGACCCTGATGAGCAGACATCCAGGCAGCTTCAGAGGAGCAGCGAAATCAGAGCAGCACAGCTACCGCTCATGTGAGTGATATAGGATTTCTCTCTCCCGATGCTCCAGAGCTTGTCCAAAGTCCTCAGCTAAGCACAGACTTACAGCCAGTCTGGAAGCTCTGCCATGCAGATACAGCGCAAGCCTGAGTCTTTCTGGACAGAGATTAGATATATTCAGAGAACTACAACCATGTTCTCAGCCGTGATACACAACGCAAGGGAGACAAAATCTGTTGCATGTGGCAGAAATGTGGAAGGGAAGATTGTCTGTGCTGCAGCCAGATGGCAAAAAGGACAGGAGAGATGGCCACATTGCCTGGGATGCGGGCTGGGACAAATCTGTAAAACAGATCCTGAAGCAAAAGAGGAACCGCTGGAGGCAGTGTGCTGTTGAAAGGTGCTATGGGTGCACTTTTTTACACAAGAAAGTCCAGCAGGAGGTCAGCATTTGGCACAGTCACAAGGACAGCAAAGGCACCAGGAACATGTCCACGGGCTGCAGCAGACAGAAAATCGAGGCCACCACATACACAGGGCAGGGACACAGGCAAAGGACAACCACAGTCTGCACTGACAGCAGAGCCTGGCTCAGTGCTGGAGCCCTCCAGGCATCCTCTTATTTCTGGTTTTAAGTTGGCTTTTCCTAGGAGAGGTAGGCAAGGGACCAACAACCCTAGCGCACGATTAGCTGTTTACTTCTCTTCTTGGGAGAGCACCGTGTGTTCAAAAGCAAAAGTCTTGGGGAAACTCTCTGCTGTTCTGAGGGAGAAGAGTGTGAAAGACAAGAACTTCCTGCTAGGGCTGGAAGTGCTGAATGAACCGTAACTCTCTGTTTTGAGCAGCATGCTTCAGAGGCCCTGGCTCCATTTCTGAGAACAATGCACAGGCCAGCCATGTGCTCCCAACAGCCAAATTACACTCGTGCAGCTATACTCAGGAGTCCAGAATATGCAAGAATCCCAGGCCCATATAATGTCTTAAAAATGCAGCAGGAGTTCCCCTCTGCCCACACCGTCCTCGGGACAGCTGGTGCTCAGCTCCTGCACCATGTCAGTGAGGATGCTGTGGTCCCACCTGCTCTGCTGGCTCTATGGAGCCAACCCCCTCCAGCACAGCAGAGTGGCTTCATTCAGCCAAAAGTTAGGTGACCCCCAGCTTTACAGACAGCTTAGTCCTCTTCTGTTCAGAAGGACATTGAGAAAGGCTTCCTTCATGCCACTCTCCCCGTTGCATCCTCTGCACGAGCCCCAGCTTGTCACTGAGATGGGACCCTGCCCCATCTCCTGCCACCACTGTCACAGCAGTACGAAGGGCTGAAATCACACTCCTCACCAGAAAGCAGGTAGCTGAAAGGGAGGGCCGCAGAGGGCTCCCGGCAGGCTGGGGATCTGTTGCAGGACACGAGATGTGTCTCATCCAACAGCTTCCCAAAGCCAGAAGGTAGAGGCACCCCCTCCATCCCCTTGTCTGCTCCCGCCTGCACTGGGTGCCAGCCCCCAGGCATCAGACCAGTCCTCCAGCTCAACTCATCAGCCTCCTGGAAAGCACACGCAGCAAAATGAAACCAATGATTAACTGTGTGAGAGCAGTTTTCTTCCGGGTCAGTGAAAACCAGAGCCGTGCAAAGGTAAGGGGCAGGAAAACATGCAGGAGCAAGGTGGACTGGTGGACAAGACCTTGCCTTGGGCCAGGAGCTGAGACCAGCAGAGCCCTGTCCTAGTGCCAGGGAACCGTGGGAGGAACCACCGCTGGCCACAGCTACGGCAGCGGCTGGGAAGCAGCTTCATTACACCACCCTCGCAGGGCAGGGGACGGCATGGGGACCACCACGGCAGGGGCCAGCAAGGAAAGAGCGAGAAGGGGTGTGCGCAGTGGGGCATTCAAGGAAGCCCCCACAAGCTAACAGCAGGCAGGGAAGCAGCCCGGTCTGGTTGCCTGTGTCCTCAGGCCCCTGGCAAAGGCAGTCGGGAGGTCTGGGAACCAGGCTCAGAGAGGGCAGGCTTCCCCCACCCATGGGCAGCGTGGTCCCCAGGCAGAGCAGCCAGCCCAGCGCGGGGAGGGGGCACAGCCACTGTGCCCCCCAGGCTGGGGGAGCAGACTGCCCAGCCGGGACACTGCTCCTCATCCCTCAGCCTCTGAGCAGGGACCGGGTAGCAGGAAGAGACCTTGGACCAGACATGAAACCTGAGGAGCTGCTCCCCAGCCAGGGTCTGATGTGCCAAACCTCACGGTGGAGACTCAGGTTTCGTACAGGCAGTTTACTCATAACACCTATTTATAACGGGAGGAGCTGATTTGCCTTGGTTTGGCAGGTGAAATCCTTGCCAGGAGGCTCAGAAGTGCTCTGGCATGCCACGATGCCCCAAACCGTACGTCCCAGGGTGCCTGAGGCATGCTTCGGCCAGCCCTGCGGGCTGCACGGCCAGCTTCTCCCTGCTCCTCAACCTGCCTGACGCTGGAAATAATAACAAAAATAAACTGCTGAGCCTGAACTCCAGCCACCAGGTGCCAGAAACAGGACAGTTTCAGGCTGCTGCCAAATAGCCAATTCTGACAAAGGTTTCCTCTCCCCATCCCCCAAATCCACAGTCCCCAGTGGGGAAGGGAGGGAAGTGAGAGCAATAAAGAAAAAAACTTTGTGCAGTTCATACAATCAGCTTTGAAGATTCTTTTCTATACCTTCTCAAGAGTTTAATCAAAGTATGTTTACTGGATTTCTCGCAGCAAAATGAATCACCAGTTACCATGACAGCGCTGCTCGAAGCAGCACAACCGTGCCCCAGCCAGCCTGGTTCATCTGATGCTACCGCGTTTGCTTTCTGCCCTCCAGAAGGGGAAATGCATGGTGCTCAGCTCGAAAACACCTCTCACCGCTCAGGTGTGGTGGGAGGACACAGCCAGGGCTCCCCGAGGAGTTCCTGCCCCAAGACGCTGCACGGGCACCTGGGCAGCACCTGGACCATGCTCCAAACAACCCTGAGCTGCAGTCTAATGAACCAAAGTGTAATCAACACTCGGAGGCTATTTAGATTTGCTGGCTCAATGTTAAATATTCATGTAAAAGAGCAAAAGCACACAGAGTGCAAATGTCTCCACAGTTCCAAGCTGAGAGGCCACATTTACATTTTAATAGTGGAAAATTACAAAGCAAACGGGAGCATCTCCCCTCATGTGGCACGCAGCAGATTATGCCCAGGCTTCCTCCCATGCAGGAGAGAGAAGCTACTCCAGGAGACCTTCCAGGTATTTTTTTCTAGGAATGAAAACTGAAGGAAAAGGACAAGATGATGATGCAGACCAGAATCCCTCGACTCCAAAGAGGGAGCTGGAAATTTACCTTGGTACTGAGTAGTAGTCCACTGAAATGAATTATAGTCTCATTATATTTTTTTAATAAAAAAAAAAGTCATCCTCCAACCACTTCTCCAGCCATCTTCATTTCCCTCTCAGTTACTGACCCTCACACCTGAGGCTGCACTCCTGGACACCGTCCCTCAGAGCCCCCCTGCAGTCCTGCTCAGTGCCAGCCCTTCACAGCTGGGAACAGATTTTACTCTGCATTTGTAAAACTCAAACAGAAACTGCTAAAAATACATCTTAATTAAACTTGCTAGTTTTCCCCTACAAGCAATTCTCAAATGTGCTGGCAATTCACCTGTGAGTGGTACTCCGATATGAGATTTTCAGCCTTTCTCTTCAGATAAAATCCATCACCCTGATGCATTTCAACACTGGAAATTTTTCCTTGCAAGAGTTTGATGCATTTTTCATTCCTCTGTTTCACCTTGTTACATTCAGCACATTGAGGATCCTGCTTGGACTATCAGACCATTGCTTAACTCACACCCCCCCGCCTCAAGGAAATCCTAACTGCTCAGACCTGTTACAGGTGGCACACAATCAAATTAACAATAATGATGACAGAAAATTAGAAAAATCTAACCCATATTTCTGATTTGTCCTTGAAAATAATTCCCATACATACCTCTGTACTGGCAAAAAAAGTGCACCCCAGACCAAAAGGGAGCATTTAAAACTTCCCCAATTCCAAGGATAGCAATAACTGATGCTTGCTCAGTTATGTACATTCAAATTAGCAGGTCAAAAGCTTCTGCAGCAAAGTTCAAAAGAATTTGCAATACAGCTCACTGAGTCGCTGGCCTATATTTATAATACTCCTTCAAAAGCTCCAGAGGTGGGGAGGCAGCTTTGAAAGGGTCAATGGGATGACTCTGATAACCATACAGAGCTTGGCTTCATATCGTTTCTAGGAAAAGTCTGGAAAAACTGAAACAGGACACTTAAAAAAAAGGAATGAGAATTTAATTTATATCAGCCAGGATGGCTTTAAGACCTCAAATCTCGCTGACAAAAATAACTGCTGATATCATACGCTTGGGTGAAAGTGTTGATCCTATGTTATTCTGATTACATGCTACTGCTGGACAAGTTACCAGAGCACATTTTAACAGACACAATAACGAATTGTTACTGGAGAACCGCAGTTGGGAATATTTCCAGTACTATCCAGTAAGTCGGTTCTTGGTACAGTTGTATTTATATTTTTCTCTTTATCAATGACTTAGGAAAAATACACAACATTTACAATAAAAGTACAGGTGATGCAATGACTGGTGCAATGACATTGGTCAAATGTCATTGGCCGAAGTGAGTAGATTTAGATTGGACATAAGTACGAAATTTTTACTATGAAGGTGGTGAGGCCCTTGCACAGGGTGCCCAGAGAAGCTGTGGCTGCCCCTGGCTCCCTGGCAGTGTTCAAGGCCAGGTTGGATGGGGCTTTGGGCAACCTGGGCTAGTGGAGGATGTCCCTGTCCATGGCAGGGGTGGCACTGGGTGGGCTGGGAGGTCCCTTCCCACCCAAACCAGGCTGGGGTTCTATGACATACAAGGAAGGGTATCAATACAGAGAAGTCTTAGGCATTTGTTAAGACAGGATCGTCTCAACATGCTTCATCACAGCTTGATGCAAGACGAAGAATCTGGGAAACATGAATGGAGGTTGTACAACATAGGACTGTTCCTTCAAAAGCAGCAAGATTGAAACAAGCCCATGACTACTGACACAAACCACCTGAGGACAGGCTCTAAGACCAATACAGCAAGCAGAAGAGCTAACATAACCAGCAGATATATCACCCCCTGAAAAGGGTAGCATTCTCTGTTCATCCATAAGGTTATTATGGAAAAATTAATCTAAATTCAGTCCACATTTCAAAAAATAATGCTAAAAAAACAGAAAGTGTTCAAAATAAAGCCATGCAATAGCTCAGAATCTGGTCAACCGGATCTATACTAAGAAAATAATGAAACAGAAGCTATTCATGGTTTGGCAAGGTGACAGAGTCACAGTCATATTTGTATACTGGGAAAGAGTTCCTATGCAAAAGTTTGCATGGACTTGTGCGAGCATTACTGTTTCCATCAGAAGAACACAATATGGGTGATACTGTTCCATCAGTAGCTTTTTGAGGAATTTTTCAAAGCCACAAAGAAAAAATAAATGTCTCCTGTGAGGTCACCCTTGAGCAGGCCTAGGGTCAGTGGTGGATGGACCACATCCCCTGTAGAAGGGCTGGCAAAGAGCTTTCAAGAGATGAGGACAGGAGGAGTATCCTGGGGGCAGGCTCACAGCATCCCGCATGGGTCCCCTAGCCAGCCTGAGGTGAAAATGAAGGATCAACAACTGCCAGCTTTTCATCAAGGAGAAACAAGTCTCCCAATGAGGCGCAGATGTCTGAGCGTCACCACAAGGCACAGGCCTCCCTCCTCTTCAGAGAGGGGAAACCACAGTGTGAGGAGCTGCTGTTCTCATGCCCAATATACAAATGAACTGTAAGGTTCGAGTTTACCCAGCCTGGACTTGTTTCCAAACAGATACTGCCACCAAACACAGCTCAGTCTCCCAGCCAGGAGTGATTTTCTGCAGAATAACTATGTTCTATGACCATCCTATGACTTCTGCCATGGAACATCCCTAGTTCCACTGAATTTGCTGTGCCAGCAAGAGTATGAAACCTGCCTCTATCCTGCTGTAATTGAAGAGCAGCTTCTGGCAGGACCTAGGAGCTGTTCCAGTTGTCCCACCATATTTCACTGCATTTTTTCCAGAGAACCATACCCTTTCTTAGGAACTGCTGGACTGGTCAGACCAAGGCCTCACGTAGGTTAACATTCTGTCTGACAACAGCGAGCAAAAGAAGTCTTTCTGGAAGGCACACAAGAAAGAAGGGCACATAGAAAGCTATCTTTCTCTGTCTTATCTCTTTGTCGCTGCCAGCTTACAGATTTACAACTATCCTTACAAATAGAGTAAGTTCAACAAAAACATCCACATCTGTTACACATTCCAGGAAACTGGACACAAATAGACAAAAAGAAATTAAATTTTCCATCATCAAGAACTCATTTATGGCTTCCATACAAAGTTTTTCAACATCTACCTCAATTAGCACTTTCCAAAAATTTCTCTGAGAAGGGATCAAGGGGAAAGGTTAGACAGGAAGAAGAAATGTTATAACCTCTACTTCTGCTTGTCATACACATCTGTCTGAGATGCTCTATGCCATTCTACAGTGTAGCTCCAAGAAAAAGTTCTCTCTGAGCTTGGTAGTGGTCAGAAACACTATTCAAACACGGGATACCATTAGAAAAATACAGCAAGCAAAGCAGACATCCTTGTGCCACTGCAGAAATCCCCCATCTCAAAAAAGACACAGTAGAGCCAGAAGAGGTTCAAACCAGGGCAACATGGATGGTCAAAGATCAGAAATGACATCACATTTCTCTCATACAAGGAAAAATGTTTCACCAATGGTGAATATTATGAACAAGTTATTGGATCTTAGCAACAAGTGATATGAAGTCATAGTGTCCTAAGGAAGCAAAATGCTGTCTTTTCAATCCTTTGGGATGGATTTCTCCTCTTCACAAGGGAGGACTTGAAGAAACAGTAGCACTAGAAGATGCTAGATTTTTAATACACTGGGTAATCCCAGACTGAACTCCCACGGTTTCTGACAGATAGCTTCACAGCGCATGGGCATACCTGGTACAGGCCTCAGATACTGAGGGCACCTGAAGGACAAGGAGACACTGATCTTGGGTTGGCTCCAGGACACCCTCATTAATGAGAAATAACTTATTTTTTGGTTTGAGCTATAAAACGTCATAAAGCTGAGACTTCTCAGCAACAACTGGCAATTCAACGCCCAAAGTCTCATGTAATCTTCCTAACATGTCATGCTCTAAATTAATACCCTGGTGTCAGCTCACACAGAGAAGGGACTAGGGAACAGGGCCATGTGGATCTGGGTATGCACTGCATATTATCTTTCCATCTGGGATGACACCTCACGAGGAGTTAGGTGACCAGGTCGTTTGCTGACCTTTGCTATGTCCAGTCTGTGTCTTCATATGCCTAAATACCTTGAAAAAAACCCATCTCAAAGTAGCTGGAGAGAGGAAGGTTGTGGTGCAACACTGCCCATACAGAGCTAACGGTATGCCAGGGCTGTAGTATCCTGAGCAGACATGGGCCAAGAGACGAACATGTCTGAAAAGCAGGGACCATGACGGGGTCACTGAGGGATGAGTTACCCCCAGCCCTGCCTTTACACGTAAGGAAAACAAGTGGTGTTACGGTGTGCTTCAGTTTGACAAACAAGTGGTGGTGATCTCATACAGAGCTGCAGATCATCACTCTCCAACAAAAACGTATTCCACGTAATGTGGGGTAACTGTTTTGTGCCTTGTTATGACTGATAACGAATTAATTCCTTTGACTGGAAGTTGGTGGTTGCCTAGTGACCATGAATCATGACCTGATTATATTCAGCGTAAGAAAAGGGAAGACAGTCCCAACCAGTCTTATACACATGTAACGCTTAAGGGTAATTTCTCAGTATTGACCTAATGTTATATTATTCCTCCAGATCTACTTTCATGTAGGGAGAGAAAACATGAATGAAAATCAGGAGTTTTTAAAAAATTAGCAAAGAAAAGTTATAAAATCACAATTCTGAAATAAAGCAACTATGGTTAAATGCCTATTTGGACAAGAGTGGCAAAATGAAGATGACAATTGGTACTGCAGAATATATTTATTCTGCAATTATGGAAAATAATTGAAATCAATATGAAGCTACAATACACTCAAAATCGGTAAGGGGAGCCAAAGACATTAAGGAAAAACAAGCAGTTTGTAGAATGGAGGAAACTTCAAAAAAGCTTTTGGGTTGTTGTTTTGTAGATGCAGAAGTATATTCTAAAAGAAGCAGGAAGAGGCATTTGTGTCATCATGATGACAAAGCAGAGACAGCTACTAATTAGCTGAAACAAGTACTTTAAAACTTGCAGGCTAAGAAAACTTACTAAAAAGATGGATCATGAAAATCATTGAGCAGCTGGCACAGGATCAAACTGATGAAAAAACTGATGTGCAATTAACACCACTGCAAATGTTTTAATGAAAAACAGGTAATGTCGTGCACATCTGATTTTCTTGAGTGGAATTACACATTTGACTGATAAGTGTTGATGCAGATTTAAGACTTGAACACCAATGGGACAAGCAAATGGACATGCCAGGAGGTTGACAGTGGCACTCCAGAGAGGCCTCGAGGTTCAGACACCGTCCTGTTTGTGGTGTTTCCCATTGACCAGCTCCTGGTGTTCCTACTCAACACGCAGCCTTTTTCCACTGCCATCTCCAGGGACTGTGGTGGCAACGAGACACACGGCTCAGGCTTGCCTTGGAGTGAGCTCTCCCTTTATAGCCCCTGCAAACCAACCCAAAACTGCTAGAGTAGGTGGCCTAGGTATTTTCCCAAGGCATTAGCAGTAAACGTCTCCAAATCTGCCTAGGGCAGTCAGAAACAAGGCTCTGCAGCCATACCCTGGGAGACCCTCTTGCCACTTAGGAAGGGGATTAGGGCTGCCCTTGCCACTCCACAGAAACCATTCCCATATGGCCAACAGCAGAGGCTGCACTGACCAAGCAGCACTGGGATATGACATGGAGGGTCTATGGTGGCATTGACAAGTCCTCATGATCCAACCTCCCAGGTCCAACCAAGAAAATAAAGCACAGCAGTTGCCATTCATGGCATTCTCTGTCTGCAGATCCATAAAGCGTGAGAACAAGGAAAAAGCCAGAAATGGTGGAGCAGCCCAATTTCGCAGTCTCTGTAAATGTTTTGTATTTGTAAGAACATGTTCTCCCTCCCCAGGTTTGCAGCCTTCCACTCTGACCGTCTTCGACACCAGTGCTGGTGGCTGTGATGCAATAAGCAGCTCTCGGTCTCTGAACTGACTGAAGGGACAGAGACCTGTGTGCAGGGAACCACGGTAAAGCCTGCACTAGAAGTCCTGCATCCCTATGGGCTGTATGCAACTGTCACTGACCACCCAGCATCCACACTGAGCATATGACTTCAAACTGTGACCCTGGTTAGAGCCACGGGCTGAACGCCTGTCAGCAGCTGGAGCACATCAGATGTTTTTCTGGAACACAGTTTCTGGGCTGTTTTCACCTGAAAGAAATTCAGTTCGCACCCTCCAGAGTGCACCGGATCGAGACAGAAACACTGGCGAAAGCTCTAAGAGCCTGGAAGTACACCTACGTGCCAAGGGCTGTCCTGCAGAAGGGAGCAAGAGCTACTGCTAAACATTCTTCCTCCCCCAGCCTGAACACAGCAGGTCTGCTCTGAATATTTCTGATGGTGGGGGCCACCAATTCCTGTCTCACAGCCCAACAAGTGCAGCCTAGCATTGGGAACTCGAGAAGACTTCTCCAAGGGCTATCACTTACAATGCTGCCCCATGCTGCCCTTCCCCACCAGATTCTTGGACTCAGTATTTCTTCAACTGTTCTTATAGAACTATCAGAGAAAAGGCCAGAACAAGCCCTGCCCCTTCCTCATCCCAGTAAAGCCAGTCTGCGCTCTTCCAGTCAGACACTTGCACTTCTCAGTTCTTAATGAACTTCAAAAAACAATTTCTCCTTGCTTGGGAAGTTCACTGCCAGTTCCCTTGACCCCAGGTGGAGACCATCTGGACCTGCTGTTTGTGTGTGATTAGTTTACAACTGTTACCTGACCTATTTATATAAACAGCCATAGCTACAACATGAACTATTCATTCTACTTGACATGTTTTCATGCCCTTTTTCCTTACACTTTTTCAATAAAAGTAATTGAGCCAGTCAATCACAGATTAAGATTCAATCATAGAAGAATTCAGGCTGGAAGGGACCTTTGGAGGTCATCTAGTCCAAAACCCCCCTCACGCCACAGACAGTTACTTTCCTCTTGAATTAATACAGTGGCTTTCTTGTGAGCAGTGTTCACCGACATACTTACGAGGAATTTTCAGGCTTTCCCCATGTCCTTTCTGACCCTTACACCTTCCTACGAATTCTCAGCAACTATTTGTAGCACAATACAATAGCTAGCTGAGAAAAGAACTGACAAAGAATGTCTTGGGGCCCAGGTTTCTAGATTCACAGCCACTTCCAAGAACCAAGCCCAATACTTGCTGGTCATTTCAAACTCCACAAGTCTTTTTTCAGCTGCTGATCTGATGACTCTGCGCCTTCTGTGGAGGCACAAACGCTGAGAATTAACTCTTTGCACTGGTTCCTCCATTGCTCTAGAGAGCTCTGGACCAATACACTTCTCAGAGTAATTCAAGAAAACTCAGTAAGTGTTGATTTTATATCTGACCTAAAACTCAGTTTTGCATAGCATATAATAATATATCGCATGATAATCTCTACACCACAGAAAGAAGAGATGCTGCAAGGAAAAACGCTGAGCAGAAAATCCAAAAATATTCTTCCATAAAGAAGCAAGTACAACCAGAATGGCTGCTACTTCACTTCTTTTACTTATAGGAGCTTCAGTGTGGGGCAGCCCCGTAACCATTATCACTGCTATCACAGAGGATATCTCCTCCTTCACCAAGCTCAGTTCATAGCCTTAGCAGGAGAGGATCTCTGGTACGAAACAGCCTCAAGGATGCAAAGAGAGAGAAAAAGGTAAGGGATTTTACAGAAGAGCTTTTCAGAGCTACTCCAGACTAATGGTTTGGCTAATTCTTTAGTCTGGCAATCTCAGCAGTCATAAGCAAACACTGGACTGAATAAACAGACTGGATACTGATGGCCCCAGGAGAAAAGTGGATTTGTCCTGCCACTCCCGAGACCCAAAATGAGCTGCAAGCTGCAGCTTCCACTGACCACTGCAGGCAGCACCAGGAAATCACCAGTTAACAGACCCACACTAAGACAGCCCTGGACTCTACAGCAAGATTAAAAAGGGAGAAAAGTGGGAAGAAGAAAGATCAAACTCACCAACATCGGACTCTTTGTGGGTTTTGATGATTTCAGCCAACTCAAAATTTCCTGCAATGATGGCCACCTGAAAAGAGAGGGAGGGAAGACAGTTGAGCGGCTCTGAATGCACCGATCCTGCGCCCGCTTGCACGGATTACGCCATATGGACTAGCAACAGCTGCTTTCCGTGGGGGATGCAGAGCCAACAATTGTTCTGCCTCAGCTCACCCAGTCAGTAACCCCAAGGTGAAAATACACTCTCGGCACAGCAGGAAGAGCGTATGTCGATGGCTTGTGCAACGAGAGGGTGGCGAACAGCTCAGAGATAACAGTTCCCCTCTCCTCACTCTGGTGGTGATATGCCTAACACCAGCTAGGAATTAATCTTAGGTCCTGCAGGTACTGACAAGATGTTCTCCAGCCTGAAGCTTTTCAGTGAATTCTAGTTAGCTGACAAAAGGCGACTTACCAGCAGCCGAGCTCCCTGCACGTCTCACCTGAGCGGTCCACAGGACTAACTCATGCTTGCTCCAGGCTGCGCTGGCCAAGGAACCACTTCCACTCAGAAAGCTGCAGCAGCAGCTTGCCCCAGTAAAGTGGTGGCATTTTAGACCAACGTTAAATATTGCTTTGCCCACCACCCATCCCGTGGTTTCTCTCCACAGGAAAAATTGTAGAGAACTCAAAGGAACAAGGGAAAAGGGGAAGCTAATGTGGGTTTTGCCAGCAAAAAACACAGACACAACTGGTCTGTCTTACTCCAGGAACTGCTTCTACAGATGCTCACATCCTGGGGAACTGCAGAACAGCAGTAGTCTACACAAAGGTAGGTTAATGTGTGAGTAAGATGAGAGATACTGAAGTAATACTCTCCTGAAGCAAGACTTCAACCAATTGACTAGCGACATAACTTGAACTCTTTGTTGATTACTTGCGTATTTGGGAAAAAAACCCCAACCACTAACAGCACCGCATCACAGCTAGTAAGGCAGAACAATCCAATGTTGTCAGAACAAGGTCCAAAAGTATCCTTCTAATGTGTGAAAGAACCACAGTGAGATGGGTAAGGGTACACAAAAGCCATCACTGTCCTCAGGAAATGAAACTGGAAGAACTGCTCTGGACTGAACTGGTTGAGTCTGATGCCCCTGCGAACCACAGCCACCTCTGCCCTTCCCACCCCTCCGAGCACACCCGGTCCCCATGAGCCTCTTGGGACAGTGTCCTCACTCAGCAGCACCTACAGCTGCTTTGGGGATGAGAAGCAGCTGGATCGAGTTGATTCTGGGTGAAAACAAAGTGCTGCTGCTCAGAGCATGGAAACGTGCATAGGAACAGGCTGAGATACAGCTGCTGGTTTTGCCTGTCCGTGCTGGGACCATCACTCCCCTTTTGCTTTTTAAGTTAGGGCTGGTATTTGAGACAAATGTATTTGATCAGGCAGGCAAAAACCAAACCCTCCCAGACATTGACAAAGTCAAGAGCAATACTGGCAGCTCCAGCTGTTAAACGTTTCCCTGCCCTCCTACAAGAACAGCTTTTAGAAATACGAGGTTCATTTGCATTTTACCACTAACTTGTGACGAAGGGATATATTTAACTTGATGACTCAGTACAGCATGCACACCTCTCTACTATGATCCTTTATCAGCAGAAATAGTCTTACTATCCTCAGCTCAACAATATTTATGTGAATTTTTCTCATTTTCTGAAGCCCAGAATTCGTGCTCTACTCCTCAGCCAGAGCTGGAAGCGATCAGTAATGGCTGGAAGAAAGGAAACCTTCCCTCCGCATTTGGGAAATTAGGCCACAGTAGCAGAGAAAAATCAAGTAAAACCCTCTGTTTTCCCCCAAGCTTGCTTCAAATTGCAATCTTGCTGTCTCTCCTTATACATACATACACGTTTATAAGGTCTGCTCTCCCAAAGGTCGCATTCTTTGAGCAGGCAAAGAAATCTTCTGTACAGAAGGGCAAATGACCTGATTTGAGGAAAATTGAAAGCAAAAATAACCAAACTGACAAAAGACTGGAAAGGAGAATTTAGAAAAAGCATTTGAACTTCAAAGTTCCTCAGATGAACAATTAAGGTATAGTCCACCGTCTCTGTGAAAAATCCAAATTCAACATACAAATTATGAGCCTCATTAGATGTACGTCTCAGGAATAATTCCTAAAATGTACGGTGAATGTATGTGGAGCAGCTCCTGCCATTGCACACACGCCGGGTGTCCCTCCTGGTCTGGCTGCAGGAGGAGGAGGTCTCCCACCGCTGTGCCCACCACCCCGCCGAGCTCTCGGCCCCAGGACAGCTGACGCTGCCGGCAACAGAAGCTCCCTCTCTCCCTGCATTGGAAGTGTTACAACTTCCAGGAAAGGCGAGAAGAAACGCGCTGGATAAGAAGTCTTTTAAGAATATAATCTCACATAAATCCCTAGGAAAGGAGAAGAGCCCTGCTGGTTACGTTTTTCAGTCCAACTAGGAAAAAGCAAAGGAGATGAAAGGGTTTCACGTATTGCATTGTCACCTCAGCTGGTGCTCCACTGCACACCGGCCTCCCCAGCTGTGAAACCACTGACGACGTTCCCGCACCTGCTGCTCGCTCCTGCCCCAGCACCGCTTTTCTGCATGCAATCCCATCATTTGAGAGACCGTACCATAGACCATATCAGTGACCTCCTCTAAGTTAAAAGCAATAGCTTTTTGGGGACAGGTAAATGAGAAAAGGAAGTCTCAAGGACAGGAACTCTTGAAAATGTACATTACTTTTTGAAATTATTTCACAGCTACCAATTTTAGTGCTTCTGCACCCAAGTGGGAGAAATTGGTGACTATCAGAAGTCCCCACCGAAGATAAATGATCTAATTTCAAGCAATAAGCCCGATCTCCCACATAGGAACAGCACCTTAACATGACAGCCAAGCTACTCATCCTGGTGACGTCACGGAGACAGCAGACATTGTGCAAAGGGCATTTCTCATTGAGTCTTGCCCTGATGATACGAATGCAGACTCTGTCCTTCCACACGCCACAGACTGAGCAACGAAAATCCGTGTTCAGGCTGCACAAGACATACAACTATATTATGGCTCTGGCACAGGGTTATTTTCTGAAATGCTGTAACACCTTGAGTCATTCCATAGCATGATATCAAAGCGACAACGCTTTTTAATCTAACAGCAATTTGCATATTTTTATCTTTTTAGG
This sequence comes from Aramus guarauna, assembly GCA_013400195.1. Classification (NCBI taxonomy): domain Eukaryota; kingdom Metazoa; phylum Chordata; class Aves; order Gruiformes; family Aramidae; genus Aramus; species Aramus guarauna. The sequence continues at coordinate 277,785 of VXBL01002621.1, forward strand.
CAAATTCAGTAATTTCTAAAAGAAAGAAGGAGGGACATCTGAATAGGTTGTGCAGCATGTGCTTATAAGGTCCTAAAAGTTAACAGCAGAAAACAGAACGATCATTTAAATATTCCTGGTAAGAGTCATAGCTCTGCGATGTAACCCAGGTTCTGTGAATAACAATAGTGTACAAACATGCCTTAAAAAAAACCCAAACAAAACCCAAAACCAAACCCAAAACCCAGCCCACTACACCGGATGAAACCACGAGAAGATCCCCCAGCCCCTCCCACCCTCCTGGGGACACAGGCTGGCACAGAGCTCGGGTAACAACCAAGGATTCACCACGAACGCAGCAACACCATGCCAAGGCACAAGAGTATGGAGGGGCCATCTGCAAACTGCTGCTGCACATCACGTCAGTAAAAGCAGTATCATGTCAGCTGTCCACTAACGCAGCCCTCAAACCACACGGGGGGTCCAGTCCCTACAGAATAGAAACCAAAGCAACTCATCCCACAGTGTCAAGGCCATCACCCTGGCCAGGAACGCTGCCTCCTGCTCCACCTAGCACAGGTTTCTCAGAGGTGTGCGATCGCTTGTTTGCCACCCAATGTAAGTCAAAGATGCATAGAGACCGGTTAAACAACTTTAAACCACGGCACTTAACTGGGTTTTCATCCTGGGCTTATTTTTATAATAATATTTAATTTTTCTTGTTCTGAATTGTTGCTGCATACTCATGTTAAAGGATTTGTTAACTCATTTCACTGAGCTGTGATGTACGACAGAGAGCAAAGATGGATCTCAGCTGGATGTATTGAGCTATGGGGAGACATCATGTTTTTCAGCTCTGGAAGGGATCTCAAAGGGGTAGGGTGCTCAGACAAGTAAGATGACAAGTTCACGTTGCATGAAGAACTGATCCACTGAGAGCAGGAACACAGAGGCAGCAGCCCCAGGCTGCCGGCAGACGGAAAGGAGCCCTGCAGACCAAACCCCGTGGCCCCTCTGCACCCACTATTGCCAGCCCATGTCCTTCACACGCTGCAGATGTGGACCTGCACAGAGACCCAGGGCAGGGAAACCACCCCCAGAAGAGACCGTGGCTCCCACCTGCCCCTGGGTGGGCAGCCCACTCTAGAGGGGTAACAAACCCTGCAGCCGCCTGCGCTCCACAGGCACCATGCGAGTCCCACCCAGCACAGCTGCTCAGACCATCCGACGGGACACGACGGGAGCTCCAGCTCCCAGTCCTGCAGTTCTTCTGAGGAAGGAAGAAACTCAGCACAAAGGGATATGAGATCTATTTTGACGATCCTGCCACCATGGCCAGGATCTCAGCGTCCTGTGGAGGGCTCAGGTAGGAGTATCTCCAGAGATAAGAGTCCTGGCCAACCTGCAACACAGCAGTGGGAAACATGAAGAATAGCTATCCTGAAGATTAAAACAAATGGGGCCACTTTCCTGGTGCAACAACAGTAGAACAGTGGGCAAAATCACCTTGAACTTGTGCTCAGAAATACAGACCCTGCTAGGTCCAAGGTGGACTTCCACCATTGTCTGATCTTTGGTCCCTAAAAACATTCATGGAAAAGCACCATTCCCCTGTGATGAGGAAGCAATGGGTCCTATGGCATGCAAAGCTCACAGACAGGCTGCCACCACTGGAGATATCACCTTGCAAAGGTCTCAGAAAGAAGGAGACTGGGGAGTTGGGAGACAGAAGAGTAGCAAAACGTATCAACTAGCCATGAGTCACAGACTCCTAGCCATACACATCTGAGTTGAGGGAAGCATCCAGTTGACATAAAAGCTGATAAGGATCTCGATGAAGCAGGAAGAAAAAGGAAGAGAGGGAAGCAAAGAGATCAAGTTCAGTGACAGGTGTTTATGGTTTTCATGGTATCTTCAAAAGGGAGTTACCTGGATGAAGGTCAGAAGAACACTAAGTAGATTACAGAGTGGCTCTGAAAACACTGGTATTTTCATGTATTTTCATATCTGAAAAAGTACATACCCCCACCCACTGGAATCTCTAGCTTGAAAAGTCAAAGACTCTTTCTGAATCAAACAAACTTCCATGTTGTTTGCTCCGTATTAAAGCACACCATGCTCTCAGAGGTAGTTCTCATTTGCAGACTGGAACAATTAGAGAAGTCCAGAACTTCACTGATACCATCCTACATGTGCAAAAGGCATCAGGAGCAGTGATGGTTATGGGGTGCAAAGGCAGGAGCAGAGCCACGAGGGAGGCAGGTGAGATGCAGCAGCAGCTCTAGGAGATGATGGGGTGAGGAGGAAGCAATCATCAGCAATGCTGCTAGACAAGAAGGGAGCAGACCTTCTGTGGAAAAGGAATGTAAAAGGGCTTAGTAGGTAGGGTGCGGGCAGCCAGTTTAGTGTGATAACACATGCAAGCTACTCAGCTCTCCCCAGACCCTGAGAAGCATCTGTAAACATGCCAGACTCAGTTTTCAACTATTTTTTTATCACTTTACCCAAGACTTCTCCAATTATTGAGGCCTTCCCTTGTTCATGGTTGCTACCTCTTCATTATCCCAGATAACAGAGAGCAAAATGATTCTTTTTATTCACCACACTTTATTTAATCAGGTAGGACTGCTATATGTCTGGACTTTTTCCAAAGTTGTCTACCTTTACTTGGCCAGGCAGACTTCAAGCATGTTCTATATTTGTTCTAGATTTCCAGAAATCTGGCAATCCTACTAGGTCAGTCCTACTGCTCACATATGGCAGTTCCATCTGGGCTGCCATATGAGCAGAAACTCTAGATACGTTCACAGCAATGTGTGCTACCATGATATTGCACAGATGCAGCTAGTCTGATGCTTTCAGGGAGTGTCACTGGGGTCAGTCACTGTATGACTATGATGTAGACCCAACACTCCCTGGAAGCAACAGACAGACCTCCTGTGCGTGAGCTACACAGCTGATCCGGGACAAATGCATCTGAAATGCCCTCTGTGCCTGCAAACCAGCCAGGCAACGTGTATGCAGGAGATCCAACACTTCCTGGAAACACCCAACTTGCAGTCCATGCTCTACACAGCAAAGGAGTATTTTTTCCCCATGGTCCACACACTGAGCCCTTGATTTAGAAGAGGCACTTAGGTAGCTAGACTAACATTCTGAGAAACATATGAGAAACAAAAAATGTCCAAAGCTGCAACCATTCAGCTCTAGGCTGAGACAGACAACTTCCTCAGTATTTTCAGATGAGGCATGTGGAGCTTCTGGGAAAAGACGATGATTCTCTTAATGAGACCCATCACAAAACTATCCCAAAGAGAGGCAGATGATGCTGTGATCTCCTCCATCAAGGGGAGCAGGGTGTTCTGATCTCTGAATGTTTCTGGGAAGCAGGAACAAACCTTGGCACCTTGGAGCCATTATGCTCAGGAAGCCTTTGAGCTGGAGAAGGAGAAATGTGATCTCCAGACATTGTGGAGTGAATCTCACCTCTGCTGGGAGTGACGATTCCAGCAGGGCTGATAACCATCAGTACAGGCTATAAGAAGAACAGTGGTGTGTTATCCAAGAAGTACAGGTATGAACATCACCTGCAGCCTTGGCAGAGGGGTGTCACCTCCCCTACACCCTGCTGTGACACTTGCAGGCCACGGCAGCAGGGTGCTAGGCAGCCAAGCAGGCTGACAAGTGGGATGTCCTGGAGGTCACAATTTTCATGAAATTGTCCTGCTCTGGAAATGAGCTACAGCTTTCTGAAGAGACCAAAGGGGGGTCAGTGGTATCTCCTGGAAAGTTAGAAAAAGATTCTGCAAGGGAATAATGACAGATTTGGTCAAAGCCACGATGACACCTGCACAGAAACCTCCCAGCGCCACAAAGCATGCCTTAAACAAATCAGTTGCTGAGGGGAGCTGCCCCGGAGCCAGCCCGACCCACAGCACAGTGGCAGATCTTGGCACACAGTGGGGGTTTCCCGAGGCAGGGAAACGCTGGAGAACAGAGAGACCGGTGGAGAGCCAGCAGCTCCGGCAGGAGATGCTCATGGGACCTGGGCGTTGCCAGAGCCACGGTGGCCACCCCTGCACCTACACAAGGAAGCCTAGGGAGCATGAGCCACCAGGAGCACCGCGACCGGAGCGGGCAGCCAGGGCATGGCATGGCAGCTGGCGTGGGAGGGCGCGCAAGGAGGGCACCTCTTCGGAAGAAGGACATTCCACTGGCTGAGTCAGAGAGTTGAAGTACACATAACCCAGCAACCAGGCACCGTGCTGTGAAGGTCAAGGGCACCTGTCCTACCTGACCCTTGAGGCAGAACGGTGGGTGCTCATTTGAGAGGAAAGGCTGCAGCTCTGGCTGGGGTTCTGCACCATCTACCCTGCAGTGGCCGATGCCTCCACCCAGATGGAGCTGCTGGAGGAAGAGGCTGCAGTGCAGACCTCAGGCTGCAGGACGTGCCCAGCCCTTTCTCCCAGGGCAGGGACAGATGGCAGACCTGCCTGCAGAAGGTGCGCCCAGGTGGAGGAGCTCCTGCAGTGGTGGCTGAGCTGCAGGAGGTGGTGAGAAGGCTGCCTAACATCAGGGAGGCTGAGAAGGAGTTAGATAGCTTGTTCCAAGCACAGTCTGCAGTGGACCCCCAGCCCACGGCCAAACAGCCAAAAACTCCCTCACTGGCACATGCAGAAGGGAGGGAGCCAATAATGCAAAAGAATGGAAACTTGCAATGGCAAGGGCTGGCAGGAGGAAGAGATTTCCCCCAAAGCCTGAGGGGCCCTTGCAGAACCGCTTCACCGCTCTGCAGACGGAAGAGGAAAGACCCACCACGCTAGGAGAGACCCTGGAGCTAAGGCAGCCAAGTCTGTTCCCTGGGCAGCTAAGTGCAACCAGTGCAATGAAGAAAAAGCAACAGGCAACAGTAGTAGGCGACTCTCTTCTGCGAGGCACAGAGGCACCCATCCACCGACATGATGCCCTCTATAGAGAGGTCTGCTGCTTACCAGGGGCTCGGATGAGGGATGTCAGAGAGAGACTAAAGAACCTCCCACGGTCCACTCACTATTATCCACCACTGTTGTTTCACATGGGAACCAGTGACACAGCCAGGAGCAGTATGAGGAGCATCCAGAAGGATCACAGAGCCCTGGGAGTGGTGGTGAAGGACTCTGGAGCACAAAAGGGAAGAGGTACAAAAAGGGCCATTGAATCTCGCAAGTCACAAATGGTTACAGGACTGGTGCCACAGCCAGGGCTTCAGCTACTTAGACCATAGGACTCGCTTTGAGAAACCTGGTCTACTGGGAGCTGATGGGGTCCATCTGTCAGAGAAGGCAAAGAGCATCTTTGGTCATAGGTTTGCCAAGCTGGTGAAGAGGACTTTAAACTAAAGCTGCCAGGAGAGGGGAACCTCAATCCATCCCACTCCTACCAGTTTGATGACAGTGCCAGCAATAGTTGCCCTCTCTATAGCCTGGAGAGGGATCACAGATCAGCAGAACACCTGAAGTGCAGCACGAATTAATTCAAACCACTCCAGCCAGTCAGTCGCTTCATCAGGGGCCCAAACTTAAAATGCCTCTATGCAAACACACATAGCATGGGGAACAAACAAGAGCAGTTAGAGATGTGCGCATGCCTGCAGGGCTGTGATCTCACTGGCATCACAGAGACGAGATGTGGTGGAATGGAATCCTATGACTGGAAGGTTGGAATGGAAGAATACAGGCTCTTCAGGAAGGATGGGCAGGGAGAAAAGGAGGGCATGTCCCCTCTATGTCAATGACCAGCTGGAGTGCATGGAGCTCTGCCTGGGGATGGGTGAGGAGCCACTGAGAGCTTGTGTGTCAGGATAAAAGGGAGCTCAGGGACAGGGGACACTATAGTGGAGGTCTGCTACAGGCCACCTAATCAGGAAGACTGAGAAGATGAGGCCCTCTATAGACAGATAGAGGCAGCCTCACATTCACAAGCCTTCAAGGTCTTCATGGGGGACTTCAATCACCCTGAGATCTGTTGGAGGGACAACACAGCAGGGCATAAGCAATCAAGGAGGTTCCTGGAATGTACTGATGATAACTTCCTCCTCCAAGTGACATAGAAGCCAACAAAGAGAAGCGCCATGCTACATCTTGTTCTCACTAACAAGGGAGGGGCTGGTGGAGGATGTGAAGTTCAAGGGCAGCCTTGACTGCAGTGACCATGAAATGGTGGAGTTCAAGATCTTCAGGGCAGTGAGGAGGGTGCACAGCAAGCTCACTACCCTGGACTTCAGGAGGGCAGACTTTGGCCTCTTCAGGGACCTGCCTGGAAAGTACCATGGGACAAAGCCCTGGAGGTAAGAGGAGCCCAAGACAGCTGGTTGGTATTCAAGTATCACCTCCCCCAAGCTCAGGAGTAAGGCATCCCAACAAAGAGGAAGTCAGGCCAAAACGCCCAGATGTCTGCATGAACGAACAAGAAGCTCCTAGACAAAGTCAAACATTAAAAAAAAAGCCTACAGAGGGTAGAAGCAAAGGCAGGTAGCCTGGGAGGAATACAAAGAACTTGTCCAAGCAGCCAGGAATCAGGTTAGACAAGCAAAAGCCCTGACAGAATGAAATCTGGCCAGGGACGTCAAAGACACCAAGAAAAGCTTCTACAGGTACATCAGTGATAAAAGGAAGACAAGGG
>VXBL01002621.1:285296-313157 GCA_013400195.1 Aramus guarauna
CCACCAGCAGCGTGACCAGCAGGTTGAAGGAGGGGATTCTGCCCATCTACTCTGCTCTCATGAGACCCCACTTGGAGTACTGCGTCCAGCTCTGGAGTCCCCAGGACAAGAAGGACATGGAGTTGTTGGAGCGAGTCCAGAGGAAGCCATGATGATCAGAGGCCTGGAGCACCCCTCCTATGAAGACAGGCTGAGAGCGCTGGGGTGATAGGGCAAGGCGTAATGGCTTTAAGCTGAAGGAAGGCAGATTTAGATTGGACATAAGTAAGAAATTGTGAGGCCCTGGCACAGGGTGCCCAGAGAAGCTGTGGCTGCCCCTGGCTCCCTGGCAGTGTTCAAGGCCAGGTTGGATGGGGCTTTGGGCAAGCTGGGCTAGTGGAGAGTGTCCCTGACCATAGCAGGGGCGGTTGGAACTAGATGATCTTTTAAGGTCCTTTTCAACCAAAATCATTCTAAAAAAATCAAGTCATGGTTACTTGTCACAGAGATCCAAATGTAAGGTCCATGGGTGGTCAGTGCCTGGGAAAAAGAGTACCTCAGACATATGACAGAGGGGAGACAGATGAATGAGGATATTTCCTGGCTGCCTTGTTCAGGTGGAATCATGATGGATGGTGCTATCTAGAGCAGGCAGAACAGGATAGAGAGGACAGGTCAGTCCTCTTGGGGAAGAGGTGGTGAGTTCAGTCTCTGGTCCAGCCAACACTGATGGATGGTCTCAAGGGACTGGACAGTGTATAAGTCCGTGTCCAGAATGTTCCTTACCACCAGAATTAGAGATGGGTCTGATGGACCTTCTGAGAGCTATGAGGCTCAGCCTGAAGAATGGTGAAATGCAGGGCCTCCTGTGCAAAGCAGAGACTTTTATGTAACATCTGTAACTGGAATGCAACTGCTGCAGGTCAGGGAAGATTTCAAGTCAGCAACATCATCTGGATAATCAAAGCTGAGATGGCATCTGACTCAGAATTAGATCAGTCTAACACTGAAGACAGTAGGAGGAGTGGGAGGGAGCCAGGAGGCCAGAAACCTGATCAATTTTTACCAGACAAACTTCAAATGAAAAGAGAGAGAAAACAAATCAAATCAAATGAGGATAAGAAGAAAGCCTTGAGAGGGGAGGTAAATAAAAAAAATCATCAGGCAAATGAAAGCTGCTCCTTGGTAACCAGATTACCCTGTGCCTGGAGCAGCACATGGGAACATACCTCCAGGTGCCCAGAGGCGGCATGTGGGAGAGGGGGACGTGCGTCCCACGCAGGCGGCAAGGCTGGGGTACTTCTCATTCAGCACGTGCACTCACTCTGCAAGTGTGCCCACGCATGGCCTCTCAGGAAAAACAACTCCCAGCCTGGTACATGATGACAGAAAATCATTCATGGCTAGAAAGTCTTCTCAAGATCTGAAATCTTACAGAGTCATAGAATCTTTAAGGTTAGAAAAGACCTCTAAGATCATCAAGTCCAACAGTCATATATACTCCAGCAATGGGAAGCCCAGAGTTCAACTATGTCAGCATTGATAAGAGAAGCTAAATAAACCAGTAATCTACCAGGAGAAAATGTTTTAAATCTATCACAAAGAAAAGACACAGGTCTGTCCTTGGTCCATCATGGGCACAGATGATACAACTGTTGACAGAAATGCAGAAGAGGTAAGAAGGCAGGTGCTTAGTAGGAACAGGGGAACCCATCCTTCCCAAACGACCAGGCGTATGGAGCTGAAGTCTCCCAGCTATAACAAAGGAAGACGGCAGACAGCATTTGCTAAACATGATTAGTATTCAAACAGGCAAGTCCTGGTAAGTTACTGAAAGTTGTGAAAAAATTAGTAGAGGAACTTTCCATACCCACTAAAATATTTTGTCTTGGGAACTGAAGAGAAATTCCAGGGAACACCATCAGTGCTTTTAAACACTTAAAATTATCATAAGCATTGACCTCAGAAAACACAGGCTGAGCTGCCTGGCATCTGTTCCAGCATTACCTATACTCATAATATCTAGTTTGTTTTGTAAAACCTTCACAGAGGCCACGTATGGTACATTAAGAATACTGATACATATTTAGCATTTAGAATGCTTTTCTGAATTATTGTCTCCTGCATACCTTATGCCAGTTTTGATACCATAGACTCTAATTAGATTTTATTCTTGTTTTACTGATAATTTCCCTAGTTTTGGGAAAGTAAATCTTGTTAAAAGAAAAACCATAATACATGAAGTTTGATTGACAAGTTTATGAGTCTGGCTGACAAATGTCTGAAATCAGAAAGATGAAATCCAGTAAGGTCTAGTACCAACTGTTACACTTGGAATGGAGAAATCAAGTGCATAAATATGAGGTGGAGAGTAACTGGCCAGGCATCATAAAGTAGAAAATACGTGGTAACCCCAAACTAAACGCAAGTCAAGAAAATGGTGACATTGCATAAAGACAAATTTAATTCTAGGAGGTATTAACAAGATGGGGAGGACCCATCTGCACTGATACATCCAGTTTTGGGACACCGGTCTTTAAGAAGCAAGTAAAGAAAGTGAAAGCAGTAAGCTGGAAAAGACACATGGAAATCACAACCATCAAAACTGAGAGAAGTGGGTTTGCTCCCCTTAAAAGAGTATTAGAAAAAATGTTGGCAATCAATTATCCCACCAGTCCACTGTTGGAAGGACAAATATGCTTACTTTGCCAAGAAAAAAATAATTATTAAAACCTAAGAACATTTTTTGTTTTCTCAGCACAGAGGAGCACTGAGAAAAAGTCTACCTTGACTGAACGTAGGGTTTCCTTAGCTGACAGTTTTGAAGCAGATTTGACAAACATTTCCAGGGCTGATTGCCTACTTAGAGTAGCTAGAAAAGGTAGGATCTTGACCTCCATTCAAGACATTTGTGCCCAGAAATGTACTATACAACATATTTACCTTTTTTCATGACAGTATATCTAGATTGGGTCCAGGAGATATAGATAGATATGTGCACGTATAATTTGTTATATACAATTTTTCTTGCTCAAACTGTATTTCTTAACATAGAGATATCATCAAGCAGGACATTACTCAACAGTATTGCTCAGGTTCTTGGTCCAAACCTGATGTGTGCTAGCAATGACCACCTAGCCTAAGATAGGTCACTCCCAGAGCCAAGGTCAAGACGAACATAGGAACAGAGGAAGATTCACATGGCAGACACAAAAGTGATCCAGTAGCTGTTAAAGCCTTTAAAATGTAAGTGTTGAAGGAGATCAAATTATTATTCTTCTCAATGGAGATGAGGAGATCACCGCGCTGGTGCTAAGGTACGGGGAGGAAGTCCATCTGCAAGGCTTTCCAATTACTGCAACACACCTGTGCTAACAACAGGATGATTAAATCAGGCAGAGGTAAAAGATGACTTCTAGCAGCGAGGGTAATTAAACAGCTTATGAAGAGAGGTGGCAGACTCCACTGTGCAGGTGGAAGGAGGACAGACCTGGCAGCCCTGCTGAGCCCGTGGAGCCATGCATCACACCCCTGGGACAGGAGGGTGGGTTTGCCTGCACCCCTCATTGGTGCCCCAAATCCCCCAGTTCCAGCCCTGAATCAAGACCAAGTTTGCACTGCAGAGAGTTAATGAATTTTTACTTTCAGGAGGAAGAGGAGGAAGTTGCTGTACCCATAATTCCCAATAGGCCTAAAGAGACATGACAACTAAAAAATGGGAGAAGTCACCCATGTTATATATTTGGCACATCAGAGAGGCTGAGCACTGCAGAGGCAACAGCTCTTCTGAATCTGGAGATGCAAGGTGGTGGGGACAGCCACTCAGCACCCCAAGAGGCAGTGAGCCCAGCTCGGTTCCACAGTCAAACCCGGAGGTACCAATCACCCTTGGAAATCACCATCACTAAGGGCAAACAGGCATCACAATCACTAGTAGCTTATTTTCATTGCAAACTACGCTTTTGAAGTCTGGATTATGAGCAAGCTTTTAATAAATCTGAAGTATAAGAAAGGTTAGAAGCAGCTGGGTTACTACGTTACCTGATCATTTAGGACAACAGAGCCTAAGCACCAATAATAGATTTCTGAGAGGTCCCAAACTTTAATTAATTGCTGTTAAAAGTTAACAAACATTTTTAAATGCCAAAACAAAAAATGATTTCCCACTCAGATAGCAAACGCAGTAAGTTTGAGGAAGATGTGTTGCATTTTTAATACATAACAGGTTGAATAACCACTCCAAGTGCCAACAGGAACTCCACACCTCCATAAATTATTTTAATTTCTACTATAGTAGAGCTAGAGAGCAAAATCAGTAGGCTCTGCACACACATACAAAAACCCACAACCCTTACTATCCAAATGTTTGACAGGAGAGAACAGATGGAGGAGGACAAGGTTACTGTTGTAGTGACGACAAGAAAAATACGGAGCTTATTAATAAAAATAATGCTATAGACATTCTCACATCAGCTAAAATTTTTGGCATTAGTTAGGACTAAGTCTTTAAAAGTCATCAAGCAGCAGATGTTGTTTCTGCATTTTACACATGTTGAGGAACAATGGCAGCTAGCTAGCAAGAGTTTATGGCTAAGCTAACTAAACTGTAAAATACCTAGTAGCTTCATAATTTCCTTCCAAGTGTGCTTAACACTGAACACTTTTAATCTATAAACTGAAGACATTCTTAACAAAATCACTCCATTTGAGAATATTCTGTTGCCTGGGTAACATGACTGCAAATTGCAGAGTTCAGACCATGATGGCTGTTTTAAAGCAACAAGATACAAATCTTTGAAGAAAACACATCTAACAACTTTTTTGTATCGTACCAAAAAGCCAATACAAACAGTACGTTATGAAAAAAGTGTAGATCTTTAAGGATTTAAGGAGAACCATTGCAGCATTTGTAAGGCCCAATCATGTGTGTGACATGCAGAAGAGGTTGAGAAAGATCGAGGTACAAAATGGGATACCACAAGCAAGCGTGCAAAGAAGAACGGGACTGCAGGAAAGCATGTTACCACGCGCTCTCAGCAAGAGCCGATTGAGCATGGCAGGGCAGCAAAGCTTTAGTACCTCGAACACCGGAGTGTTGCTGTCTTTTTGCTTCAGCTTTTTACTCCAGAATTGGCTGCGATCATGCAGCAAATATGACCACATCAGCAGATTGGTTGGGCCTCATAAAACTGACACACAGTATTTGGGGCATTATCTGCCTTTGTGCCTGGTTCTGCAATCAATTTATAAATCACCTTTACTTTTCAACAAAGTGCCAGAGATCTGCAGACCACGAGCTGAGTCACACTGCCAAAACCCTGCTAGGAGCAATCTCAGGCGTTAGTGGTGAATTCTGATCATCTCTGATGGTTCCAGATGCCTGGAAAAGACAAGAAGTTACAACTAGCTTTAAACACACGGCGCAAGGAGAGGAACATTGCACTATGGACCAGGCGACTTAATTTTGTTGTCCAGAAAAACACTGGGCGAAGCAGTTTGTAAACCAAGACTACCAACAACAGCAATTTGTAAAGAGCAAACTAAATTTAAGGGATTCAAGTTACTTCTACAAGAGGGCAGGAAGCCAGGCTTTGTGAACAGCAAAGAAACCGAAGCTATCATATAGCTGTCTTCTGCAAAAATTTTGACAGCCTTATGTGATATTCTCAGAAACAACAGAAATTAAATCTAGCTGAAACTCCTGCCAAGTGATGAAAAACTGATCAGAAAGCTAATTCATGACTAACCGTCAGACTAAAAATGTATGCTAAATGGATTTCATAGGACCCTACCCCAGGTTCAGCAGTATTCAATTTTTTCATTAGCAACCTGGATGATGGAGTGCAGAATATTCTTATTAAATTCCTAGATGAGACCAAGCTGGAAGGAGATGCAAACTCATTAGAGGATCAGAATTGAAAGGAGTGTTGTAAACTCAAGAAATAGGCGACGGGGGAAGATTTAGTCAATAGAGACAAAAGTAATGACAGTTTATGTACAGGGATTACAGAAGATGGAGCCAGCCCCTTCTCCGAGGCGTACAAAGAACAAGAGTCAATGGGCACAATTTGCAATGGGGAAAATTTTGTCTGAGCATAAGGAAAAGGCTCTTCACCAGGAGAACAGCTGAGTACCGGAAGAAGCCCCAGGGTGGGAGCACTTCAGGCATGGGGGCTTTCCAAGCCAGGTAAGGTCCTGAGCACCCTCAGCAGCCGCGGGGCTGGAGGGAAGACATCCCCACGTCTCCTCAGTCCCGATGGCTCAGCGAGTCTGCAACTCCAGGCACAAACACAGGGTAGGAGATGGCAGGCAGTAGTCCTGCTGAAGAAGATCCAAGGATTGCAGGATCACAAGCTGAAAATGAGTCAACAAAGTCACGCTGTGGCAGAAAAAGGAAAAACATACCAGGATGTACAATTAGCAGCCTCACCTTAACACGTGTGATCTAACCTCTCCGCTCTGTGTGGAACAGGTTGGGTTTCAGTTGGAGAAGGCTACTTTTAGGAACAGAGTTAAATAAAAGATATGGGGAGAATCCAGAGTAAATCAATAGTAACGATCAGATTGTGCTTTCAAGGTCTCTGCAGGAAAGCCTGTGTGCTCTGGGATATTCAGAAGATTGGGTGGGGAAGGGGCGATCTGACTGTAAAAGCAGGAAGGCGGCAGCTGCAATAAGGGCAAAAATAATCGGTTCTCAATAACTATGGAAAAGTAATAGGCTTAAAATTCAATAAGAAAGGTTCAGGTTAGATGTCAGAAAAAGCTTTCTGAGAGTGCAGAAAGCTAAGCGCAGGAGTAGACCACCTCGGGAGGCTGCAGCCAGTGCCCAGCACAGGGGCGGCTCATGAGCAGGTTTAGCAAACACCAGTCAAAAAAACCAAACCAAACTAAAAACCCAACTCTCAGAGCTAATCCACACAGGTGGGCAGAAAAGCCCAAAAAATGACCTCTTGGGTTCCTTCTCAGTCCTGGCTTTTTACTGCCTTCTCCAAGGGGGCAGCTGGCTCTGAACAGGGGGAGTGCAGGAAAGGTTGCCAACCTCGATCTTGGGGAGGTGTTAGTGTGGTCTCCTGTAGCATCCTTATTGCTAAATGGGACAGGGATGGTTTGGGCAGGTGGACAACGAGGTGGGTGGAAAGCTGGCTGGACCACCAGGCTCAAGGGGTGGTGATGGGCCATANGCTGCCCTCCGCTCAGTGCTGGCAGGACCCGTCGGGATACCGGGGCCAGGCTGGGCTCACCAGTGCAGGACAGATTTTGCAGTGGCGTGGTGGGTCCCGGGGGGGGCTCGGGTCGGTGAAGGCTGGAGCACAGGAGGTCAGAGGACAGGCTGAGCGTGGGGTTTGCTCAGCCCAGAGAGGAGAAGGCAAAGGGGGGACCCTATTGTGGCCTGGGGCTGCCTGGCAGGGTGGGGAGAGAGGATGGAGCCAGGCTCCTCTCAGAGGTGCTGGGACCAGGCGAGAGGCACAAGCTGCAGCCCTTGCTGTGGTGGGAAAAGCCCTTCAGTAGAGGGAGGTCAGACACCGACAGTGGCCCCAAGAGGCCGTGGGGTCTCTGTCCTTGGAGAAGCTCAGCACTCGCCCGGCCACAGCCCTGAGCAGCCCATGCTGACAGACACTGCTCCCCACAGGGCTGGCACTGGACACCTCGGGGACCCTTCCCCACCTCTCCAACTCTGGAGTTTATGATGCTATTAATTTCACATGTAAAACTATCATAGCTACTTTATCCCCCATGAGCTAGGAGAGGAATCAAGCTGCGATACTGAGACACACATCCTGCTCTGCAGTGTGTTCGAGGGATGGATTGCACCCATGCCCAGAGGGGGACCTCGGCTCCCCACGTGAGCTGCTGCTGCCTGTCTCTGTGCCACTGTCCAGTAGCACCATGGGCATCTCTGCCAGCCAGCACATCCCCTGCCCTGCATCCCCAAAATGTGGTAATCAAAAGGTCAGACAACTTTCTGACAGAAAAGCAACAGCTCCAATTGTTAAATTTCAGTGAAATTAGAAGAAATTTGAAGCAACTACTTGCATACTGTTTTTATATTCTGCATATGATAATCCTGTACATGTATAAATGGAAAAGTTTAACCATGAGTATCACGAGGACAAAGATATTTGTACAAAATTGACATTTACTGATCATTAAGAAACTTGTCTGCACTTCTAAAACCTACACTAGACATGTTTGGGATGAACTAACACAAGCAATCCCATAGCTCCATTGGCATACCAGTTTGACAGGAGAGAAATAATGATCTATGTTTAGTTTCAGCTTGACACCAGAGTCACCTACTTGCATACATAAGCAAACCTTTAGATCAATATGAAAGAAAATTATGAGTTTTTTCTCAAATAAATAAGACTGAATTATTATCTCTTGATAACTAAAACTTCCAATGCCAGGTTCACATTTTGATAGGTCCTCATAACCATCATTATTAGCTGTAACAGCTACATTTATAACAAGCTCATACATTTACAATAATTTTCCAGTGTATACCTTGGGTAAGTAAATAGTCCAGAGCAGAGTGGAAATCAAATAGAGACAAATGGTTACACCATACAACCAAGCTGTGTTGATCTTTCTTATATGGAAAGATTTTGGTAGGTACTATAAGGAGCACTTGGGCACCACCAGCACTGGGGCCTTGGATGGATCAGTCCCAAAGGCCACAGTCTGGACATCAGAAACATTGCTGAGGAGGCAAGGGGAAGGCCAACGTTGACTTTGGCCAAGCAATGTGATTGTGGAAAATGCAGATGAGAAGCCTCCATCCAGAAAAGGCAAGGCAAAGGTGCAGTAAAGTATCTTCAATTACTGCTGGGAAAGGAAGATTGGAAGAACAGTTACAGAAAAAAAAGATGACTTACCAGATGACTTACACCCACATAAGCACAGATGTGAACTAGAAACACTCCAACGACCCATTTGTTTCCCATTGAACTACCACAGGAAGTCAAGTTCATTGCCACTGCCCGTCTCCTTCCAAGTCTGGAGACAAAAAGTACAGCATGCCCATCATCATTTCAGATCCTGCAGCATTTCAGTGCTGCAGCAGGCTCTGGGAAAGGCAGGTGCACAGTAAGCCAGCATGTGGATGAGACTGCTTGAGAAACCGCAACTTCTCACCAGCCTGCATGTACTGGTGTATGTGAATGACACTGAAGCAGCAGCACCCTGGCTGCAGAGGGGTCCTGAAGTCCTTCCTGCATGCACCAGCTGCAAACTGCTCCACCAAGACCACTTCAGCTCCAAGATGCTGCAGTATACAGTACCTAGGGAAGGCAGGGGCCAAGCCCCAGGTGTCCACACCAGAACTATCAAGGGTGGAGATATTCAACAAGTGGCTCTGAAGTCACTTGGGCATGGAAAGCACTCCTCTGATTAAGGCTGGAACCTTCACTATAGCAAATTACAGCAAGGTCTGTCATATGGCCATTGTGGTTGACCCACAGACCTTCCAGGAATGTACAGGGGCAGCATAAGGAACCACCAAAACCTTCCAGACAAGAAAGATCCATCTTGACATTGAGAACACAAAGTTCAGACTCCATGTTAGAAATATGAGGTTTGGGAAAGAAAACTGGGAAGTTGGCATTGTGAACAGGATAAAACTTGGATGCTTCTTAGAAGGAAACTGCTGGCATCTCTGACAGACCACTGAAAAATACAGTGCGAGACAGGTGATGATCTGCACATAGGAACCTGGACTTTTCCTACTTTTTACATAGGGGTTAGGGCAACTGGAAAATCTACTTTTTTTAAACAAAAGGTGAAAAAAAATGACACAAAGTGCAGGGTTGCCAGCATGTGACATCTGGTTTAATGCCAGAGTACTGGGCTCCTGAGAAAGAAAATGGTTAAATGAGTCCTTAAGATAAGGGAAAACCAGGGAGGAAAAGGAAAGCAAGACCTGATACACTGGCAGAGACCAGCCAGGTGATAAGAAACCAAAGGACTGAACCCAGCTAAGGCTGGGTCTCACCTCCAGCTCACACCAATCACACAGAGCAGCTGGGACTGATGGGCAAACAGATGAACAGGCACCAGAAGCAAACTGGTACTGAACAGCAGCAGTTTAGGATTCTCCTGCTGTTTACAGGGAAATCTCTGTGTAGAGGAGAACAGAGTTCCTGCAGCAGCAGCAAATCTCCAGCCCCACACCACAAGGCAGACTGCTGAGAGACAGGTCTGGCACACATGGCCCAACCTCTTTGATATGGGATAGGAAAACCAACAGTTATCTCAGAGGACACAGGGAAGTAAGACAGATGGAGCCTTCCAAGTCTCATCTTTATCTGTATAGAAATTAGGACATTACAGTATGGATGGGGGAAAAAAAATGTCTGGATGGTTAGGCTCAGAAAGTGGTTGTTAACGGGTCGCTCCCTACCCTATGACCAGTGACTGGTGGAGCATCAGAGGTCATCACGTTTGTAGATAACACCAAACTGGGGGGAATGGTCAATATCCACAAAGGCAGGGCTGCCGTCTGAAGAGAACCTGGACAGACTGGAGGAATAGGCCAGCAGGACCTCCATGAAATTGAAAAAGGACAAATGCAGAGTCCTGTGTCTGGGAAAGCAGCAGCTTTGGCAATCATAGAATGATTTGGGTTGGAAAGGACCTCAAAGATCATCTAGTTCCAACCCCCTGCCATGGGCAGGGACACCCTCCATTAGACCAGGCTGCTCAAAGTCCCATCCAACCTGGTCTTAAACACTTCCAGGGATGGAGCCTCCACAACCCCTCTGGGCAACCTGTTCCAGTGCCTCACCACTCTAACCGTGAAGAATTTCTTTCTAACATCCAATCTAAATCTACCCTTCTTTAGCTTAAACTCATTATCCCTTGTCCTGTCACTACACCCCCTGATAAACAGTCCCTCACCATCTTTCCTCTAGGCCCCCAAGTCTCTCAGCCTGTCAATGACACAGACTGGGGAGCAGTTCAGCAGAAGAGGCCCTGGAGGTCTTGGTAGATAGCAAGCTGGATGAGAGCCATGAGGACAGTGACTTTTGCAAGAGTAGAAGGTATCTCCTTCCCTCTCACATACTTGTTAATGAAGACGCCAACAAGTCAAACCATTTCTCACCACCTGGATGTCAAACCCCAGTGTGACACAGGAAGGCTGTTTCACATGGCCTGTCTACAACATCAGGTGTGGATCATCATTCTGATGAAGTTCAGCTTGCAAAGGTAAACGATTTAATTTCCAAGTCATGTGATTTACATACTCAGAGAGAGACATGGTCATTCACAGAATTTGAAAGGTCTTCTCTTTTGCAATCACACTCTCAACCTGATATTAAGGAAAGGAAAAGGAGAAACCCCAAAATACTACAGTTGAACAGCAGCTAGCACTTAATAGTTTCATAAAAACCACAAGAAACTGGAGACGGGCTGACCTGGAGGACTTTCAGCTATCAATAGTCCCATGCAAGAAAAAGACTGAAGTAGTGAGGGCAGGTAACCTTATGAGAATATTAAAAAAGCACCTCTTGAAGAACAAGACTTAGATAAGTCTTCACCCTTTAAGAGACAAAACATTGCCTAACATCGCCATCCTGAATTTAAACTTATGAATACGGGAATTCAGCTCCCTGAGATCCAGCACAAATCACCAGTGGGAGGGAAGACACCACCAACTGACTCAGCCAACATTCATGCAGTTTGCACAACTGCCTACCCATGTGCCTGTCCACACATTCCAGTCCTCACTGGTTACCTTCCTGTTGTTTAAAGAGGATGGTGGGTTCAACACATCAACAACAGCAACTGCCGGTTTTCACAGTCCCACTTTGAGCGCCTGCCGTTCCCATCGCAGGCTCCCAACCCACAGCACGCTCCAGTGGTCAACAACCCAACTCCAGTCAGTGAGCACCTCAAGGCACATGGGAGGTTTGAGACACAACTAATGCTTTGGCAGCACTTTGTTTTTGATACTGCTAAAGCAGCTGGAAGGTAAAAAATAAAAACAACAAAAAGCCCAACATTCTTTTCATCCTGTGTATTTTGAGTATGCAATATCCTGCCTGAAAAATGATGTCTCCATCCTTCTGTGATAAGAACGTTTGGATGAGGATGGGGAGCTTTGGAAAGGACTGCATCTGCACAGGGGACTCTCTTAGACAATTTATGAAAGAAAAGTCAGCTAAGAGCAATTGAAGACAGATGTAGGTACAAATCTCGCTCAGGAAAACAGAGAGTTGCAGATTGCCAGAAGCTGGGAAGGTACTCTGGGAAAACTCTCACCCTAAACCCGCACTGCTCTTGCACTGCTACCAGCCACAAAGAGGCGAGACCGCTCCAGCACTCCTGCCCCACCACACAGGCCATGCACTGCGCTCCACAAGTGGGGTTGGGCCCCTCTGCCACAGGAGGGACTCAAAACAGTGAGAGGCAGCATGCCACCCCAGGCGATGAGCATGCTGATTTGCCTCAGGGAAGATAACCAAGCAGATTACAACTTCTAAATCCTCTAAATTACTCACTGCTATCTCGAGTCATCTCAGGCCACTGACACCAAGCTATCTGATTAACAGTAGCAATCAAATTAACAGGAGGTACGTGCAGTAAACTGACTAACTAGCCACGCGGCAGCAGAGAGATTTACGTGAGCTCCCAGCAGCCACAGAACTGCCAGGGTAGCGCTCGCTCCCTCGTACAGGCTCAGCTCTCCTCTGCTGTGCTGAAACACCATCGTAGAAAGGCAGGACCCATTACCACAGCCATGAGAAGACAATACGTGAGAGCGCACAAGACTTTGCAGTGGACAGTGACTTAATGACATGCTGAAGTCTTGAGCAAGCAATCCAAGCAGGGAGTGGGAGTTTCTCTTTGAAAGCTGGGAACTGAAGAGAGCACATCACACTAATACCAAATTCTGGTTTGGATTTGCCAGTAAACAAACTGATTGGATTACCAATGACAGTTTTCATTCTCTGGAACAGAAGATTCCAATTAGTCGCACTACTTCAAAAAGGAAAAGACAAGCGCTAGTTTTCCCTCCTTAGGGCCCACTAGGATTCGGCAGGACACCTTCAGGCAAACGACTGTGCTTCAGTAAGAACACAGACAGAATGGCTATTCCAAGTTCAAAAAAAAAAAAAAAAGGGCAAAGCAGACCTCGGATGGGAAGAGACCTCCTCACAAACTACAGCCTGCAGGCACTCACTTCCCATGATTTGCAAGCTTACAGAAGGAGCCACACTGCAAAATGACCGAGTTTCCCTTTTCCACCTGTGTTACCCAGCATATTTACTAGAAAATGATTCCAGAGTTACACTCCTCTTGTGGCTAGAGGTCTTCTAACTTGCAGTTTAAGTTTATTAATGGCAAGTTTAGGTGCATTCATTTCTGTGGCAACACTGTCCTTTATTTCTAAGGATTCTGCTCCTTCTCTAACATTTACTGCAACATTTCTACGGATAGCAATGACTTCTCCTTTCTACCTCCATTACACATGGCCAGACACTCTTTCAGTCTCCCATCACAAGATACAACCTTCACAGCCCTTTCCACATGCACCACACCTTCTCTTTCCTCCCTCCTGCTCCAGCAGTTGAGCCAGCGTCAGAACAGACATCCTGAATCAATGGTTTTGTTCCAGTAAGCGTTACCCTACATGTGCCCAAGACACATTGCAGAGGCTGCCCTCGTCAGGGGCCACGAGGAGCTCTGCAGGAGTGATGGGGCCCGGAGCTCGCTGCCTCACCTGGAATGCTGTTTGGCTGTTGTAGTTGCGAATCTCTTTGCTTGCACCACGGAAGAGGAGAACCCGAGCGCAGCTCTCCTGTGAAAGCAAGCAAGGGGAAAAGGGAAAGAAACCAATTAGTACTGCAGACTGGTGACAACAAAGAAGTAAACTGTGTGGTTCCATTGTGCTCGGAAAGCCTCCTTTGGCAAGGGCAAGGAAGGATGCTCAACCCCTACGAACCAGCCACCCCCAACCCCAAGTGACCAAGTCCACTCGCCTGCGTGCAGCTCTGGGGCACTGGCAGCATGGCCATGCCCAAACATTAGCCCAAGAGCTATGGGCACAGTGGCCACCACTCATCCCCAGGTATTGCTATTTCCTAAAGCCTCGCATTGGTTTTGTTTTGAATACTCTGTGCTTCTAAATGATGTTAATTCCACATGCTTATGAGCCCAGTGGACAGGGTACAAGAGTCCTTGATCTGCAGAATGTACCTACCACCTAACAAGCCACAAATCAGCCTCACTGTACCACTGTCTATCGCAAAACATAATAGTATTCAACTTTTAAAGCATGGACACCTCAGAAACTGAAAATTCCCTTTAGAATCAGAACACATGATACAACATATAAAATCTCTAGGACGAAACAAAACCTACAGGACAAATCCTTAGATACTGACTTCCACATCTCAGAAAGAGAACAGTGGGTGTGCAAGATCAGAAGGGGCTCTTCCACCACCCTTGATTTCTCCTGAACTGAGGTTAGTGACCACACAGAAGATAAAACAGAAGTGGTGCCCTACATTGTCTGGACAGCCTTCTCCAAAATTCAGAGATCAGGGGTAAGACTTTAGGGCCATTTGTGAGAAGGACAGGACACCAGCCCACATGCCTTCCCCAGAACAGGGTGAAAACCACAGGATATGCCCAACAAGCCCTACCTAGGCCACCTGCCCACCCCAAATTAAATGTGAGCACCTGGGCCAAATTAGCACTCTCCACCCAGGCAAACTGGTCCTGTCCAACCAGTAATGGGGGCTTGCTGTGAAGTAGGAATAGGAACCAGAGGAAAAATCACAGACCATGTTAGGCAGTACATCAGCAAAAACATCTTGGGAATGGGAACAGATTAAACAATGGACTCTTCTCTGGCCACGTGCCTCCTGAGAAATCCAAAATCAGGCTTGTGCTACAAACAGAAACAGCCTCATTCCAGGACAGAGTGTGGATACAGTTCAGAAGAACCTTTCTGGGCCTGGGAACAGCAATAGCAATAAGAAGGTGCCCCAGCCTGATGCTGTGCTCTCTCAGGCAGGCTGGTGCCTCATATACACTTTCTTGTCCTCATGCCCCAAATCACACACATGTACCTGGTTATAGAGAGCACAAATATGAAGAGCGGTGTTTCCTGAGGCATTCTGTGCAGTCATATCAGCTCCGTAGAAGAGAAGATGCTCCAGGTGCTGAACATGGCCATAGCGACATGCCTGCTCAAAACGCAGAACAGTAAAAAAGAAATAGAAAAAGAAAACCAAGGAGCAGCAGGAAGATGATAAATCTTATAACATCCTCTGCTGGATTCATCCATGCTAGAAAAGTTAAATCAGGCTGGACCTGGAGCCTGAAAAGCCCCATTAATATGCATGCACACACACTGCTGCTCCTTACAGCAATATACACCTGAATACTTATCAGACAAATTACCTCTACATCAAGTGCAAATTTGGGATCAGTATCGTACTGGTGCCAGGGCCTCCTCCAGACTGTTTGCTATCACAGTATTATTATCCGGTGAAAAGAAGCCCTGAAGCACAAGCAGGCAAAGAGGGGGGCAACGGCCCCACATCTGTAGTTAACTGGTGTGGTATTTTCTTCTTCATTTGGTCCATCCTGGGACCAGCAGTCCTCAAAGATCTACCAAAGCAAGGTAGGATGGAGGCCAGTCATATCCAGTAAATCAAGATCACAAACACACGTCTTGTTCTTTCATTCTCACGCATTCATCCTTAGTTGTGCCAGTACTCATCCACCTTGCAGCGGGCTGACAGCTGGCTGCTCTGGGAGGCCACGGGCCCAAAGACAACCTGCCCTACCGATGGCCCAAGACTCTAGGCAGAGCCAGCACATCCTCCCTTCTCCCAAGGGGTCTTGGTCTTGAAGCACAAAGCCAGCTCAGGTCCCCTAACCCCTAGCCCGTGTCTTCCTAAGCTAAATCCACTTGTCAATGTGTAAAAAAGGGACAGATACCATTGTGCTTTGGAACCAAGATGCCTCAGCCATGGGACTGAGATCCCAAAGCACTGTCCTATGAGCCAGTCATAATCTGGGGAGGATCCCAGACACTACTGACTGAGGCCAGAATAGAAGAGCCTGAGCACTGGCCTGGGATGGGAGCCAGAGCTGGCACACCACGAGCAAGTCCTCCACACAGGAGTCTGGCCCCCTGTGCTGGCCCCCCTTGCCGAGCAGTGCCTACACTGCCCACCAGGACACGGCGTCCCTGTGGCACCCGAGGTGATGGGACGAGCCCCTCCATCGGCAGCAGGTCAGCGGTCACCCCATCTGGATCCCGTCCTGCTGCCCATCCCACCTGGTGGATCTCCTGCCAGCCGTTCTCGTCCACGCAGCCGAGCCGGGCGTAGTCGTGCAGCAGGAGCTCGCAGCAGTAGGGATCCCCTCCCACCATGGCACTGTGGTACAGGGGTGTCAGCCCCCGGCTGTCCTTGTAGTCCGGGGAGGCACCCAGGTCCAGCAATGTCTGCAAGAGAAGTGCCCGCCTTGCTCTGCGGCTTCAGTCGGCCACACAGCAGGGAAACCTGCCCCAAAGAGGGTCTGGGGATGCTCTGGCCACGGCAGCAGGCAGCAGTCACCCCACATTCCCCCCAAGACTCACATTATCAGTGCCACGCTTTTGTAATGGGCTGTGCTGCCCAACAGCAATGCAAGAGATGCTTTGGCCCAGGGAGAGCCCCCGCAGCAGTTTCCCCCAACTCACCAGCAGCGCAGCGTGGTTGCGGCACCGGACGGCCTTGTGAAGAGCTGTCATTCCCTCCCTCGTCCGGAAATCCAGGTGTGCTCCCCCGTTGCGCAGTGCCTTGATCATCTCGGCGCTGAGCTCCAGCTGAGCGGCCGCGGTCAGGGGACACTCTGCAGAGCCCCGGGAGAGAGATGGGTGAGACCGCGGGTGCACCCACCCATCAACGGGCACCGTGACACCTCTGGCCTCTGGCTTGGGCACATCTCCTGCTTGTGCTCCAGCAGCGCAGGGTGCCCCCCACTCCCCTCAAGGGAGCCACACCAAACCCCACGCCCGCTCCCAGCCCTGCTCGGACACCCGCAGTTTTCCCAAACACTGTGTATGCACAGTCTGAGCAGGCCATGGGCTGCCCACGGGCTTCTTTTGGGTAAGGATGTGAGCTCCGCAGAGGAGAGCCGGGAGGAAAGCGCTGGCAGTTTATCGAATGGCAGAAATGCCATTGCTGGCTCTTACGCTGCAGGAACGCACACATCTGGAGCCACCGTTGATAGAAAGGGGAGAGGAAGGGGGTGAAAATCAGTATCCTCGTTCAGTTTCTCCCTGCAGCAAGGCATGGAGAAGGGGCTGCTGTTTGAGGGGGAGAGGCACAGCTACGCACCCAAGCACCACCACCAGCATCCACAGAGCTGTTTGGAGCTCCTCCACACACGGCTGTCCCACAGCCAGTCCTCACCACCTCACGTCACCAGCAGCAAGCTCCAAAGATGAAACACTCACCCCAAACGGGAGGAACACCCCTGCATCTGTGCAACACCCCCCTGGCCTCTGAGGAGCCTGGCTTGTCGCACAGCAGAGCCTGCACTAACTCACTGGCTGGTTCAGTCCCAGCTCCGATCAGGATCAGTCCCGACTCCCAGGACTGCCCAGTGTGTAGGACTTGCTCCACTTAGGGATGTAATTAGAGCAGGCAACAGAAGAACGACAGAAATCCCCTTCAGCAGTCTTCCCTCAACAAGTGCACCCCCACCAGCCCCCGGCTACCCTCTGCTTCTGTTTTTCGGGTGGGTGCAGGCGCCCCGGTGCACATCTGCTGCTCTCTACGGGTGCGTGAAGCTCCGAAGTGCAGAAAGGTGCCTCTGTGCTGGACAGGCAAAGCCTCTTCCGACAGGAGCTACTACACCCCTCCCTCGGATCTTAGTGTCCAGCTGTCGGCCGAACGCGACCTTGACAGGTTTGCAAGCTAGCTGCACAGCCTTCCTGCCTGCACCTGCGGGTCCCCACCGCAGTCCTCGTGTGACAAGCGTGGAGGACCTCTCCTTGGGCAGGGGCCATGGTGCTGACAGAGGATGGGCTTTCTGTCCTACCCTGATGGGGTTAGGGAGATCCGAGCTGCAAAAGGACCTTGCTCACTGATCCATGGGCTGATTTGATAGCACAAGGAAGAAAGAAAAATGTCCTTTGACATAAAATGAGTAAAGTCTCCTTAAGAGACAGAATATTTTTCTGAAAATTTTGCTATAATTAAATAAATTTGTTTGCCTCAGAGTGCAATATTACAAAAAAAAAAGTACGCCTTCTTCCTCAAACAAATCCTCCATACCACAAATGGAGCAATGTGGACACTAGCTAAAATAAGACACCATCAGCTAGAAATACCATTGTGTATTTTTTAGAAAGGTACCTGATTTGCACATAAATTAAAATCTCTTGATTTAGTAGAAATAAGTATTTAAATGAGAATAATAAAATGGTTTGAGATACAAATCAAAAATACAAATATTAATTTCAGAGCATTGCTATTAGCCAAATTTTTAAATGAGATAGCTAGAGGTCAGACAATGTTCTGTGGCTTTGCTAAAACTCTCTGGGTTTTGTGCTATATAAGACACCAATATAAAAAAATGAAGATTACTGAAGACTGTTGTCAAGAGGATTGAAGATGGGTTCACTGATAAGAGGAATCACCAGTGAATGAGAACGTTACAGCTGGGTCTTCTAAGGACCTGTCCTCAACTCAAAACTGTCAATCATTTTTAACAACAATCTGAAAGAAAATAGGAAGTAATCTCTAAGAAATTTCACACTCACACACACACACGATGTTGTTATATACGGCAAAGTCAAGGGTACAATGAATAAAATGGCTTCGTGCATTCATTGCCCAATGTCAAACTTTAGCAGAGGACAGATATAATGCTTTATAACTAGAAAATATGGGATGCATTTTCAGCATGAAGGCAATTACCATTGTAACGATGTAGGTATTACATGGGAAGGTCATGGTGTCCATACAACTAGCACCATCACCCAAGAAAAAGCAGTGGAAATATTTCCTTAGCTCAGCAGCAGCTGTGAAGAGAAGGGTTTGGTGGAGGGTTATTGGTAATGGTCTACAACCGTTCTCACACCGGGTGCAGCCACCAGAAGAGAGCAGCGCCAGATACAGCCCAAGAACCGGCGGAAAATGCCACCACCTGTCGTGACTATCAGATGGATGGATGCACTGCTGACGTGGTGCCGCAGGAGGTTCTTGGAAGACCTTGGTGGAGTCTGCAGGGACATCACTGTGGTTTCTGTGCTCAGAAGAGCTGGGCGGCTGTGGTGGAAGCACAGTCCACTCTTCCACTGAAGCAGGATGGGGATGGGAGGTCCTGACTCACACACCCACTGTGCGCCAAGGGAGATGAAGCAAAAGTGACTGTGGGCAAGCTCCTAGGGCAGGAGAGACTTCCTCCTCCTCCCCACCAACACCAAAACCACCTCTGTGCAGCTCCCCAGCTCTCTAGCTGGGGCCACCTCCAGCTGAAGGCAAAGATAAGCTAGAGGGGAGAATCTAGTGAACTTTTAGGTCTTTTAAGAAGTGAACTAGACTAGTGAACTAGGTCTTTTAAGGCCCATCACTTATCTTTTGTGCCAAATACCATTGTTTTAATTTCTGTTGTTATCACTGACTTTCAGTTACTGCTTTTTCACCAGAATTTCTATAAAATTCTTCTTTATTTATGGTTATTTTTAATTATTTTGAGAGCACCTATTTGGCCCTTGCAGTGTGATAAGAACTCAGACTGCTACAAACTTCAGATTGTGCATATGAATTGAAGTATCCTCATCAGTTCCTGCTTCAGGCACCTACTTCCATTTCCACATGCAGTTAAATCACCAGTCTTTTTTCAATATCTCAGTTTAAATGAGACAAACTTTTCAAAGAGGCAAAAGACACAGAAAACAAGGCTTCAAATCCTCCTTTAGTCTCACTTATTAATATGTCAAATTCAATTGAAAAATCTATCATGTTATCTTGAATCCCTAAGACTGAGAAAGGTCCAAGTAGGGCATTTCAAGATGCACTGAGTGAACTGCAGCTAGCAATTTGTTCACTAAATCTAATCTAATCACTATCTAATCTAGGATTTTAGTGATTACACTCTGCTAATTCTTGGAAACGTGCGTATCCAAATATATGCTTAAAGTAATTAACTAATAAGTGCACGAGATCCATTGCAGCAAATGAGAACCAGCAAGACAACGCATTGCACGTTGCACAGCGTAAGAAACTGAGTAATGGCTGTAAGAAGGAGATGCAGGTTGGACTCTGCCTTTGGGCTGTCAGGCAGCCGAGCTCCACAGTGTGGGTCCAACACCCCGTGCTCCCCCCGACACTCACTGAACTGCTCTAATGGGAAGAGCTTGCAGGCAAAGCCAGCACCCAGCTGGGCACAGCGGCTGCTCCAGCGCACCTGATCCCTGACGGGGGTGAGATGAAGTTCTGCAGCCCAAATCTGCAACAGCAAATCAGGGCCAGCAGATGAGAGCTGTACTTGGGAGCACCACTGGTGGTCAGAGGAACAGGAGCCTGGGGAAGGAGCAGGTGCAATGGGCTGGGTCTAAAAAGCTGCTAGTGGGACTGTTGCTTTAGTCAGTAGGTTGTAGGGAAGCAGAGGTGGGGACTGTAACAGCCTCTCAGAGGATTTCCTTGTGCAAAGGGCACCCTTGCAATCCATCAGCCTGACTGGCGAGAGCAGCACAGGACCGGGGCACCGCGCCAAGAGCACTCAGCTCTGGTGGCCGGAGCACGAAGCAGGTACGGTTCCAGGAAAGCTCACTGAAGTCCATCTCTACTCCACTTAAAGGAGTGTTTTCTCTATGTTTTTGTCTTGTAAATATGTTTTCTTTCTGCTAAAAGAAGCTTAGGATGAAAAGCATCGCTAATGTTTTAATTGCAAACAAGGTATTCTGGCAATCCTCGGGCTGGTCACTTCTGTGAAAGCAATGAATCCAAACAAGGCTGAGTTGTGGAATAAACATCTGAGGTCCCATACCCAGAACCAGGCCAAGATCTCTGTTCTTGCCAACCGCAGCCAACTCCACTCTGGATCGGGTGTTACCCACACAGCCCCCAGAAGCTGGCAGCAAAGAGACAGCTTGGGAGGACAGCCACCATGTCACGCGTGGGGACGCTCCTCTACAGCCTGGCAGAAGAAACACACTGCGGAGGCTCCTCACATTCAGGGGGTGTCATGAGAACGGGAATTCACGTGGTGAGGGAAGGTGAGAAACCCCAGAGAGTGCTCCAACACGAGCAGGAACAACCTCTCCAGTCTGATACTAGAATTTAAAAAAAAAAAAAAAAAACTAAAAAAAAAAAATCTGTGTTAACTCCAGGACTTAATTTATCATTTAGGAAAAGGGAGAACCTCTGTTCAAGTTGAGACAACAACACTCTTGATATGAAAGTTTTCATGCAAGCTACTGGAGAGGAGGGTTACTGTCTCCATAGTGTTCCTGTACGGACACACAGCACACCGTAACAGAAAATATCTGCCTATGACAAAT
This sequence comes from Aramus guarauna, assembly GCA_013400195.1. Classification (NCBI taxonomy): domain Eukaryota; kingdom Metazoa; phylum Chordata; class Aves; order Gruiformes; family Aramidae; genus Aramus; species Aramus guarauna. The sequence continues at coordinate 306,793 of VXBL01002621.1, forward strand.
ACCACCTATAAGTAGAATCTTGTGGTAGTGTTTTTCAGCAGTAGGTGAAAACATTACAAGATGACCTTTCATCTCCAATTTCAGTTGAATGCAAACATATCATTTCTCATTAATCTCCAGTTGCACATTTGATTCAAAGAGATGACACCAGTTTGCTTAATAAAAAGGTTTAAAGCAACTAGATTAACAGATTTTAAACTGAGAAGGACAGTAACTTTACAAACCAGCCACTGGAGTTTCATCCAGTGTTTCCCCCATCTAACCACAACTGCTGGCTGAACCAGCACTTCCAGCCATAACTTTCAGCTACTAAAATTGAAAGCAACAGAAAATATATCATATATGAATGTGCGTTATTCAGGTAATCAATCAAGTAATTGCGCGTGTGTACATTGAATGCATTATGCCACAGCTAGCAGTCTGAATACAGGGCAGCCAAAGCAGGAGAGGAGCAAGCTCCCCACGCCTTGGGCAGAGGGGTTTTTTCCTAACAGTAAGCAGAAGGTTGAGAAAGCACTGTGATGCACAGCAACTATTAAGCAAATACTTATTCCTGCTGCTATTTGTCCTCACGTTGTATTGGGGCCACAGTCCGTATTTCTGCACACAGTCAAGAATACTTCTTTGTAAATGCAATGATTTCCTCTCATTCTCCCGCTGTTCCCCAGTTGCCACCCTATGTTAAATATTGAGGATTGCCCTTCTCTCTTCTACATGCTCAACTATCACTCAGGCTTGGGTCTAATTTTAGAATAACGGTAACTTCGCAAGTGGTTTTTTTACACCCTTAAAATGTACCTACAGGAAGCAACTGTGATTTTTTTTCCTTTCATCTCTTCCAAAGACAGTGAATCTTTCCTAGAATATCTTCTGAACAATCCTGCAGCACTGAAATGTGAACAATGGCAAGTTGGGCTGCAATGATTTAAGGCATGGTTCTTCTTTGCCCTCTTACCCCAGCAGAGCCAGGGGAAGGGGAACATGTACTGCACTTCAGCTGCCCCGGTGCAGCTTAAAATCCTCCCAAAAGCAGCTTAAATGAAGATATGAGGCTTCACGCTGAAGAGGCCGGGCCGCTGCTGTATCTTCCTGTTGGCTCTGCTGTGAGGAAGGCACCACAAAGCACAGAACATTTTACGGTGCAGCCAGCATTATTTGAAGTCCATTAACTGGATTTAACTCTGCAGAAGAACATTTCTCCAAGTGGGGAAGTCCAGCTTGCCTTGGGGAGCTCCTCACACACACCACCTGCGTGCAAGGGAACCGCTCTGTTCAGAAGAATTCAGCACAGGACAAGCGTGCAACACCTGCACAGATGAGGTGTGAGGGGACCCTGGTGTGACCGGGCTGCAAATCCCCCGTGTCTCCAGCAAACCTAGCATTGATGTTAGAAATACAAACAGGCTGTGCGAAGGGCAGAAGAAGGGAAACGTTTCCCTCCTAATGGGGACAACTTGGATGACAAGTCCTGGAGCATGGCTGCTGTGTGTCCTGGGAAGAGAAAGAACAGCACGTGCTAGAACGAGAAACCAAGAGTAAGCAGAGGTATTTTGTTGGCCCAGATGAACTGGGCAAATGTGCATCATCCTTCTAATCTATGACACAGATATATCTGTGTCTTCTGAATCTCTAGGATTTAAACCTCAGGCAGGATTATATGACTTCTCTCCTTTAAAAGAAATAGTTCATGAGCAAGGGGAGACCTCTGCTTTCTGGAAAATTTAGCAGGCTGCAGATAAGACTATTAATTTCCCTGTGTTGAATAGGATCGTGGATAATGACCCACAAATAATTTCTGCAGGGATATTTTTTCCCCCAGGTCAAGAGAGGTAGAAGAAAAGGTTACAGAAACTGAGAAGAGGATGAATCATTTTTTATTAGGGATCTATACTGCAAAGCCTTTGAGACAGTAATACTGCATTTGCTGCCTCAAAAATCAGCAGAGCAGTTACAAACTGCCTTCAGCCGGGGATGTTGCACAGGAGTGGTTAAAAAAGAAAGCTTTAGCAGCTGAAGGCCTGAATTTCTAAAACCTCAATGGTTTGGGTTCCCCCACTCCACTTTTGTACAAGGAAGGAGAATAAACAGTGGTTGTAATTATCCAAGCTGCTGAAGACCTGGCCACGCAGAAAGGAGCATTTGGTGTCAGAGCCTATTTGCAATATCCCTGGTAGACTCATCCCTAGAGACACAGTGGATAAAAGAGCATTGCTAATAGCAATGCTGCTCTGCCTAAAAGGAGAGTAGATTTACTACAGTGATTTTGTAAAGGATGGCTGAGAAGTTAAGAATAGCACTTAGGCACTGCAGCTTTTTCTATCTTTGCTAAATACCAAGCACTGGAAATACCATGATTTATTTATTCCTTCTCTTGAAATCTTAGTTGGACATCTGCCCATGGTCCCATCAATTTACTCATAAACCTGAAAGCTCCAGGTTAAAAATTCAGTACAGAAGTATTCCCAACCAAGGAAAGTCTAAGGTTTTCAAAGCATCTGGAGACAGGAGGCTTGACTTGGCAGCAAAGTGGCCTTTTTGCTCTCCATGCACAGTACCCCTGCAGGTCCTTAAAGGAGATACAGAGCAGTCGGCAAGACAACGGTCTTAGACAAAGTCCTTTTGGAAAGACAATGTCTCCTCCCTGTGTTTGTATCCTCTTTATTTCCAGGTTTTACCAGATTCCCACATCTGAGAGACCTGGCTGACAGGCCAGGAGGGCATCTCCTGGCAAAGAGGAAGAGGAGCACTGTTTCAGAAGAACTTGAGATGAGGAAGTGCCTGAGAAGTTGAAGAAGGTCAAAGCAAAAAACCAAAACCAGCAGATGGAAAAGATTTTGAGTTCCTGGAGATGGTGCAATGAGGGCTGGCTCCTGAATAAAGAACATTTATGGAAGCTTGTGGCATTGTTGTCTTCAGAAAGTGGAGCGCCAGAGGATGATTTATTGCTGGTAATTGTCTCCGCCTTGGCTGTTATGCTCAAATATCACTATGGGCTGACGGGATGGAGCAAAGGCACTGCTAGGTCAATATTCAACACTGGCCACAACATCATCTGACCTGACATTCAGAGAGACAGAAGACATCCTTGCCCCACAGACTTCGGTGCAAACAGCCTCCCTGAGCTTTGCCAAGCCCTCCCGGCCTCACAGCAACATGTTGGGAGCTCTTCCGCCTCTGCCTGCCAGCAGCACAGTCTGCACCTTCATCCCTACATGTCTCCTGGCACACTTCTGCTGAATTCAGTGGGAAGAAGGCGGTTTCCACGATTGCTGGCTGGCCAGGAGGCAGGGATGTCAAGCAGTGATTCTTATCCCCCTTGCACGGTGCTGGCCCAGCCTCTCGCTGGCTCTCAGGGCTGTCCCCTGCATGCAGTGCTCAGCAGCCTGGTCTGCAACAGCTCCCTGCTTCCCAGAGGAGGAAAAAACCACATTCAGTGTTACGCCTTGTCTCAAAGACAGGTCACAGCACCACTGGCCCCCATGCCATACGGCTTTGCCATGGGCAGCGTGGCCACATCTGCAGATCTCCCTGGCCAGCTGGAGGTCCCAGGGGGTAATTCCCAGGCACCTGTAGATTCACAGATGGGTTTGGTTGCCAAATCAAAGGCTTCTGTGCTTCAACAGGAAGGCTTCCCCACAGCCTGCAAGTAAGCTTTAAGAGCAAACATAATGAAAAAGGCAGCCCCTACAAACCCAGTCAGGTTCTGCACAGAACGGTAGGCATAGAAGCCAGTTCTTGAACTAGCTCAGCCTTGCAATAATCAAAGTCCAAATCACCAATGGTCTTCCCCATTCTGGAAGAGGATATTAAGTATTAAATGAATGCTCTCCTTTCTCTCTACACCCTCTCTCTGCTTCCACAGGGACTGGCAAGGAGATGGTGTCCTGCAACGAGACTTCACTGGCTTCATCCTCAGCAACTCCGTCTGTTTCCTGTGTCAGGCAAGTCTCATTGTCCTTCCCAGCTTGGGCAAGCCAACAGCCTCCTTCCTTGATTAACCTCTGGGACTGCACACGCTCATTTTAGCAGACCTCCTGCATTGCAGACTGAGACTTGGTTAAGCCCCTTGAATATAAAACTACAAGAGAAAACATTATTCCATCCATCACCCTTGGCTAGCTAACATAAAGACAGAGCAGGAAGGACACAGAACCATTACATTTTTACTTTACCATTCACCAAAATAAAAGGCTATCCTGCACGTATGTATATTTATTTTCTCCCAGGACAAGATGGTAAAAAAAAGGATCACAACTGACACACGTCAATCATACTACTTAACATACTCTCATTATGGGCAGTATGAAAACTTGTAGCACAAAACAAATGATCTCAGAAAAGTAATTTGCTTTCTCTCTGCCCCAAACCCTAAAGTTCAGATAAAAATACATTGGGCTCTTAACAACAGCAAAAAAGCAGTGATAGGAAGCAGGGAGAAGCCTCTAGTTAAAGGAGTCAGACACCACGAAGATGCAGTACTTGTACACTGTGTACTGCTGTTGGGTTTTCACCACTGCTGGCTTGTAATGATCAGCATTACAAAACAGGCATCACTGATAATACTAAGAGCTTTACCAGGAGGTACAGAAACAAGCATCCTTTCTAATCTTGCTTTTCCTCATGGGTTTCCACACAGAGCTCTAACCTAAGGATCCATCCACATGTGCTGCCATTGTACAGATGTTTACTTTATAAAAAGAAAAAAAAAGTGCTAAAGAAAAATAGCCCAAAGATATTTATTTTTACAAAAGAGCTATTTGTAAAGCCTCTTCCAAACTAAGATATTCATATTAAAATAGCTATCTTTGCTGCTTTGTGAAGCCTTTAAAATTCATACCATAAATTGCATCAGTGCAATTTTACAGGGGAACGCTCTGAAGGCTTGTTAAAACATCCTCTTCCAACTGCAGTTGTGCCAGTTGAAGAGGCTGCCTCCCCCAGCCTTCCTCCCCTGTTTGTTCACTACCCTACACTTGGAGGGCCTCCATCCCGGCATGCTAGCTCAGCTCTTCACAGGAGTCTCACCTAACTTTTTTTAGTAAAAATGAGCCACTTTTTTTTCTAAAACTTGGGTTAATCGAATGATTAGGTACTTGAGATAAGTAATTTATCTTCTTGCAGAGGAACAGAAGGGAGGCAGGTTGGAAGCAGAAGTCCATGAAAAACTCCATAAATTTTTCCTTGATGGGAATTGCTATGTGCCTTCTCTGCCTGTTTGTGCATTGTGAAATGCTAGGAGGCTGGATAACAAGAAAAGGCTGTGGATTGCTTTCACAGACAATAAGAATTGTGATCTAAGTGTCAGTACTGGAATCTACAGACAATGACACCATTTTAGAATATTAAGGATGCCTGCTTGTTAACAAGAATGAGAAAGTACAGAGTGGGCAACGAGGACCAGAGAAAAAGTTTACAATAAAATCTCATCATCTATCATACGGCCACTGATTATTCAGAACAGGACTTTGAATGCATGTGGATTAGTGTCTGAAGTAGTAAGTTAAAAGGTCCTTCGTAAGATTTTGTTGAAGACTACTAACTGAAAAAAAAATGCATTAACTTCTCAGTGTTTACCTCCAAGTTGTTTAAATTAACATTTACACTATTAGGGCAACTTCAACTTGAAGGAAAATGCTGGGTGTCCCATCCAATAAGCAATAAAGTATCATTTCACTTTCTAAAAAGGAAAAAATTGATCACTTTTCTATAGATACTGTTTCCCTAGGCAGATAGTGTATAATTGCTAATAAATACAGACAGCAAAATGACCAATCATTTCTTTCTCACTTTGCTGCTGTGGAAATACATTATTTTCCTATCCATTACCAAATAAGGATTTTTGGCATGAGCTACCCAAGATTGAATAAATTGTTTAACATCAAGTGAATGTCGTAGATCATCCTCCTTATCTTCTCCCTGGAGACTATGTTCAGGCACATGGAAAATAAGGAGGAGGTTGGAGACAGCCAACATGGCTTCACCAAGGGCAAATCATGCCTGACAAATTTGGTGGCCTTCTATGATGGAGTTACAGTGCTGGTTGACAAGGGAAGAGTGGCGGACGTCATCTACCTGGACTTGTGCAAGGCATTTGATACTGTCCCACACGACATCCTGGTCTCTAAATTGGAGAGACATGGATTCGATGGATGGACCACTCAGTGGACAAGGAACTGGCTGGATGGTCGCACTCAAAGAGTAGTGGTCAACGGCTCAACGTCCGAGTGGAGAACAGTGATGAGCGGTGTTTCTCAGGGGTCGGTACTGGGACCAGCACTGTTCAACATCTTCATCAGAGACATGGACAGCAGGATGGAGTGCACCCTCAGCAAGTTTGCTGATGACACCAAGCTGTGTGGTGTGGT
>VXBL01002621.1:313322-370758 GCA_013400195.1 Aramus guarauna
TGTTAGGAAGAAATTCTTCACTGTTAGAGTGCTGAGGCACTGGAACAGGTTGCCCAGAGAGGTTGTGGAGGCTCCATCCCTGGAATTGTTTAAGACCAGGTTGGATGGGGCTTTGGGCAGCCTGGTCTAGTGGAGGGTGTCCCTGTCCATGGCAGGGGGGTTGGAACTAGATGATCTTTGAGGTCCTTTCCAACCCAAACCATTCTATGATTCTATGATATTCCTGATACAAAAAAAGTTAAACTTTAAGACATTTTGAAATATTGGGACATTCAAAAAGACCAGAAGAAAAGCAGTGTCAGAACAATGTTCAAAAAGGGGCAAGTAAAATGATCCATGAAGCCACAAGTCAGAAAAATAACACTGATTCTGGGAATTTAATTGACACAGCATTAAATAATACCTGTATTATTAATATCTCCCAATCAAGTTTTACAGTAAATAGGTCTTCCTACTCAAACGTAATTCCTTTCCTTGGTAAATTACAAGTCTGATAATGCAGATAGCTGTATTGATGTAAGACTCACGCTTGGCTGAGTCCTACATGACATTAAAAATGAGTGGTATAAAATGTCAGTCAAGCATGTTCCACATGAACAGAAATCCAGCTGAAGAGCAGCAGTCAGAGGAGTCACTGGGGAATGTGGCCAACCACGTGGGTGCTGAAGAGGCTTCAGGGTGTTGGTCTTGACTCTATTCTATATCCTCATCAATTATCCTGAAGTAAATGCAAATCTCTGACCAGTTTGTAGATGCCACAAGGCTTGGAGGAGTGCTAGGAGCAATCAGGGCTGGGCAATCCCAGAACCAGGAACAACAGACATGGAAACCCTGCAGGATGATGCATTTGAGATGCTACACGTTGGGGAGGAGATGCGCTGCCCTGGGCGGCTGCAGCAGCAGCAGCTGCACCCTGCGGTCATGGCTCTGTGAAATGCTGCAGCCCGGGGGACCACACCAGACCTCCCCGGCTGCATTGCTGCAGTTGGCAACCCAGGGGGAGCAACACGCTCCTGCCGTGCTCTTCCATCATCCAGCCCAGCCTGCATGGGAAGTCAACGGGAAGGAAAACAACATCCTCAAAACAAACAACACTCCAAAGCAAGGAACCGCTTAGTGGTACCACTTTGTTCAGCTGACATGGGTCAAGTAACCTCAGATTAAGGTGAGCGCAGGACCAACACAGGAGGAGGAACAGGAAGGGAAAACCCCTCTTCCCGGCCCCTCCATCTAGCAGGGCGGAACGTGGGATCCCATCCCAGAGACACATGGTCACCCCCATCCTCCCAAACGCAGCCCCGGGAAGCTGGAGAGCAGGAAGAGCCATGCCTGCCCCTGACGGGTGCACAGGCTGGCAGCAGGCTGTCTGGTACCCACGTTCTTAAAAACCTCTCAAAAATGGAGTAGTGACATATAAGCCACAGAAATGACAGGAAAAATGGAGAAAATACCTTCAAATGAAAGACTGGAGGAGTTTGGCCTCTCTTTAATTAAGGAAAGGAAGGTTGAATGTTGACTTGATTACCTTGTATAAATACCTTCATGTGAAGACATATCAGGTACTAAAGTGCTCTTTAATCTAGAAGATAAAGTATAACGACAGCTGGAAGCTGAAGCATACAAATTTAAATGAAATACAAATTTTAAACAGTGAAGGTGATTAACCAAATAAGGAAGGAAAGGCACAGATCTTCTGTTCCCTGAATCAAGATTGATGACTTTCTGGAAAACATGTTTAAGCTTTCCTCAGTGAACACACACACACACAGGGTGAAGAGCATCCTGTGAGATGCAGGAGGTCAGGTCGGATGGTACAATAGCTTCATCTGGTCTTAAATTTCAGGAACCCATGAATAATGAATGGCAGTTTTATGTCATTCTTTCATGTTTGTGAAACAGATTGTAAAGCAAGCAGTAATGAAGTGTTTTTGCACAAGAATTAGGCCTTCAGAAGTGAGATGTCCAAGACTCCCTCTGCTCCAACACTCTATTTTCACATCTCATAGCATCCACTCTGGTTTTGCCATCGGTTCTGAACTGGATCCAAACACCTATTTGTGTCAGGTGTTTTTCCTTCTTCCCCCTCTATATTTAACACAGTCTTTTCAGTACTCAAGAGCCTTCTCCTGTAAGCCTCTACCCTTCTGTGAAACAACATCTGGGTTCAAACCATATCAGATTCAAAACTCTCACAGCATCTTTTCAAGCAGCACACTGCACTCTGCAATATAATGTACTCTGGAAAGCTGGATCGGCTTTAGAGGAGTAGAGGACTTTCTTGATAAGGAAAGATCCCTCAAAATGCTTGTAAAGTCTTGGGCAAAAATGAAAACCACATGGAGCTGAGCTGTTTGGACATGCTCCAGGGCAGACAGTGATTGCGTGTGCATGCTATCAGCTACTTTTCATGTCAGCAGTTGTTCATCAGGACACTCTGGCAAGTTCAGAGTGGCTACACCAGCAAATTAAACAGTATAAACACTCCTGGGTGCTGTTCAAATGGTTCTTGCCACACTTTGGCTGCACCAGCTTTCAGCTTCCCAGTTCAGGAGCTGGCAGAGGCCATTCCCAAAGGGCAGTTCAGATGCAGCCACCTTATCTGAGACGGTAAGAGAGGTTAATAGTGGCACACTCTGCCACCTGATCTCGGTGCTGAAAAGTGGTCTGGACACATTCCCGAGTACAGAGGTACCCAGTGTTTCAGAAACAACCTGAAAAACCATCCAGCTGAACCAGAAACGCAGAAAATTAATCATCAGATTCGAGTCCGCTCATGGGTTGGAAACATGCCCATGATTCACACACAGAAGTCTAACTCTATAACAAATACTAATAAGGTGCATTACTTTAAAACAGGAACAACAAAAGCAGTAACTCCTCTCTCAGAACAAGACTATGAGACTTCACAGCAGATGAAAGGGGGAGAGGTCCTCCCTCACTGCCTCATCAGTAAGGCAAAGGAGCTGGACTCTGATCCTCGCTTCTTACGGCCAGGAGCCTGCAGACAACCCAAGACCCTGCAGTCTAGAGACCATACTTCTCTGGGGTAAATTTTGCTCACATAGATAGAAAAAAAAAAAGAAGAAAAACAATCGAGGAAACCAGAGGCAAATATTTTATTTTCTTGACCCCCAAAATACTTCTTAAAGCTTCAGACTGCCTCATGAAGAGATCCTCGGGCGGCAATTTGCATTTGCCCAACTTGTCAGTCCCAGAGACAGCCTCATCCTCCCCAGAACCCCACGGAGAGGTGCACAGCCCCACAGCTCTTTCATTTTCTGCTGCATTCCCAGACCCTGTATCTTTCCCACACACACACACCCTCTTCTCCCAAGGGCCTTCTGTAACTTCATGTTCCCAAGACCCAAGCGTCAGAGGAAGACATACTGCTGAGAAATTCCACTTACATCCCCCTGTTCCAAACCTTACATTTCAGACAATGTATCATTTGCTACAAAAACAACCACTCCCCAAATTCCCACTGTGTCCGCTGGACACTTTCTCCCCCAACCCTGCTCTGTCATCCTTCCCTCTCTGGAGAAGCCAGTCTCACCTCCAGTATCCGGATCATGAAAGTTGGGGTCCAGTCCCTTCTCCAGCAGTCTGCAGACCTTCTCTGCATTTAGCATCTGCACGTACTCCATGAACTTCTTCAGATTTGCCTGCAGCCATGACACCCCAGGAAAACACAATACACAGTGTTAACACCCCAATATGAAGAAAGAAGCCAGCAGAGGAGTATCCCCATTCAGGAGACCCAAGGCAACCATCAAGAATAATGGGGCAGCACCCACCAGAACACATGAGGGTACACTGCAAATCTACTTGGAACATGGCCCTTCCGTCCCGCTCCTCAAGACCAGGATTGCTGGGTCACCCCATGGGAACCGTCAGGGGCCACCAGCCACCACCCTCTGTCCCCACCGCAAGTCCCCTGCTAAAGCACTTTCTGTTCCTACACACTGTGAGGGCAGGCACACAGGTTGCACACGCTTGTGACACAGGCACATCAACAGGCACATGTGCCAGCTGAGCAGCATCCCAGCGACAGCGAACTGTACTGCGGGGGTTTCATCCACCTCTCACTGCACCGTCGTGTACGTTGTGTTGTGTTGCAAACTCATTTTACAGGCTTATCACCCATCTGCCTGCTGAACTTAAAACACTTCAGAGGAAAGCTCAAGCTACTCAAACACTGACCGTTATTGTATGGCACAATGAGCACGGCTGCCACACTGTCCGCTGTGCAACTGTGCTTTATTTTTGGTGTAATTTTCTGTCTTTGGCCAAAGACTAAATATTGTTGTTCTGAGGGGACTGAGCGCTCAAAAGACTCTTCTTTAAGTCCGCCTTGTTGTTTGTGGTTTGTTGGGGTTTTTTTCCCTTTTTTCTCTTTTGGATAGCTATAAGTGATGAAAACATTATTTTATTAAATTTCTAGACTCTAGAAATGGCAACTCTGCCAGGCAAGGCAGGCAGCACTTGGACAGACTACAGTGTGAAAACACTCATTTCAGATACATTTTCAGTCCAGATTTTCAGACCTTTGATTGTAGGTTGGCTGGGGTTTTTTGAGTTTATTTTAATCAAACCTTGCAGTAGCCAGCTTTAGGAAAGGCACTCTAGAAAGTGTCTGACACAGCAGAAATACTGTGCAATTAGCTGAGGGAAGTCTTTGGGAAAAGCTCTACCCAGCTGGTCAAGCTGCAGCCAACGGTCAGAGAACTGCTCTTGCTCCTGTGAACCACTGCACAGCTGGCTGAGCACATCTGAGCAAAGCAGAATTTTCACCCAGTGAAAAAACTCAAGTTCCAACATTTTCTCCCAATTTGATATAGAAAAATTGTATCTTTCATGAAGCAAAATGAATTCCAAAGTGTTTCATTTCAAATTTCATTTTGAAGATTTCCAGTTGGAAAATAGAAAAAAAAATTCTGATAATAACAAACAGGCTGGAGAAACATGCCCAATTCTTTTCAAAGGCTTCCTAAACAAAATTTCATCATATGTTATTTTCCATAACATTTTGATTTTGTCAAAATTTAATTTTCTAGGGGGAAAACTTAATACTTTTAGAAATAATTCTACAGAGGACCCTGCAAATCCCAAAACTTGGGACCCACAAGCTCATCTCTGCTATATCTCTGACATGTCGAGGAGACCGTTGTAAGAAGTCAGACAGAAAATAACACCAAAATGAAACTTTCCAAGGATGAGACAAATTAATGCTGGGCTGTGAATCTGATTTAAACCAAATTCAGTCTCTGTATGGTTAGTCTGCAGAACCAAGCCTAAAACATATAGCACATTTTTTCTAAAATCAGCACCATGGAGCCATGCCATAAAGAAGGCAGGTCATGTATTTAAAATTACATAGCCATTTGAGTGCACTATCCCCTGCAACGTTATTCCATCTCAGCAGAGCTGAGGGCAAAACCCTACGGTAACAGAGCTCTACTGCACCCATGCCAGTACTTGACCTGCTCACTTTGGCTGTCTGCAGTGATACGCAGACACATGCAGAGATACCAATGCCACAGGAACACACAAAATAATGCACAAAGCCACAAACATGCAATTCAGTTCAAGGTTCACTCCCCTTAGTGCCTCAAGGACAACAGCACAGTAAGGCAAGAGCCAGGAAGAGCAGGGATTCACCAGGGATGGCAGATGCCACAGCAGATCCCTCGGTGCGGAGCACGGCCCCACTCCCCATCTTGCCCATCCCCAGGTGCTTACCCACATCCCTCAAGACAGCACCAGCCTGGGCAGGGCTGCCAGGACAGACCCAATGCAACCACAGGACAGTGCGCATGAGCAAGGAGAAACCACTCAGAGGGTAAAAGAGAGTTAGGTCACCTGCACCGGGGGGTGCTGGAAATGTCTATGCACAGGATAAGCAATTCCCACAGCACCAACACTCGTATCATGAGCACGGCAAAAGGGCAACTGGGATCAACTGCAGCAGGGCACAAGCTCTGCCTTTTCGGGTGGCAAGACGTTCCCCCAACCCTTGCTGCTCGGTATTACTTCTCCCCTAGATCCCCTCTCGCCTCACAAGTAACTTGAAAGCAAAATCCACCTCCTGCTCAGTATCCCTTCAGCTACTGCAGAAGTACAGAAACACTGAAGGAAATCACAGCTGCCTGCCAGCAATAGCACAGACGGGACTTGACAACTCCAGCAACCGCCTCCAGGATGCCATCCCAAAATGCCTCTTCCTAACCATCACCCGATTGCGCAGATTTAACCCTGTTCCTTCCACTCCCGTTCGTCCATACGCCTCTTCTCCTCCCAGCAGCCGTTCAGCAGACGACGCTAACCCAACCCAACAGATGATGCTCCATGCATGGCCCCACTAAGCCCATGGCCAAGAATGGCACTGCCAGTCCCACCAAGAATGACACCAGTGGACACATGGAGCCACAAACCAAGGAAGGGACCCTCTGCCACGCAGCCCATCCCCTTGAAGCTGGCAGCCTCTGTCCACACAGGGCCCTGCACCAGCAGCCTTCCTGGGGCCTCCAGGGTCAGAGGCACTTATGTGCACTCCCTGCAAAGGCAAACGCCGTAACTCCGCACAGGCGATAGCGGCTTACAGCAGTTTCACTTTTATGCTGCTTCCAGACACATCTCAGGCACTAACCTGAAGTTCTGCTCCTGAGGTTCTGCCAGCGACTCTTATTTACAACCCCAGAAATGCATCCTACCCAGACCATTGATGCCCAGCAGTGTGCTTGTTTATATTTCTAGTTTTCTAGGTGCTCAGGAATTGAAAACACCTTTAGACAGTAGGAAGTTGATGCAATATGTCAACTTCTAATGGTACTTTTTACATTTAGAAAGGGAACTGAAGAGAGAGCACGAGCAAAAGGAGGATGCAGAGAAGGCATCCTCAGTTCTGGGATCTGCATTCTCTCACTGTAAATGCTTGATTGTCATCATGGTCCTGTGCACCATGCAGGCATGAACAGGTCTACACATGGAATTTCCCTTTGGGGGAAATTAATTGCTACTCTGAATTTCCAGATGAAGAACAAAGAAGGTTCATCTATCCAAAGTCTCAGACCAAATCCACAGTAATGCCTCAAAAAATAATTTATAAAGTCCAGAGACTTAACCATTAATTTTTACAGAGGAAAAAAATCAGTTTGTAGCTGCCTATCTGCGCTGCAGCACGTTCCAGGTGTGCAGCTCAGTGCCCACATTAAGAGGTTGCTGCAATTCACAAACTTAACACTATGGGGAGAGGGTGGGACACCAGCACAGTGATTTCTGATCCTCCCTGGCCCAGTTCTGTTCTTCTGGTTTGGTTCTAGACCTCAAGGAACTATGAAAATGCCTAAGAAAACTGAGGATATAGATAATGAAAAAGACCATCTACCCAGAGGCATAATGTTATGGTGTTACAAGAATCCCATGCCCAGGATTTAGGTGACAGCTTTGCTCCACTTACAAACAAGCCTGAATTAAGGCGTAACAAGGAAAGAGACCAAGAAAAGGGAGAAATAAAATGAAGATCACAACCTAGATGGTGTCTCTGATCAGGCTTACAGCCCGGCCTTACTAGGATCTGTGTTTGTGCAGTGGAGGCAGTGAGCTCTGGCAGATGTGGTTGAGCAGTCAGGAGCGGAGTCACTGAACGTGTTTCACTGCCGAAAGACAGTGGGTTTGGATCTGTGCATTTGGGTAACCCGGTGGCAACTGGAGCAACCACAGCAATGGGGAGCAGCAGTATGTGAGAGCAGAACGGCCCAATGCCTCTCGTTATCAGACAGTTTTCGGTTTCTTATTCTCTACCAACAGAGAAGTATATAATTAGCTCAATTAAGCTGTTTTCCAGAATAAAGTTATAGAAAAATATGTTGTTTGACTCAAGTTCAGTATTTCTATGACCACAGAGAGAAGGAGATCACCATTTCTACGCACAAATTCTGGGGAGGCAGTCTGATACTTCCCAGATAGCTCTACGGCGCTACATCAGTAGCCAGATTTGGGAAATAACAGAAATTGTATTAGGTAAAAGAACAGGAACTTGCTAATTAAGACATCCTCGTCAGTATATGCTTGAAACCATTGCATCAAGATCCAGGGACTCTCTTTGTTGGAGGCATATCCTGCCTTTGCAGCCCAATAACTGACCCGTCAAGCTCCCTGCTCACTCCCAGCACTTCCCACATGTCCGTCAGGGTCTCTGGAGAGAAGCTGCGTCAGGTCTGGGGACCCTCTGCAGAGGAACCACAGCTCTGCCAAGGCGTCTGCAGATGAGGCGGGGCGGGGGGGTGCGATGCCCCCTCCACAGCCCCCAGACATCTGCCCGCAGCCCCCAGGTGCCGTTTCAGATAGTTTGGTCAAAGCAGCCCATTGCCAGCAAGCCAGTGCAGCCAGACCTGAGGGCACCCACTTGAACAAACACCGAAGCATGGCACAGGTGCGATCAAAGAGCTCAACCAAAATCAGACCAGCGCTGCGCGGTGCAGCCAGAACCGCGCTGCCATCCCCACACGTGGCACAGCCGTCCCCACAGCCCCCTCCTCGCAGAGGGGACACAGCGGCTCTCAGGGAGCTGCTCCCCACCCAGGCATGACTGTGGTCCCCACAGCAGCCCCCAGAGCTGCAGCACTCAGAGTGGTGCCAAGCCAACAACAATTCGATCCTGGCTTTAATGTCTTCAGGTGTGTAAGATTTCAGTTACACTAAAGGTATCTCCCATCTTCAAAATGCACCTGTTTAACCTGACTTTGCAGCATGACAGCTGATGCGGATGTCTGTATTTACAAGCATTTACAAAAGTGTATTGGTTAAATGGCCCTTCTGCCAATAGTTAGGAATTCAAATGTGCTTTTTTCATTCACAATCAGAAGCAAAATATACTTAGCTCTTGAAATGAACTCAAACACTACAAATATGTCACAACCATGTCCCTTGCTGGGCACATTATATCTACTTTTCACAATGAAGCAAACGCTGGTATTTACATTGTTATCCATTTCAATTTAGCTAGAAACACAGAATATTTTCCTTATTATTTGGACTGATTCACTCAAAGCTGAAAGGAGATTTGAGAACTGAGAAAGTAAGGAAGCTTGTTTTCCTCCCCCAACCTATGAATAAAACCCTGGTGGGAAAGGAATGAGATCTCATTATTCTATGAGGGATTTGGGGCCAGGTTTTCAAATGTATTAAGGTGACTAGACATGAAGAGAGAGAGCAAATGTCAGACTCCCACTGAAATCAAGGGGAGCTAAGCAGATGCCTAAACCGCTCAGGCAATTCTGAAATCTCACTAGATACTTGCTTATTTCCTGGCACTTAAATACCTTTGAGAATTTGTGATGAGAACCACTCACACAAACCAAATCTTCCTTTGTTTAAAAGATCAGTCAGCTTTAAATACAAAAGATAGGTAATGATAAATTTACTTTTCGTCTTCTGTGTCCAGTACATTCAAGCAACATTTATTTAAGTTATAGGGACACAATTTAAAATGTTATTTTGCTTTAATTTTAATTGAATTTCAGCTTTCATCCAAATGCAGTTTGATAGAAATCAAAAGAATAAAAAAATAATCAGAAGCCAGTAAAGGCATGGCATGCCATTTCCGACATGCAAAAATTAAAACCTAGAAGTATTTATATAAAGCTATCTAATTGCTTAAACAAACACTCATAATGGATCTTCCTGTAAGCAAAAGCACTGTATTTAGTGTGAAGATATGGTGATTTGCAAATCGATATGTTTGAATGGCTACAGTAGCCAGAGCAAAGCAACCTTCCTCTGGGGAGGAAAAAACCCAAGATCCGACAAAACCTCATGCAAATAAAATTAAAGCTCAGAGTAAGACTCCACCTTGCTTTTTCAAGGGGAGTTTTAAGTCCCTTATTTCCCGGGTGCCTTCGCAAGCAGCAGCAGGTGGCACAGCCCGGACAGGGCTGGGGGCTCGGGGCAGGTGGGACCCCTCTCACCCTGCACCGGGACCAGCGAGGTCTGTAAGGAAACTGTGACTCCTGTATCTCCCGCCTGCTACCTGGAAACCCTTTGGGAAGCAATCCCTGTCTTTGGGATCTTCTTTCTTGTGGGTAAGGCTGCACTGCTCCCCAAGGAGGAGGCCGATCCCTGTAAGGAGTGACAGGAACCAAAGCCTGGGTCTGCCATTACCCTTTGGCCCGGAGCCACCGGGGCTACTGCCCGAACCGCGGCTCCGGTGCTTCAGTGCGGTCCACATATCGTTACACCTGCCGCAGGAGATGACTCCTGAGCAAGTTGGAGGCACTTTCATTTGTTCACAGGAGTGAGGAGGTTCACGCCAGGAGAGCGCCTGGGGACGGGGCGCAGCTCCAACCGCCCAGCTGGCAGCCACCGTGCCGCAGTCCATTATCCTCTGCTAGCACCAAACTGCAAGAAAAATCAACACCCTCCAGAAAAGAAAAGCTCATTGAGAGCAAACTGGTGTGAGGGAACAAGCTTCTCTCTCTTGAATCGAAATGAAAGAAAATAAATGAGATATTCTTCTTGCAGAGAAATTATTCTGTCACTTGCTATTCACCGCAGGCTGGGTGCTGGGGGAAGCCAACCGCAGGCACCCGGCTCGGGTGCTCTGCAGGAGCGGAAAGACAACACATCCCCTTCACGTCAAGCACATGCTGACGTTTCCAGCAATTTCAGTATTGAGGAAAGACTAATCTTTTTTCAGGGTCCAGTTTGCTCCAAACAGCAGCTGGAATTAAGATAAACCATCCACTTTCCAGAGCATGGCAGCTGCCACGGCATCACCGGCCCTGGACGAGGCTGAAGAAGACCACCCTCCCTTGCACCAGCTGTGTGACAAGCTCTCACACCAGTCATTAGGCAGCAGCAAATAGACACCTCATTGATTCCCACAGAAACGTCAAATAATCGATTTCATGACGCATCACAAGGTTTAACCGCAGCCTCAGAGGCCGGCTCAGTGCATCTCCACGCCCAGCGCACCCCCAACACAAGCACCCCAATGGAGGCAGCCGAATCCTCACAAAGGACCGGGGGCAGCCCCCGCCATCCTGCCCGCAGCACCTCCCCAGCGGGGACATCTCCTCCATGTGGGACGCTGCCGGGATGTACCAGCTTTGGCTGGGAGAGCGCTACATTTCTTCGCAGTAGCTGGTATGGGGCTACATTTTGGATTTGTGCTGAAAACAGTGTTGGTAAGACAGGGATGTGTTAGTTACTGCTGAGCCACGCTTGCACAGCACCAAGGGCTGTTCTGCTCCTCACCCTGCCCTGCCAGCAAGCTGGATGGGGGTGCACAAGGAGCTGGGAGGGGACACAGCTGGGACAGCTGACCCCAACCGACCAAGGGATATCCCAGACCACAGGACATTGTGCTCAGCAATAAAAGCTGGGGAAGGAGGAGGAAGAGGGGGACGTTTCAAGTGATGGAGTTTGTCTTCCCAAGTCACCATCACACATGATGTAGCCCTGCTGTCCTGGGATGGCTGAATGCCTGCCTGACGATGGGAAGCAGTGGATGAATTCCCAATTTTGCTTTGCGTGCGTGCACAGCTTTTGCTTTACCTGTTAAACTGTCTTTATCTCAACCCACCAGCTTTTTCACTTTTGGCCTTCTGTTTCTCTGCAAAGACACACAAATCCCAGTCAGCTCTTACCACAGGAGGATGGTGGCTGGATGGGCTGTGGTCACCCAGGGCAGCCTTCACACATGCTCAGCCATTAGATCCTGCTGTCCTGCCCTTCGTTCGTTAGTTAGTCTGGGTAGAGAAGTCAGAGACAAGCGAGAGGTCTCCTGCAGCAAAGAGGCAGGACAGCACGGCTCTCGTTTGCTCCCAGCTTTGATATGTGAGTTGATGAAGTCTGATGTGTTTCTTGCTGTCAAGGGGGGCCCCGGGACACAGATGGCACTGACGGCAGTGCAAAAGAGCAAACAGCAAGACACCACTCTGTTCTCCATCCTCGGGTCTGGAATCCTTGCCCTAGCCTTGATCTCTTTCTGAGGTCCTTCACAGCCCGCAGCAGCTCCTTTCTGCTGTCACCTCCCAGCATTGCCATGGCCATGGCAGTTGCTCCCTCACCCAGGTGCTCCTTGGGCAAAGATGTCCCCCGCGTCCCACTCTCCGCAGGGCAGTGCCACCGTCCCCTCCCTGCTACAACCACCCCTCTTGCGCACTGGCCCCAACAGGAAAGGTGGTGACAGTCATGCTGTGGACCTGCCATGGGTGATGTCCACCAAGCCGACACTTTCTCATTGTTTCGCCACCCTCAGTCTGCCTGCAGCCCCTGCCTGCACCCACCCCAGCCCCACGCCAGGGCTGCTGTTCTTCTGAAACTGTACAGTTTGCAGCACGAGAGGATCGCCGTCTGCAGCCAGCGCTTCTGGCTCTTTGCTAATGTCAGTCATCTACCACAGTAATGGCATAAATGCTCCTAATAATTACTTTAAGTGTGTTTTAAGTGTGTTGCTTCTTTCCCCTGCGAGGTGGTAATATGCCAAGTCTCTTGGTAGCACAATGTCCTTTGTGGACATTCTGGTAAATGCCAAGATTTTTCTGCACAGATTTTTGTTTATAAGCACAATGGGATTACCCTTTTCTAACATGCATTTTTTTGTACTTCCATTTCTAAATGGTCTACTGCAATTCAATGGGGAGAATATCTATAAGAAATGTCACTGCCTGCAGATCCCAAGAGGTGCGAGGGACTGAGGCTGGTGATTGACTGATTCTACCAAGTAACTTCATTATTGCTAGCGATACGAGAAATCAGTTTCCCCGCTTCTTAGAACACGTCAAAAAAGGAGTTATTTTTATTTCTAATGGCAGTTAAGCATCATGTTTCAAGGTCATTAAAAGATTCAAGTAGTGTATCCTGCCATGAAAAGTCAGACTCTAAACTCTGAACAGGTTCATACTTTGCTTTCATTCAGATGAGACCATTAGCCACTGGCCTAAAGATTTTGCACATACCACAGCCCCAGGAGTAGTCCCACCATTCTGTTAGACCTAAAACTAATCCTTCACAGCTCTTTAAATTACCACATCTCAGGAAAAAATGGTATTTCACTGCCCGAGCAATTGGGCATCACTACAAATAACAGGGAAGCCTCAAGCGACGCGTACAGTCTGCACCACATCGCAGAGGCATCACCTCTGTGCATCTGCTTTCCAGAAGAACACACCAACCCCTAAATGCACAGACAGAAGCAGAAACCCCCGCAGCAGCCAACCCGATGCACAAGCCTACACAAGCCTGCAGTGGTGGAGGAGCCAGCCATTCCCCGAGTCAGCCCAGAGACACCTCCTCACTGCGCGTTTGACATGGGGAATGAACCCCCACCCGGTCCTGCCCGGCCGCCAGCCCCTGCAGCATCCCTCTGCGGGGTCGGTGTCACCGTGGGAGGACTGTTCCCCACATCCCCTCACCCGGCGGTGCCTGGTGCAGCCACAGTGGAGGCAACGCAGCAGACAGGGCAGAAGCAGACAGTACCGTGCTCTTTGCTCGGGGTCTGCGGTCCCCAGCAGCTTGCCAGTTTTCTCTTTGCTCAGCCAGCCACCGTCCCAGAGAGGAGCCCATGTCCCTCTGCTCTCCGTCCCCCTCTCACCCTCAAGCCAGCTGCCAGGAGGCTGCATACACACGCTGTGCTCTCACCGTCTCCCAGCAAAACAGCGTCGATCTGTGCTGAGCGGGTAACTCACACCACCGCCAGCTCTCAGTGCCAGCATCACTCCAACAAGTGGCCAGCACGAGCACGTCTCCTGCTTGCACCCCTCCTGGCACTACATCCTGCGGCTGCTTCCGCTGCCTCCCTCACTCCACACCCCTGCAGGAGCAGCCCCGGGGCAGGACGAGGACTCCTCTTGTGACGCCCACAAGTACCGTGGCCCAGGGTGCCCATGGGCTCTAGGAAAACAGCAGCCAAAGGAAACGCCCATCAGCATCCTCTTGATGAAGGCAAAAGGGAGTGGAGATGCAGGATCCTGCTCAGATGCCGTATTTTAATGGCAAGGAATAGTTTAAAAATAAAGAAACAACATGAAGGAAATTTGGGGTTAAGTAGAAATGAAAGCATGGAGATTAAGTGAATATTTAATAAAGTGCATTTAGGGCTACCACACACTTGTAGGGGAAGTCCTCAGATGATGCTGCTCAGGTCTCCCTGTGGCAGACGCCTGCAGCCCTCCCTCCAGCAGGCACGGTCTCTCACTGGCAAGACTCAGGAGGACCGTGATTCACACTTCCTGGCGCCAGGAAGATGCTGAGACCTTTCCAGATTTGCTGCCTGGATATTCTTACGCCACCAGACAGAAGCCTCATGACTTCAATCTTCGTGAGTCAAACCTGAACCCTAACAGCATTTTGTTTCTTGTTTCTGCAGCTCTGCAAACCAAAGGCAGAAGACCTGCTTCTCACAAAGAGAACACAGAGGACCTGCTTCTTTCCATGAAGAAGATTTTTGCTTTTGGGGTAGGTCAAGCCCTTTGGGAGAAGGTTTTCTTCCCTTCTGCTTTACATCTGTGGCTCCACCTAGCTCAGCTCTTGCTGTTGTACCTGTTAACTGAAAATTTACAACCCCCGTCCGTCTTGCAGAGCAGATGTGACCAGAAGCAAAGCACCACCCTGCAGACCCGCAGCAGGAGCCACGCACGGGTGCCCTGTGCCCAGCGGCAACACAGGCTGCCAGGAGACCGAGGAGGAGGCACTGTGCCCGAGCGCACCTCCACAGCCGCCCAGCCCTGGGCACCTCCTGCGCCCGTCTCAGAGCTGCTGGCTGTTGGGCGAGAGCGGCTGAGCAGCCGAGAAGGGTCAAGGCAGACAACAGCATGTGTCTCGTCAGAGGGCAAAAGGAAAACAACCCAGAGGCTGCCCAGCTCTCAGTGGGAAGCGGTCGCTCTGCACAGGGTGGTTTCCGAGGGAGCTTGTTATACACAGCAACAAGGGAGCTAGCAGGGAGCCCTGGGGTCCTGGCCAGTCCCATGTCCTTCCTAAACAAGAACTTCCAAAGCCTCTCTGCACAGTGCCCTCCACACATGGGCCATCCCTGCGTGCCTCTCCATGCCACCACTCCCTGCCCCAGTCCTTCCCCACAGACTCTCCCAGAAAATGAGTTCGACAGGGGCTGAAGATGTCCTCGTGTCACCCAGCAGTTTGAATGCTGCTCAGCTGTGCAATGGCCACCACACTGCCGGAGCCCACCTCCTTCCTCCTGTCTCGCAGTTCCCATGTGCCACTGGCCCCGGCCTCCCAGGAACCATCAAAGTCCCCACAGGGACACATGCCATCTCAAGGCACAACTATTAGTGGCAGCAGAAATCTTCTGATGGTCCCAGACCTCTCCACAATTATTGGTCTTCATTTCTTAGGCAAGAAGTGACATCATGGGACCACCACAGCTACAGCTGTTTGGAGGGAAGAGCAATACAAGAGGGCATCCAGCCAACATGTCCCCAAGGCCTGATCACTATTAGCATCCCTGGCCCTCCGGCTGTGCCAGCTGGGGCATCCCTGGCTGCAGAGCCCAGTAGTTTTGGTGGGGTGCCTCTCCTCCCAGAAACACCCATGCATGCAAAAGCACCATTCCTGCCACACTCCCTGTTCTCCAAACACCCCGATGGCCCGTTCTGTGCCTGCACCATTAATATTGACATATGCCTTGATCACTGCCCACGATGTGGGGCTGCAGTAGACCAAGAATGCTTTCCATTTCACATGTGGATCCTACC
This sequence comes from Aramus guarauna, assembly GCA_013400195.1. Lineage (NCBI taxonomy): Eukaryota > Metazoa > Chordata > Aves > Gruiformes > Aramidae > Aramus > Aramus guarauna. The sequence goes on from VXBL01002621.1 coordinate 329,036, forward strand.
AGCGAAATCCTGACCCAAATGCATGGGTTAAAGCCAGAGACAAGGCAATGAGCCCGTGTGCAAGGCGGAGGCGTGCTATAGCCTCTCTCTGGGGGAAGGGAAGGCGTGCTCCTCAATGCGCACCATTGTGCTTTCCAGGCATTTAGTGACTCCTCCATGTCAGAGAATAAAGCTTCTCTTCAGCCAGCCCATCACGTGTTCCTCTGCCTCACCACCCCATGGAAAGCTGACCCCACACTCTCTTGCAGAGCCTAGTCCAACCACACACCTTCCTGCAAATACACATAAGCTGTGCAAGTCCATCCCTGCATGGGCACTCTACCATGGCTGGATGGGGTCCTTCAGCTTGCACCCCCACTTAAACCACCCCAGGCTCCAGCAAGCACCACCCATTCCCGGGGAGTGCTTTGCAGCCTGGCAAGCAGGGAAGACTGAAACATCCCAAAACCTGGTATCCTCTCTGTGGTAGGCCACCATCAGTGCTGGACATGCTACTGGGGCTTTGAGCTTGACAGCTAGACTCCAGCCTTACCTTTGTGTGGAGCTTGGCAAACTGCTTGTCATCCAGCAAAGTCTGGGTGTAAACGCGCCTTTTGTACCGGAACTGCAAGAGGGAAGAATGTCAGATATGAGATGAACAAAACCCACTCAGCATCAAACTGCTCTCGAGCAGCTCCAGTAAATGTCATATTGCATGAAGACATTCAGCTTATATCTGAAAACAACAGGTACAGAATACACTGTTCTTCATAATTTGCTATAATAGTTAATTGCTTCCCTCACTAAAGAAATTCTGACCAGTTTTTCATATGAATCTGTCTGGCTTCAGCTTCCAGACAGTGTGGGCTTTGTTCTGCTTCTTCCCAATTAATTAGGGATTTCTCTAACAACAGAATGGTTGGACAGGACAGTTCTTACACAGGTGGTCTCAAGCTGGCTTCCTTGTAAGCAGGCTGAGCTCAAAATCTCTCATTGAGGGATCTCTTCTTCTGTTCTCAGATCATTTCTGCTGCTCTTTTCTGTGCCATGCCTCTTTCCAATGTCCTTTCAAGTACACCGACTCTCGCCCACACATTGCTCCAATACCAACCACTTCCACCCAACCACTCCTAAAACTGACTCACGACTTGTCAGGGTACACTGAAGGATTACAGGGTCACGTTGTGCCACAGCATCACACTGGGAATTACTGCTAGGTTTCTTGAACAAAAGGCTGAAAAAATTTCTTCAGAAACTTTGTTTTCCACAATGAGAGTCCTTCCTTTGGAAGCACTCCTTGTCCCTGTATGTTTGCCATTTGGCTGACTTAGAGCATACTTTGATGGGACCCCCACTTAGCAAATGACCCAGACAGCACAGGCGACACTGTTACATTCTCTGCCATATTTTGTGTAACAAGACTTTATTGGCAGTGATTTTACATTTACACCCAGGTCCCTGTGGTAACCACATCAAGCTTGACACTGGTCCCTAAGAAACCCCACTAGAAATACATCTATGCAGTGATGATTGCAGTGACAATGCTTTTTATCAGATTAGTTAGCCAGTGGCACTTGTCCTACTGATGCTTTAATAGTGCAAATCCTGAACTTGAATATCACGTAGAACAAAATCAAGTACCCCCAAGTGGCTGCTACCTTTGTATAGTTATCTTTAACAAGCAGAATTACAATTTCCTTAAAGAATGAAATTGGATTTGTTTGACTAGATCTTTTTTCAATGCATGAATTGTATTCTGAGATTTTGAATTGCTACGAACTTAATCCTCCATCAACATTTCATTATTTCAGCTGGAAATGACACCAAGTTATCTTTGGACTGCAGTTACTAAACTCATCCCACTTACTTTTCAATACTGGCAAAATATTAGCACATTTTCAGTCTGTCACAAACTTGTACTGCTTGGCAGATGTTTTCTCACACAACTTTTTTTTTTTTTTAATCATTGCAAGGTAAAAATTGTCTTGCAGATGTTGGTCCTCTGCAGACACCGCCAGTGTCAGGGATCCTCTGTGCATCCCTACACAGTCATGCAAGCATCCTTCAGTGGCTCCTCTTCACCCCCGGCACCACGTTAGAGGGTCTGCAAACAAGCTGTGCTCCCAGCCTCCGCCTCCAAGCCCTGGGCAGCGCTCTGGCTGAGCTGGGGCAGCGCTGCTCTGCAGATTGCTCGGTTTCGGCTTCCTGCCCGAACGCACCGGCTCAGGTGGAGTCCCCCACTGCTGCACTCCCTGCGCCCAACCATGGGGAAGGTCCTGCAGGGCTCCCAGCTGCCCCACGCTGTGCAGGCAGGGGCCAGGGCAGTGCATCAGCGAGGCAGGACTGAGAAAGGGAAGCCAGGCTACATCGGCTTTGATGCAAGAGCAATGCACGCTGCCACGGGTGCAAGGCGAAAACCTCATCCAAGAAGAGCTAAGTTGTACAACTCATCAACTGCTCAAAACTGAGCAGCAAAACTTCTGAAGAAGCGACTGAAGTGGGCAGTTGACCCTAAGCTAGTCACAACTCAGCGGTTTTGCTTCAACAGCTCACCCATGGACCAGACTTGTGCGGGGCGGACATACAGGCACAAGAATCTCCAAATCCTATTGGTGTTCCAATAGGATTCTCCACTGCTCAGCTGCCATTCTTGTCAAGTTATGAAGAATCGAAATGACACACAACAAATACTCATGTCAAGTTTGCATTTAAATGTGAGTGCTAAGATATTAAGTGTGGACATTATGCTAAATTATACAAAAACAAAGCATTAAAGCCTGTATAAGGGACATTAAGGAATTTACTACCTCATAGGTTTATTTGCAAGCATTCTTAATGTTGTTCCAAATGTTTTTGTCTACATTAAATGTTAGTTTGCTAAGAAATTGTGCTGCACTTTCTTTCCAAATTAGTCAGGATTAGTTATAATAACAGCATTCACACTTGCATTTATAAGAGCTCATGCAGCTTAAGCGTGTAATGCTTTCTAAATAGACTTTGTGGGTAAAATATAGCACAAGATCCCTAAATTTAGAAGTTCACATGCAGGTAACTAGAGTCCCATTACAGCCAGTGGGCATGTCCACTGTGACGGTCAATGGAGCCCCAGAAATGCTGCAGGTCACCTTAGAATAAACACCTACATGCGATCACTTGAATCCCAGCCCAAGACAAAACCTATATGAATGTAAATACAGAGTTAATTCAGTTAATTTCTGCTCTAGTTAATTTTCTGGAACAGAAAATAGTATAGATTATCCTCCATGCTCATCACACAAATGACGTCCATACAGGGACAGTCATTTACTGTCAAAGCACACAGTTGCGTTCCAGTCTCTACAGTAACTGTAAATTAAACAAAATATCAAACTCAAGTCCTTCGGCCTCATATTCAAAGATCTCCCTATGATTTTCCCTCTGTACCTACTAGACTGGCTTTCCTTCTGTTCCTGCAATTTCCCATGACAGTTATGTGTGCGCCACTAGAAAAAAGAAATTTTGATCAACAGGGTCAGAAAACAGGGAAGCTGTTTCACAGGGCTGTGACAGATGTGATGGAGCTCTCAAGGAGAGAGAGTCACGAGCAACTAAAACTCAGAGGCAAATTTTGCCTCAGCTTTCTCTCAATGAATTCTCCGAGAGTAAACATACACCCACTCAAATTTCTATACTTTCACTCCTGGAAGGGAAATGGAAAAAAAGAAAAGGGGAAGGGGACAGGGGGCATTAATATTTGCGGCGCCTACAGAGAGCACAGTGGAAGGGATCACAGAAGTCAGCTACCTCCAAGTAGGGGACAGGAGTGTCTGGATTCAGGGGGTACTCCCTCAGCAGGCGCTCCTCATCCAGGAACTTCCCAGCCCTGCCGTTGAAGGCTGGCTGGAAGAGTCCGTAGTTCAGAACATCCTTCAGGCTGTGGTTCAAAGTGCAGAGGATGCGCTGCTTGGAAACCCACACTGGGACATCTGGATTCAACCGTAGACACTTCTGTGGAGAGACACAGAGGGCAGTTAGAGTTGAGCATCACCCTGTACCCCGTAGCTGCACCCAGGAACAGTCAAAGCAAGAACAAGGAGAAGGATAAAATGGGAAAGCCACAACCTGTCCCATGTCGGTGGATTACAGGAAGGAAAAAAAAAAAAAAAGGAGTTAGAGAAGGATGAGACTTAGCAGATCCCCTGTAATGCATTGTATGGGGCTTACGGCAGACTCAAACCCTGTATGTTATAACTTCCTATAAGATATGAGCAGTGACAAAGAATATTTTATGGCCTAGTAACTGTGTAATAGCACAATTTCACTTAAAAAATCCCTAATAGGGTGTAAGGAGTCTGTTGACTTCTCCACCACAGAGTTCACAGGTCTGCAAACGCAGGAGGGATGAGCGCAGCACTGTGGGCGCTGGCAGGGGCCAGAGGCATCCAGCGAGGTCTTCCCCAGTGGGAGGAGAGGAGAAGAGCCCTCTGCCTCCCCGCACGGAAAATCACTTCCCCACCTCACCCTGTGACTGCAGCGTGTTTCCCTGATACTGTAAGCAGTTTCCCTCCCTCCTCGGGACCCAACTCACCAAATATTTATAGCCCATCATCCTCAGGCTGTCTTTCCCACAGCTGCAGCCCCCACTGCCGCACTCCTGGCTGGCGGTGGGCTGGGGCTGTGGTGCTGGCAGAGCACACCAGCCATGGGAACCTGCCTCGGCTGGAGCCCGCTGAGCCTCACAGCCCGGCGCAGGTGCTGTGGTACAGTCACCGCATCCCCTTTGCCATGGTGGCAGGGCAGCAGGCTCTTCCCAGCATCTGCTCTTGTGGGTGAAGAGGAGGAAGGCAAAGGGATGCCATGCTGGCAGCACCAGAGGTCAGTCTTGCAACAGCCTGCCCTGTCGGCAGCCACCGTTTTCCCTCCCAGGTCCCTGGTTTTGCATTTTAGTCCGCAACTTTTCCTCATTCCCATCACTTCTTTTTCCTCCTTGTTTGTTTCTCCTCCTCCTCCTCCACACTTTCTGCAGGAGAGGACAGCATTTAGTCTTGTTTCAGCATTTCATTTCAAAGCCACAGCCTGTCAGCCCTGTCTAATGCTCCTGATTTTTGTGCTGGAAGGCAAAGTGAACAACCACCCTCCCTGCCTCTGCAGCACTCCCCCAACAGCTGCTGCTTTCTTAGGCTGAGTCCTGCTCCACTCATCACATGGAGGCACTCCACGCTTCTGCCCACTCTTATTATTCCCCTGGACCACATCATCACCCTTGCAATGGGAGACTGGAGGTGCACGCCGTGTCTGAGGGATGGGTGCAGCACGGATCCACACAGCAGCATAAGCACATTTTGTCCATGAAGGTGTTGAAGAGTTGAGGCCTGAACACAGACATCTATCTGGATTTCCAAACAGTCAGATCGATCCGTGCTCAGCAGCACTTCCAGTGGCTGCGATGGACCCGCAGTGCCACAGCTCCTGCCACCACTGCACCGCGTTCTCACCAGACCAGGAGAAGGACACTCACCCTGGGCACCAGAAGTAACTGCACATCCTCACTCACCCCTTCTGCCCCACTTCCAACTGCAAAATTTAACCCCAGGACCTGTTTCAGTCCCTTTTCCACTAAATAGCATCTTTTTGGTTCTGTGAATTAAATGGGCACTGTTTTGAAAAAATTAAACAGCTTTGCCCAGAGAGAAGCAAAGGACCCTGCCAGGGCACAGGGTGGGAGCTGGCAGAGCCCTGCGTGGTGCCAGCCCACACGCCTGCACATCACCACCCGGAAAAGTCACCATGTGAGACAGAAAGCCACCAAGACAATGTTACAGCTCATTTTTCTCAGGCACAGATAACTTGCACTTGGCAGCGTGCATCTGTACTGCAAACAGAGGTCAGTGCTATCTATTTCATCACTGACCGCATTAGCGAGTCGGCATGATTATCAGCTATGGCTTGTCCTGCTGCAGGTACTAAGAAAGAGGCAGCCGGTTGCTAGTGTGAGAAATCAGAAGTTCAAAACCTTTGAGAAATGCCAGCTCTGCTCTCTTCAGTCCTCAAAGAGAAGTAGAATACACATCATTTTTTCAGGGAACCCATAAATAAAAAATGAATGTTGCCTATACCTTTCTACATGCTTATTCAGCCTCTAGGACTCTTCCTCACTGTCAAATTATGCTGTTCAGTATTAAAATATGTGGCTAATGGACAAAAGCCCTGCCAGGCATGCACATGTGCACAAGCACAAGCACTGGTTGAAGGAAGGTCCTGGCATAAAAACCACTGAATTTTATACCAAACTTTATACTGCAGAGACATACTCTAGAAAGTATCAACACTTCATATGTAAGAGGGAAAACAACTTCCACCCCGCAGTATGTCTCCTTCTGTCTTTAACCTGCATCCGAAATCAGAAGGAAGAAAATGCCTACTTCAGTTGTGAGGCCAAAATGCTGCACAGCCCTTTGTGAGCATAATCCACCTACTTAAACGTCTCTTATGGCTCTGTTTCTCCAGACACCATCACACGTATTAATGACTTTCTCATATCAGAGATCCTGCAACTAAACTTGCTTATACCACTCCATGATGCAGCACAGCCACTCCAGGAGCAATCCAAAAACATGAGGCTAATCCCACAAACTCCTGCCAGAAGGGCTGCAAGGGATATTTTTGTGCAGCCTTAACTCTGAAGCCTGCAGGGATTAGCAGAAGAAAGCTGCTCTGTGCATGGGGGGGGGGGGCGCTCACTTTGCTCCAAGAGCCACAGCAGCAAAGGTTCCTCTGCTTTCTATCTCACGGAGGGGCACATTGCTCTCCTCCATCCTCCTGCGCGGCAGGGATAGCCTCACCAGCTCCCACACCGGCACCGGGCTGGTGCTGGGCAGAGCAGGACCTGGCTGCCCCAGCTGCAGATGCCGTGCCAGGTGCTGATCCCATCTCCATCAGGAAGAGGGGCTGAGCTCAGACAGCATGGGGCACCTGCCACCACTGCGCAGAGAGATCCAGCCCAGAGACAGCACTTCACAGCAGCTCACACAGGGTGCAAGTAGCTTCCAACCCTGAGGGACCCGACACACAAGTCAACATATATTTTAAAAGGAACCAAATCGCCTCGTGCAGTCCCAAACCTGCAGGAGAAAGAAAAGGTCTCTGCCCCTTCCTCTCGATGCTCTCCTGAAACCAGGGGCTCAGCACTGTTCCTGGTGTCAGTCCCCAGAAGACTCAGGATGGATCCCTGGGAGCTGAAGGAGGCACCTCGCGGGGAGCACACCACGGTGGTGCCAGTCCCGTGTGCCATCCAGCACGGCACAGCACCTGCAGAGCCCATCTTGCAGCCAGGGCAGGTGCCTGAGCCGGCAGGCAGGCTCAGAGAAGGGCAGGGGTGGGAGCAGCTTTCAGAACAAGTTGCTCACTCTGCAGTTACAAGCGATAATTTCTTCCATACAATTATAAGCTCTGATCACAACAATCAAAGCCTTAGAAACAACTCCTGAAAGAAAATGGTACAGCTTCTCAACTTTTAGGCAGCACAGATGACTCCTTCCTGAAGGAAGAAAGAGCTCAGAGCTTCAGATTCAATCCCCAGCAAAGCACAGGATGACAGACAAGATCTATTCAAGGGACACCCTGCAATAATGACAATAAAGAACTTACATTCAACAATCCCTTAAGAGCAAAAAAGACAAAAATTCTTCATCGAAGAGCACACAAATGAGAAAGAGTTGAAAGGAAATTAAAAGAAGCAGCTGAAAAGGTAATGTGCTTGCAGGCAGCAGGGAGTATATTTCATAATATCACATTAGAAGCTCTGAGCAAATGTACGGCAAAAATGAAAAAACAGCCTCTAAGAGGCCCCTACAGAAAGACAGAACAACCAAACCAACAGAGCAGCGGAATCTGTCAAAAGTAAAAGATTTCCTTTAGAAAATGGGAGTTTCCTCTGAATGGGAACAGAAAAGAGCACAATCCTGCCACACCACATGCAAAACGACAATGGTATATAAGTCATAAAAGCTAACAAACACAGAGGAAGAGAGGAGCCCGATGGAAAGTAGGTGAGGCTGGCAAGCAATTGAGGCATGAGAGTCATCCAAGGAAGAGTCCCGGAGCTCTGCCCGTGAGCACCGGCTGCAGGACGGGCTCCTCGCCGGTTGCCATCGCAACGGATGCCAACGCAAAGGGTCTCGCAGACAAGGAATAAAAGCTCCCCAGTAGATGCATGAGCATGGCAGATTTGAGAGCACAACGGCAAGTGGCACTGATTGTCCGTGCACGGTGCTAGGTGTGCTCTGCATCGCATCGTGCACACCCTCCCGGGAGTGGGAGCAGAGCATGGGCAGAGGATCGTGGATCGGCTCCACGATTCTGCCATGCTCCAGGCCCAAAGGCCTGGCCTCTGTCCCAGGAACACAGACAGGAACTGTGACACACAATTACATTGCTGAAAAATCTGCTTATTTTCTGTAGAGTCATGCATCACACCTACGAGGAGAGTCTGGAGGAAACCCACGCCTACCAGAATAAGGCTGGCCTGCTTACCAATACACACGTGCGTTTCCAAAATGTTTTCAGCAAGGTCCCTTGCTGCCATCAACTCAAGTGCCAGAAGCAAGAAAGCACTCTTTTGGATCCCTAACCGAGAAGGAAACTAGTAAACAAAGGTGAAGGTCAACCAAGCAGGTTTCCTGACATGGGAGTTCATCAGCAGAGTCACATGGGGCCCACCCTGGGATCTGAGCTGAAGTGATGTAGAAAGGGCTGCTATGACACTCATGAATTGGCAGCACATCCAGATCTTCTACGTCACATGCAGGTCTGGTGGCCCTGTCTTTCAGGAAACAACAGAAACAGGAAAAAGGTAAAGGGAAAGAAGACAAAGGTGACCAGAGGCACAGAGCGGTCTGCAGAGGACAAACGCACCACAGCTGAACTCGGAGCTGGAGCAGAGCGTCCTGGAGGAGCACTGCAGAGTCCGCAGCACCGAGCCAGGCGCTTGCACCAAGCGAGCGGCAGCTCCTTCTAACACCAGGACTGGGACTAAGTTACAGAAACAGATGCTATGTATATAACAAACAACCCCAGATAACCTTTTGACCTTTCCTTAAAAGGTTATGTTTGTTTTTCTCCAATTATATATTTTTTTCTTCCCAATCACTCACTTAAAGCCTCTTCCCCTAAGTAGCAGTTTCAGCACCAAGCTCTGCCTGTGATCCAGGGCAGACATCGCTGCAGCATGTGAAATCCCACAGGATCCTCCTGGCCTCACTCGCATGTCGTCGGGAGAAGGGATCAGAGCCACAAGACAGCCCTGAGCAGGAATCTCCCAGAGCATTCCCACCGGCAACCTCTCAAACCCACCACCTTCCTGCGGGGCAGAGGCTGGGCAGCGAGCAGCAGCCCCCATGTGCAGACGGCCCCAGGCCAGGGACCATGGGACAGTTGGAACATCACCGTTGCAGCTGGTTTCCCTTCATGACCATGGTCCAGGGAAGGAGCGGGGCTCTGCAGGGACCAGGGCAGAACAACCACCACTCTGTGTTTTAGTGGAGGAGAGGAGAAACCAACACAAGCTTTCTGTGTGCTGGATGCTGGTGAAAGGCAAACTGAGACCAGTGTAGAGAGCAAGTTGTGTATGCTGGCAAGACAACAGGAATTTCTGGGCTTAGATCACCTCCTGAGGAAAGCTCTGACCCTGCCATCCGCTGTGCTAAACGCCACGCTGGGAGAAGCTGCCTCCACCAAAAGGAAACAAGATAAAGAGCAGAAGGGAGGTTCTCAGCTCCCAGCAGGAAAGCGCCCGGTGCATGAGCCCTTCTTGCAAAGTTACGTGCTGCAGATAACAAAGTATTTTGGTTTTACGGGTTTTCCAGCAAAATGGTTGCCGCTTATAAGCCAATCTGGAAGGATGTTGCTGACTGTTGTATCATCCCCCGGAATCCACTCCCTGAGACAGGAAGCCATCCAGTTACTTCCATTTAAAAAACAGGAGTCCAAGAGCCCCCTTATTACAACTCTTCAGTAGTACTGACAGTGACAACCAGCCCCATCCTATAGTCCCACCAGTCAGTGCTTTCAGAGGAGCAGCTGCCTCTGATATAAACGCAGCTTGAAATGAATGTTTAAAGAGATTCAACTCCTGATTAACTCTAAGTGACTGGTTCAGGCAAAGCCTCCCTCTTACATAGAGCTACCACAGCTTTATTATTAGCCACCTGCATGGAAAGGGCTGCTGAAGAGCAAAATCATCAGCCGGTTTCATCCAACTGCTGAACTCCTCATACAGAGAAGACAGCACAGAGGGAAATGCAAAAGTGTTGAACCTGTAAATCAAGCCGATCCCACCAAAGAGCCCATGACAGCTTGAAGAGATGACTGTTATCTTCAGTAACCTGGGAATGTTTCCTGTTTGGCTCATTGCAACACCACAACCACAAAAAACAAAACCAAAACCAAAAAACACCACCCCACCACCCCCCAAAAAAAAACCCAAACAAAAAAATCTACCTGTGTGTAACTTGTGATCACTTGGAAAATGAGGACCTGCAAAGCTTTAGCTCTACCTAGGGCTGAAAAAAACTACGTAGAGCAAAGCTGCTTCTGGAGAAGAGGGAATAAGATCTTCTGTTCATCCAGCATCAAGACGGAGACATGTTAGTTAGATAGATAGGTACTAATAAACACATGCAAAAGAGATACAGGACTTCTCAGTATGAAGGAGCAAATTAAATCAAGTTTGACTAGAGAATGGAAGAAACCAGTGAAAACACCATACTGTAATTGCCTCCGTAGCACATATTCAGCATGCCCTCTGATTCAGCAAATTCAAAGCCAAGAGGGCCCATAAGATCACCTTGTCTGAGCAATGTATCACTGCCCCATAAGTTTCAACCAGTAACTCCCGTAATGAACTAAATTACTTGACTGTGGCTAACAGATTCCTGAAAAGAATCCAACTTGAGCCTAAAAACATCACAATGGAAACCATGTGCCCTCCTTGGATAAATTAATAAGTAAATACTCATCCTCAATGAAAAAAAGGTATGTCTTGGTTCTCATTTGATTTCCATCGTTTAAACTTCCAATACAATCATTATTTCTTGTTATATCCTCCTCCGTGATACTGAATAGCTCTTTAGTACTCAGTTTCTTGCTACATCAGTAGCTCCATTTAATACCATCACCTCTCAGTCTTGGTTAGGGTGAGCAGAAGAGGCTGATGTTCATAAACGATAGTGCATTTTCTCTAGATCTCAAATAATTTCTGTTGCTCTTTTCAGCACCCTCTTTAATTTTAAATACACTTTTTGAAGTGCAGAATTCAGAGCCAGAGGCAATATTCCAGCATCTGTCTCCCAGCTGTCATATGCAGCTATAAAATATTGTCCTCACCTCAACTCACTATCCCCTTGCTTCCATCTCCAGGCATCACATTGGTGCTTTTCACTAAAGCACGTGGCAGTTTAGGTTCAGTTTACTTTGACCACTCCATTCCTTTCAGAAGGTCAAACCCCACATCCTTTCCAGTATACACTCCCTGTTTTCTAGATCAGGCATTAGTCCTTAATATTCTGCATATGAATTCATTAAAAGATAATTTATTTTGATGGGCCCAGGTATAATTTGCTCTATATGTGTATTAAAAAAAAAAAGAAAAAGAAAAAAAAAAGAGAAGTTGGGGATGCAGCCTCTAACGACCCTAAACCAGCAGTTGTTGAAACGGGAGGAGCAGGGGGGGACGGAGTGCAGAAAGTGGCCAGACTCCATGCATTCCCTGAACAGCATGTCCTTTGGCCATGGCTAGAGACGAATACTGGGTCAGACAGACCACTGATTTGGCCCAGTGGGGCTTTTTTGTGCTCTTATTTATGGCACCTATGCTCACATCTTTATTCATAACTCCACTACTGCTTTTAGTTATATGAAAAAATTATCAAGGGAGGTAACATATTTACTTCTGCTTCTATATATTTATACTTAGCATATTGCAAACCAGTCATTTCTAACATAGCCTAACAACCTGATCCATAAAGATCTTATCGATCAATTCATAAAGTTGTTAATGTAAGAACTCAGGGGTTAACGTTTAGGTTCTTATGAATCTTTATGATCCTTATGATCCAAAAGGAGCTAAATTTCTTACGTTAAAGCCCGAGTCCATTTCCACTGTTGAGGCATTCAGTTTAGCCTATTCCACAGGCACTAAAGTAGTTCATGTTTCTCGCTTTAATGCACCTTCTTTTGCATCGTCAACACTCATTCTTGTCCATTGGGTTTTTATGCTTGTGTTACTGATTAGGTCCCCCTGAACCTCCTCTCCGGGCTTGCCCTGTTGCAGATATCTCTGTGCAGCTGAACAGCTTCCCAGGGAGGAGAGCGAAAGGTCTCCCCTGCACTGACAGCTGAGAAAGAGATGTGCCATGGAGGGTAGGCAGGCACAACCTGGTTGTTTCCACTTCTCTCCTATGGAGAGAGGCTGAGAGAGTTGGGGAGTTGGGGTGGTTCAGCCTGGAGAAGAGAAGGCTCCAGGGAGACCTTAGAGCCCCTTCCAGTCCCTGAAGGGCTCCAGGAAAGCTGGAGAGGGGCTGGTGACAAGGGCAGGGAGGGACAGGCCAAGGGGAATGGCCTGAAGCTGCAGGAGGGGAGATGGAGATGAGATGTGAGGCAGCAATCCTTCCCTGGGAGGGTGCTGAGGCCCTGCCACAGGGTGCCCAGAGAAGCTGTGGCTTCCCCTGGCTCCCTGGCAGTGTTCAAGGCCAGGTTGGATGGGGCTTTGGGCAACCTGGGCTAGTGGAGGGTGTCCCTGGCCATGGCAGGGGTGGCACTGGGTGGGCTGTGAGGTCTCTGCCCACCCAAACCAGTCTGGGATTCTGTGATTCATGACAGACTCCCACAGGAATCATGCCAATGCCTGTGCTACTCATGGGTCTGGGATGATCTGGGAAGAGGAGCAGGACTGTGAGCCAACAACTAAGGTACCAGGCATAGTAAAACTGAGAGCCAACTGCAAAACCCAGCAGAAGGACCTCACATGACCAACGGCTGAGGAATAGAGCAGATCAACTCCATGCAAGTAAAATGCTACCGATGACGGGCTCTGAGCTGGCTATTGCCTGGCTGTAGTCGGCAGTCCTGCGACCCCACCACAGCAATGCTCAGCAGGTGCCTGACAGAACAGCAGGGACCGAAGGAACAGAAAGTGCCACCACGTTGCTGTGTGAGCTCCTGGTATGCCCGTGTCCTCAAGGTCACCTGCAGTCCCGGCTCCCCTTTCAGAAAGGCCATACCAGAAGTGGGAAAGGTGCAGACAATGGAGAAAAGAGCACTGGTCTGGAGCGGCTTCTGTGTGAGATTCAACTAAACAGACAAGACTTTTCAGTCTGGGAAAGAGAAGACTGAGAAGGAATATGACAAAACCAAAAGTGGCACGGAAAAGATAAACAGGTATTATCTCCCTGGGAACTGATGCAAACACCACAAGACAAGGTGACAGATAGGACATCTTCATTAGACACACTCGCGCTGATCTGCTCAACAGCGTGCCGCTGGGCTCTGGCAATTGACTCCAAATTGGTCTCCCAGGTATCTTCACTTGCATAGTCATAACCACAAATCAGCATGGTGTGCATCATTGGGCATTTGGCTTAGCCAGTCAGAGCACCCTACCCAGATCTGACTCTAATTGCAGCAATAAATCTTGGGTTAGAGTTTACTACCACTCTTTTCTTCAAAGCTACAGCTTCTCCTGTCTTACATTAACCTATACCCCCTCTGCCTTGAGGTCTCAACAACCAGTCTAATTTTGTGGCTGAATCCTTTTTGAGATTTGAGACTCCAAGATTTTGCACATACACCTTGTTTGTTACAATTGGATCATTTCTGTTAAATTACACTAACTCCTATCCACCAGCAGTAAAGTCTCTTTCAAAACAAAACTCAGGAGGGTGTTAAGTGAGACTAGTAGAGTCTAAAGCAGGACAAAGAATTGGTATTTCTTTACAAACTGGCATGTGTTCACTGTGGAGCTCCAGACCAGCAAGTCACAGGCTCACGCCAGGAATAACGGTCCTGGAGAGCTGGTCTGGCTCAGAGCAGGCAGCTGCTCAGGGCTGTGGTCAGGCGAGTGCTGAGCATCTCCAAGGACAGAGACCCCATGACCTCTCAGGGCCCCTGTTGGTGTCCAAATTCCCTCTGGTGAAGCTCCCTCCAGCCCCAACCATCCTGAGGCCCCCCTGGGACCCGCCACACCACTGCAAAATCCGTCCTGCACTGGTGAGCCCAGCCTGGCCCCGGTATCCCAATGGGTCCCGCCAGCACTGAGCGGAGGGCAGCAATCCCTGCCCTCATCCCACTGGCTGCCTTCGACCATCGCCGCCTGGGAGGTGCTCAGCCTCCACTGCCCGAGGGCACTGCCAGTGCCGGGTCTGAGGGGCCTCAGGATCCCCCAGGCCTTTTTGGGGAAGCCGGTCACCCCCTCCTGTCCGGCTGCGTGGGGTGGCTGCAGCACACAGGCAGGACCTAGGGCTGGTGTTGGCCAAGCCCCACCAGTCCCCGTCAGCCCATTTCTCCAGCCTGGGGAGGTCCCGCTGATGAGCAGCCCTGCCCTCCCGCCTGTCGGCTGCTCCTGAGGCTGGTTGCAGGGATCTCCCTCCCATCATCCAGCGGTGGGTGAAGGTACCAAAAGGGACCGGCCCCCGTGTCCGTCCCTGAGGAATGGGCTCATACCTAACCACCGTCTGGACTCCGTATGGCCCATCACCACCCCTTGAGCCTGGTGGTCCAGCCAGCTTTCCACCCACCTCGTTGTCCACCTGCCCAAACCATCCCTGTCCCATTTAGCAATAAGGATGCTACAGGAGACCACACTGAACACTCCCCAAGATCGAGGTTGGCAACCTTTCCTGCGCTAGTTCCCCGCAACTTCCTTTTTCCCCACCCTTGATGCGAGCACTAAGAGCCTATATGCATTCAAGACATAATACTACGATTTCCTGGAAAAGACATCAGCTGGGGGTTATCAGCTAACCCACCTCTGGCCCAGGGAGCCCTAAGCCAACTGCTGATCTAGGCTGGAAGGGTCCCCTGGGGAGGCATCACTCTGTGCGTGTCCCTTGCCTCACCCCTCCAGGGTTTGTCCTTACCCCTCCAGGAGCAACAGTTCTGCCTGTCGCTCCAGGCAGGACCCTGGTGGACCCTCGTGGTCTGACCTGGTGTCACCACACTCACATCTGCCTGCTTGCTACATTCATCTTCAAATCATTAATACTCTGTGGGTGTTTTCCCTCCTGCCCCTCAGCATCCTGCTGAACTCTCCTGAAGGCAAGAATCCATCATTCATTCATGCTGTCCCATGCCGATCTCTTTGCCTGGCACTCGGTGCATTGCAACTCTTCTGCTCTCCACATGTAACTCCTACATCCCTTTCAGAAGCATTTCCATCAAGCTGTTTGGAAGTTTTGATAAATCCCATCAGGCAGCTCTCTTGTATGCATTCTCTCTTATTAAAGAATTAAAATAGACTAGGGAGACATGGTCTTCTGAAAATGCAATGGTTAAATCTCACCAGAAATTATTTTCCAGCTGATAAATTTTCCTGTTTTCCATTAACAGTATAACTACTATACCACTTATAAGTTCATCATTCTTTAGCTCTCCACATTGACACTAAGGCTTTTGCTAAAAAGGAGCTTCAACAGCTCCTTCTTGCTAATCTCTTTTCCCTGATATAATAACTATTTTGAGTGAAAAGAAAATGCACATTATTACTACCTACTTATCTGCTCCATACTTAAAATTTCTTCAGTAATTACCTACTGTTTTGGTTTTTTAAATCAGTTTGCTTCAGCACTCACCTGCTGATCCATTCTTTTGTGAAACTTCCCCAATACTTTACGCTGTTAATTCGGTTTGTTTCTTCGCCTCACTTACTGCCTCCTTGCATGGCTCTACCCCGAGCTCCGGATGCTCGAAAGGGACCGCACTCCTGCGGGCTGAGGTGCGTGGTGCTCAGGCTGGCACCTCACTGCTCGCCGCCATCACTGAGGGCCCTGATAAGGGGCTGTCGTGGCCGGGGGTCCCGGCACCGGTGACTCTGCAGGTGCTGTCACGCAACCCTTTTGGCCGAGCTGTGCTGTCAAGGGGCTGCCGCCCCCAGCTGCCTTCCCACCCCCTCACAAAGAAGCACCCCAACATCCAGCTGAGCAGCGAGGCTTGCAGCAGTGCCAGCTGGCGAGCCAAAAGAGATGCTCGAAGAGGCACGCTCCTCTACTCAGTGGCTTTTAATTAAAAAAAAAAATGACAATGTTGATAAATTTATTAACCACTCCTCTGATGATCAATTCAGCCAGTATTTGTCCAACATGTGGAGCCTTGGCAGCTTCCCAACAGCAACCCAAAAGCTTGACTGTTCCCAGGCAACCACAGCCTCCAGGTTCACACAGGACAGCTTTACAGTATTACTATGCTTTCAATAAAAATTCTGCCATACAAAGGACTTTCAAGTTGTCAAATAAACTAAAGTTAATATTAAGTTAAATAGTATTAGGAGGGCCAATACTGACTGCCTTGCTTCCATATTTTACGCAGTTTAAAAAATTAGCATTTTTCTTCTGTTAGCATCTGCAGAGTTTGCAGGCTGCTGCATTTAAATGCTGCAGATTCCTTTGGGTCTATATGGAAATTCATATTACACCTCCCACAGTAAACAAAGACCTTGAGGCAGGATGCAATTTCTCTGGTCACAATGGCACAAAAAGTAGGAAAAGTTCTAAACCAACACAGTGAAGAAGACGACGACAACAATTGAACATGTCCATGCAGTAAGAATCTAGGGAAACATAGTGGGCTAAAAATGGTGTAACAACCATATAAAAATTGCAACTTCTTGGTGTTAAGAAAGGCTTCTCAGCAAGAAAAAAAATGGCCACTAACCATGAAAAATCTTATCCATACATTCACTTTGGTCTAATGCAAACTAAAACAAGGATATCAATTAAACAAACACTGTTGAAACTCTAAGGAGAAGATGCAGAGCTTTCATGAACATCACTAAGAAGGAAGAGGAAGATTTCAACAGAAGAAGTATGAACATTAACAAATACAGAGAAAGAAAATATCAAAAGTATGCATTACTTCATTTCTAAGTTTTTTTGTTATCAAATTCAAGGCCAGGTTGGACAGGACTTAAAGGATCTAGTGAAAGATGTCCCTGCTCATTGCATGGGGGTGGACTAGATGATCATTAAAAGTCCCTTCCAACCCTAACCATTCTGATTGATTCTGATTCTAAATAAAAAAAATCTGATTGATTCTGATTCTAAATAAAACATTTCACAAAGCGTTCTACATTGCTACAAACATCCGTAATTTACAATGACAAATCCATCCTGAAGCATGTGCCCTAATTCCAGCCACCTACTATATATTAGTATTTAGCAGTACCAGCAGGTGAGCTAACCCAGAAGATAACAATTTGGTGAAAATCCTACAAAACTAGGAGGTAGCAGAGGCACGTGTGCTCTCCAAAAGGAGGTGATCTAAGCTGCTACCACGATACTTATCACCTGTGCCTCACTCCAGAGGCCTCAGTCTCCAACCGCGCTGGAGTAACCCCACCAAGCGCTACCAGCGCAGCGCCCAGAGCCGCTGTGCTCACCTTGACATTGCCTGGGACAACCTGCGGCACGACCTTGGCTCTGCTCTCCCTGCAGCAGCTACACCTCATTACATAGAAAATGAATGCCAAGACATTATTAAGGGAAGAGAATGAGCATGCCTTTGCTTTACTGAAGTAGGCAGTGCTGCTCTAACCTCCCATTTTGCATTTGGTATACAAGCGCTTTCCACCCATCAGCAGATGCTGTGCCCTCTCCCCTCCAGTGCTCCCTGCCCACACCACCTCTGAGCATGCATCAGCACCCTCCCTTCGACACCCTCCACAGCATGTGGCCCATCCCGAGCACGCCCTGCTGCCCATCCCAAGCATGCATTGATGCCTGTCCCAAGCACGCATTGATGCCCGTCCCAAGCGCGCGTTGATGCCCGTCCCAACCACGCACTGCTGCCCGTCCCAAGCACACATTGATGCCCGTCCCAAGCACGCATTGATGCCTGTCACAAGCACGCATTGATGCCCGTCCCAAGCACACATTGATGCCCATCCCAAGCACACATTGATGCCTGTCCCAAGCACGCATTGATGCCCGTCCCAAGCGCACATTGCTGCCTGTCCCAAGCCTGTGCTGCTGCTCTGCACGTTCTGCCTCTAGGCACTTGCTCCCTTCCCCCAGTCACAGCTTGAGGTTTCCTCCACTCCAACGGCTGGTCGCTCATTACAGAAGTCAATTTTGTAAAACAATGGGTATAAAAAAAAAAGTATGTATTTCCATCGATCAACCAGTAACAACAAAGAGCCAATCAGAAGCAGCAAGGAGGATTTTGTTAGGTTAGCTGGCTGTTTAATTAATCAACCAAGCCTTTAACGATGCCAATGACCTGTGAATGTCAGGACACATTTAGAGAAACAGTGGTCTACAGCAAAACTGAGCTATAAGCCCAAAGCGGTTATGGAGTGTTTTATTAAAACTAGCATCAGCAGGAAAAGCATGACTTTTAACAGACTGACAGAAGTTTTATTTCTATTGAGAACTGTAAAATTACTGGACCATGGGAATGGACTAGATGCCATGTTTTAGAGGCACTGTTTAATATTGCTCCATGACACCTGGTTTGTATGATTTTAATTAATCAAAATTGTCATGGATATGCTACCATCATACCAGCTGAGGGCTGAAGAAACATAGTAGCAACAATAAGCAATGTCAAAGACCTGATTGGAGGAATGAGGTTGGATGGCATCTGGGGTCAATCAATAATCTTTTATTATCAGCAAAGATAATAAAAGGAAGTAAGATGACACTAGTAAAGTTTGCATCCTAAATAAGCAGGATGTTGTATCATCAAGTATATACTATCACGAGTTACACCACAAAATGCAACATGTTTCTAGACAACAAGATGAGACTCAGCAAAAACTAATCCTGTTTTGTAAAACTTCCCACACACACACACTCAGTAGAGGAGAGAAGCTATGCAAGTTGCAATTCCTGATAATGACCTATACATGAGACAGCAAATTAGAAATGTATTTGCCAGCAATAAGGGGGCGGGGTGGGGGGGAGAGAGAAAAAGAAATATGGAAAAATACACTCTGTCAGATCACAGAAAAGGGAAGAGAAATTACGCCCATCCAGTTCAGCTTCATTTGGAGCACCAGTCCCTAAATTAATCTGTGCCTTGATAAATAAGCACTAGCAGTGGGAAGAAACACCATTTAGTTTTAGTTGCTGGTAAATACCCGCCGTGCTCTCAGAGAAAAACCCAGCAAGCGCAAGCAGCCAGCTCAGGCCTGGGCAAGGCTAACACCAAGGCAAAAGGCTTGAAGATAAAGCACTGTCACAGCTCCAGGTTTATGATCCCCTGGGAGACAACACCCACAGGAGAAAGGACACTGCTGCTTCATCCCCTCCACCAGCATGACATTTCTTTCTGGTACAAGTCAACATGCAGGTTCTGCCTTGAGGATCCCAGCAGTCTGTGACCACGGTACTACAGAGGGTCCACAGGGAGCAGCTTTGCAATCCTCCATCATGCTTTACATTGCCCTGTGGATGGCCAGCCTCCCCAGGGAAATTCCCCCAGCAGAGAGGTAAGACAACCTGCAATGTCCTGCCCAGCACCATCAGAGAAGGGGCATTTCCAAGTGCCCCACACCCCTTTTGTCCAAGGGCAGAGGAGCAGGGCATGCCTCTTGCTCTGCTGAAGAGGCATCAGGTGTTCAGAAACAGAGCACAGAAGAGAGAGACGCACCTCTAAACACGCAGCCCAGTGTTGTCAGGAAGCACCATTGTGCTAATAGGAACCGTAAGTGGCTCCAAGACTGGGATCCTGGCCCTTACAGCTTGGGATCAGTAATCTTGCTCTGTGCTGCTTTCCTGCACTGTGCAAAGAGGTACATGTTCAGGGCCACTCAAGTTTGCCTTGCCTTGGTCTGGATGCCAAGGCAGTCTAAGGAGTGGGAAGGTAGTATGGAACCCTTTCGCTCCTCATTTCCCAGCTCTTTCTGCTTACTTGATTTTTCTAAATAAGCACAGCCCGGCATCCCTACTTCACACACACAAGTACAGAGACAGCTCTCCCTCAGGAACACTGAAAGTGCCTAGAGGAAACACTGGAGGACCAAGACGGCTCCCTTCTGCAGCAGCAACCCTGAGGTCGTTGCAGCAGCTGCAGGAGCAGAGCGCAGCGAGCCCTCTCCGGAGACCTGCGAGAGCAGCACTGGCCTTAACTGCTCTCCACGGGCAGCTGCAGGACAGCCATCTGTAGCCCAAGCTTCTGGCCCACCAGGGCCACCACGGGCGGCTTATGCCACCATGGATGGGCAGTGGGACAGCAGATCCTACCCACAGGCAAAAGCAGCTGAGCGGCCACAGTCCCAGCCGTCGTAATAATGAGGCTGACGGGCTTTTTCAGGTCATCCCAGGAAAAGACACAAGCCGTAAGGGGATCCAAACTGAGCTCCATGATGCTTAATGCTCTCTGATATGAATGAAGTTCATTTCTGTGCAGCATGTTGCACTGGAACCAGAGAGCCCAGATCCCAGAGCTGCTCCTTAGCCATTTCTTGGACTGAGAAATGCTGTGTACCCACCACTGTACAAACATTCTTACTAACACAGCACTAACAACTCATACAGAGAGATAGCAGATGATGAGAAAAAGACAGCATCAGAAATATGTCTTCCCAACAGCGAGGGATAGTAAACCATGCTGTAATCTCCCACAGAAGCAAATAAACTGCTTTCTTGAGATATTTGGGATGGAGAGTAAGTACCAAGGTGACAAGTTAGGCTGGGAAAAGGCTTACTGGATTTTTTAGTTGTTTTGGTTCTTGGATGTGGAACTACATTGCAAAGGCATTACACCATAAAACAACTGAAGTAAATGCATTTAAGATCATGCATTAATGTTAGGACACTTCAGTATCAGAAAAGTGCCAAAAAGAATGAAAGGAATTCAGAGAACAGTTCGTACTTATTAGTTAATCTGAAATGACCGATGGAAGGAAAGATTAGTAAAACAAATATTGAAACACAACAATTACTTTAATGGATCATGACAGTGTTGTGCAGTTACAAAGACAGACAAATAATTTATGGTTATTAGTAGAACTAAATCAATGCTCCTGCACACCTTTTTTTATGCAACATATTAACTGGGAAAAAAAGCACATACTGAAATGCAACTTTAAGTAGGAAAACAGAAATAGAAATAAGAACATTTGCAGGTTGGAAAATTTGTATTTGTATGTGTTTATACAACACCTAGCAAACTGATGCTGCAATCACAAATGAGAACCTGGATATTGCCATAAATACATACCAGTATCTCTGACAATTATGAATCCATAAACCAGTATGACCAATTAAGGTTGCTGCAAAGCGACAGGAAAAATTAGTAAGGTCCCTTGGACTCAACTACCAACAGCAAGTGTGCACTCTTCAGTTCCGTATTTCATTCACTACTGGAGCAGCCATCAGCTCTGCCTCCCTCCGCCAGAGAAGCCCCCGGGATCACAGCCAGCTCCGCAGCAGTCCAGACAAGACCACTTACACCAAACGTACACAGCCCCCATCCCAAAGCAATGTGAAAACTCAAATCCTGTTTGACTCTTCACTGAGTGCTAACATGAGCCAGCAGCAGAGACTAAAAAGCAGGTATCCTTATATTTAAGCCCATTCCTGAGGGTTGCAGTGACCCATCCGGTTTTCCTCCCCAACAGGATTCCCTCGACCGCTGCCTGGGTGCAGGCAGTGTGACCGGCACAGGTGAGCTGCCTCCCTCCCCCAGGGACAAGCTTTATCAGCCCAGCAGCCAGTCCCACCTCCCACTCCAGCCACCACCACAGGGTTGCTGCGGGCCTCGTTCCTCATCCTACAAGCAATTGATTGACCAAACCCAGTGAAATGAAAGATAAATTTTCAATTTGTGAATGGCTGAATACTGCTCTGAGGCAAAGCCAGTGGTTTGCATTGTCCCTGGGACCAACAGCGTGTAACATCATGTAATACGAAATCTTCATAATCTGCTAGTAAACTGAAAGCAAAACTGAAAACAATGCCAAAAACTTTTTACTACGTAGTTTACAAAATATAAGTTTATGGATCTAATTCCATTGACTTTTTGAGAGAAAAAATGAACAGGCTGAAGATGAAGCAGAAGAATCTCTCATATCAAAGAGATGCTTTTTCTCAAACATGCTTACATGTTCTGCTGGGCTTCTCTTCAAGGAAACAAGCAGCTAAATGCATGGTCACAATACCAAGAGGTCCCGTCATTGGTAGAGAATGGGGGGGTAGGCATTAGGACAAGCTTTCAAATTTTGTATATATAAGCTAATTTGGAAATAAAAAGTATAGATTGGAGATCAAGATTTCTGCATTAGAAAGTGCTCCAAATGAGTAACTTGGATGCAGAATACTGCGAGGCAGAAAACTCAGCTTCCTGTAGCTGAAAGAAAAAAAATGTAAATGCAAGATATATTCTAAAACTGTGCTCTGTTACCTCTTTTGTAACTGCACTGCTGACTGTAATCTGGGATTTAACATTTTCTTTTCCTAGCGTAAAGCTCATGTTTTCACTCTGAGATTGTCTACTGTGTAAAGAGGATTTGGGCAAACCAGAACCACGCTATTCTTTCATGAGTGGTGACGCCCCATAAACCGTGTTGAGAACAAATCCTCTGGGCCCCTGCAAATTTAGGAGCCCAGGAATTGGGGAATGACTGCTGTCAAGGTACAGAGATCACCCAAGCTGGCTCAGAGTCTCAGGGGCGCAGAAGACATCATGGGAGACTTGGGACCACCGAGGAACGGGCAGCCAGCGTGCCCTGGGCGTGCACACAGGCACCATCCTGACACCCAGCTGCACCCCAGCAATAACTAACAAACAAACTGAATTTTCACACTTATAACTCACTCGCAGCTTGATCCTCGCAGCTCTTGCCACATCCCGGCCAGGTACCATAGGCAAAGGTAAGGAAAGACATCTCCCCAAAGGCTTGCTACCCCATACTCTTCTGGCAACGGCGGCACTGCCATTGCCATCTATGGCTGTATGACCACCCAGCTATAAAGCAAGAGGTACTGTCTACTGTCAACTCATCTGATACAGCTAAAAAAAAACAGATGGGGTTTCAGGCCCACCACTCATTCCTCAGGTTGGGAGAGCTTTGTCTGGTTTTTCCAGATATATTAGTATGTCTAACGAAGGATAGTGCTGTGCCACATCCCTCTCCTGTCTCTGACAAGAAGCAGACAGTAGACAAGTGGCCCAAAGTTCTAGAAAAAAGCCCATGTTGCCATAAAAATATCTGAGACAAGACATAATGAGAGATGGGAAAAAAGGAGGGAATCCACTGCAGAAATATTTGGCACGTCCAAGTTTGAACATCTTCAGATTTGCAATTACTTACAACCTACTGCCAAACCCTCACCTTTGACGTAATCTCACCCACGACAGCAAGAAGGACCTTCACACAATTGGCTTGCGCAGTCCATCCATCCACACACCCATGCGCAACACTGCAAGTTTTTAAAAATATACTCTCTATCTAAATGCATAAAAAGCTTCCTGACACAGCTAGAGGCAGTCAGAGTGGTGTTAGGCGGCGAACTTGTCTCCAGAACTGTACACAACATGTACTCCAATTCCTCCCTCTTAAAGCCTTTTTCTGTTAACTTCTTGTACTGTGTTTGGTCCCTGCATGACACTAAGAAAGAAATAATTTCAATTATGTTTCTTCAGCACTTGTGTAGATATTCATTTTTAAGGTATATGATTCGCAAACTCTAACTGCAGGCTGAGAAATGCTGGGGACAGCAAAAAACAATTTAAAGCCAGAGGTGCATGCTGAATAGCGCGGCAGGGCAGTGAATTCGGACCAAGCCCACAGGCAGCCCCTCTCTGCATGCACAGGTCCCAGCCTTCCTCCAAAACCAAGGGAGAAAACATCATGAGTCACCTCACCCGTGCTTGATAAAATTGTAGTCTGAAAACGAACAGCACGCTCTAATGTATTGCACCGAGTCTCTGCGAAACGTGGGCAACAAAGAACTCTAACAGCGTGTACTTTATGAAAGGTTACCTCGTAAATTTGTTATTACAGTTCAATTAACTTACTGAGGGAGGGGATGAACAGCACAGAGGGAGCTGAGGCTGTGCTGTGGGGTGAGCGGAACCCAGTGTGAGAGAAGCAATCCCCCCTCTCCCTCCCGTGATCAGAGCCTTTGCAGATGATGAGTGGGATCAGGGAACTGGTCCAACAGTAACGAACCCCAGAGTCCCCATCACTCCAGACATAATCCATTAGCAGATCAGATCCATAGTCATCAACAGCCACCGCCAAGCCATTAGCAAAGAAAAACCCTAAGTGTGAAAGTGCATCAGGAAATTTTTCAGACATAATTTAAAAATGCAGAGACATTCCTGAGGTCCCGGCAGGCACCATGTGGGCACTGAGGAGCCCCGGCCATGCTGGAACACACTTCAGTCGTGCAAGGCAGGGGCAGGACTGGAGCCACAGCCCTGGTCCCAAGTGTGTGATCAGGAGCACCATGTCCCCAGGCACTGCTGGGTGTTTGCACTGCAAAGGGTTCCATGGTACAGGTGCAACTGCTGGTTCTTCCTGAGAGCTATCAGAAAGACACAGAATTCAAGGACAGAGCTGGCACCCTGATGGGGTGCAAGTCTCCACCCTGGCCAGACATGGGCAAGGACAGTCAGCAGACTTCAGCAGCAGCACGCACCCTCCTGGCAGCCCTGCGGTGCAGAGCCAGAGACCTGTTTGCAGGTGTGGAGACCCATGCCCAGGTGGCAGCCTGCAGCAGGACCCTGGGTGCCCTGGGGCAGACATCCATCATGCCACAGCACACTGGTACTGGCCCTCCAAGGCTGCATCTGCACAAGCTGTTATTCCCACAGCACGTAGCGCTGCCAGCCCTGACCTCCTCCCCCCCCCCAGCTCTTCCAAAACTCACTGCTGTCAGGCAGGAGAATGCACCAACTTCAGCCCTTGCTCATGCATCAGTTCACACCAATTTAACTAGAAGAGCACCTCTTAGACCAAAGTATCAAATGGGACAGCACGCACAGCCCCTAAAAGTGCAGACGTGGGATGCTTTCACCTTTGTTACCACACCTGCACGGGGGCATGCATTTCAGCATGAGTGTATCCCACTGAGAAGTGGTTGGTCCTGCTACATGATGGCACTGGCTCAGTGGCAGCCGCTGGGCATCCACTGCATGCCCGCACCAGCCAGCAGGACAGAGCCAGGCTGCTCCATGGCACGAGAAGGGCTCAGCTCTTGGGTCATTGGCTGGGCTGCCATGGGAAGGAGGAGGCATGACATGTGGGGAGAGAGCTGCCCGCCTGCCCGTCCCATGGACATGGGATGCTACCAGAAAGGACAGCCTGCGCTCCTTGCAATGGGGCACTTTTCTCCCAGCCACACAGTATTGTAACAAATCCCACTGGGCAGAGATGCTTCTTCCTCTGCTCGCGCTCCTAGATCTGCCATCGCACATTTTCCTTGCATGCAAATAGAGTTGGCAGAGGTTTTGTGAAGAAGTGGGTCTGCAGCACTGTTCATTTTTACTGTAAATTTCCAATAATTTATGTGGTTTTTTTCACCTGAGATTTCATATCCACCTTTTTTTGGAAATGCTGATAAATAACTTTGGATGTTTACTTTGATATGGGCATCTTCAGCACATCAGGTGTCATGTCACAGCACTGCTGGGCACAGGAATGCCAACAGCTCAGCAGTTGGAGACAGCAGGAAGCCTCTTTTTGGGCTGATCCACAGAGAACCATACATTAAAAATGAAGCTAATCTCAGAATTTTCCACCAACCCAGATTTTAATAAAAATAATCTCCCCTGGAGATAGCTGTAATATAAAGCTCCAATACTGCTTCTCATACTGTGGCCCATGCTTTCTTTCCAGTAACTGTGAATTATGGCTCAATTATGTTCACTTTGCCCTCTAAGCACAAGCAAGGAAAGAGAGGGAGGGCTACCCTCATGTCTTCTTTCAAAAAAAAAAAAAAATCAAGTGCGTAGCACAAGCTTGTGCCTGCTCCTGAGCTCCTCACCGCATGCACAAGCAGGATCTCATGCTCACAGTGCAATATATTTTGCAAGCACTTTCCCACCAAGGATCTGTGAAACCCACCCTGCTCTGTCCATGCTGGCTGCAAACAAACCTTCAGCTCCCAGGAGTGGATCAATGGCTGAACCTTCAAGGTACAAAAGCTCTGGCAACTACAGGTCTGCAACTGTTTAGGGGATAGAGCTCAGAAAGACAAGAGAAATGCCTGTTTTGACAATTTAGCCCAAGGAAAATGTACCTGCTATATCCTTCATGCCTTTCTTAGTCTTAAGTTTTCCTCCATCCATTTCACTAGCAGTTACGTACTCCCCGTGTCCCACAGAGCTGCCTGGTCTCCTGGCTCCCAACCCCACCACCAGTAGCACCACCACCTCCCTCCTGGCAGGTCCTGTGGGGCTGTGGTGGCACCTCCTGCCTTGGCCACCTTCTGCTCAGAAAGCTGGCTCATGGGACAGGGAGCCCGGGAAACAGCAACCTTCAGACAGATTGACAGTAACGACTTTGCAGAAAAAGAGGTTTTCTCTATTTAAGTAGAAAAAGCAACAGCAAGGAAAAATTTCACTTTGGTCAGTGCAGCCAGTCTGTGATCGGGACACAGCTCAACCCCAGGCAGAGCCCCTCGTTGTCACCCACCCCAGTCCCTTGCACTGCCATGCAGGCACCTTCCCTTCCTCCAGCCAGGCTTGAGCAGAGCAAGCTTTCACAGCCCACACACTGGGCAGTCAGGAAAGCAGCAGTCACAGAAACAACCCTGTGTCCTACAGCTCGTCTCACAAACCTGAAAGCACAGGAGTAATTATTCCAGAAGACAAGACACAGAAATGATGCAGGAGGAAGCTCCTGCAGAGACCCAAGGTCCATAGTGCAGGCTGTGTCCAGCTTGCCCTACCACAAAGCTGACTCCGGCAACAGACAGGAATGGACAGAAGCATCAGCAAACTATCCAAGGATGCTGGAGGTCCCAGAGTGAACCTGACAGGCAAGAATGAAATGCGGGTCCCATTTTTATTTAAATGCATTTATGAACGTGTCCAGCTAGAAGTCAGGGAAACAAAAGCATAACCCATGTTAATGACAGAACAATTCTAGCTCACATGTGTGGTCCATCACAGGTGAAACCTCTTTCTTCTCATTTCTCTCTCCATCACTTAACACCTCTACCATCACTGTCTCTGAGCCTCCTAGGATGAACCATGACTCTTCGCCTCAGTTCTTGCACTGATGATGCTCAACACTGCTTTTGGCACCCGCCCTTAAACAGTGAAGGGCACATCCTAAACATTAGGGTGAGGTAACTGCTATTGACCCACTTTACAGACAAGCTCTCTGCAAGGCTGAACAGCATCACTGAAAACAGAAATGAGATATGAATGCTCAGCTCCAGGAAAACATTTCACCCCAGCTCCCACACCCTCTCCCAGCAAAACACAACAAACACAGTGTCACAATGTCCTGCAATGCTCAGCACTGATCATCAGTGCAGCTATCAGAGCTCCAACCACCCACCTTCGCCCCATCCTCCTCAGCCCTGTGCTTTGCCACACTTGCATCCTTGCACCAGGACTGTCCATGCATCAGCCCAAGGCACTTGTGACAGCAGTGCCAGGAACCTTCCAGCACCGTTCCCATGTAGGAGTCCCACTCCATCCGAAGGGAAGGATACAAACTCAGAACAAATGTCCAAGATGGAGGCACATGCCTCATTAGTCAATGTCATGTTCAAATCTTAGAGCAATTCCGTGAGGAAGCAATTAACTGGAGAGAAAGATGGGCTCAGAGCAGTGCCCGCCTGCATAGTGGGGTCGGTGCCAGGGAGCCGCCTGCGCCAGTCCCCAGGACCCATGGGCTCTTCCCAAGCTGTCCCATGCCTCAGGGAAGGGTCCTCAGCTCCCAGCCACCCCAGCACTAGATGGACCCCACTGCCAGAGACAGCCTGTCCTTTTTCAGCCCCTAAACCAGAGGAAGGTTTGGGCACCTGCAGGTGCACCCCCAGCTTGGGTGTTCTTGCTTCAGGGACCCTAACCCAGCTACCGCAGAGCCCACCAACCCTCATCGTACACAAATAGCCATACCAGCCACCCTGCTGGCAGGGACAAAATGCAGGAAACCCCAGCATCATGCCGCATGGCAATGTCCTCCTGCCCTCCTCACGGACAGGACCTGGCTGCAGCAGCCAGCCTGTGCACCACAGCCACTGGGCTTCACAACTAACTGGTCTCGGTGCCTGAAATACCCTCTCTGCTCTGCAGAAGGAGTCCCCTTTCCCCACCCATTCTCCATCAGGGCCGTGAAGTGCTTGCAGAGCAGGACTTAGGGAGAGCTGACTGCTTTGCCCTGCTGATAAGCAGAGGGCTGAATCCGCTATGCTAGTGCACACATGCATATTTACATGGCTTTCTTTAAATCAAGTTTGAACAGTTTTATGCAAATAAATTGCATTTACTCAAAACAACTCATTAAATAATTCACCCACAATGTCCCAAAGGATGTTGCACAACACTTGGTAGCTAAACTTTCCAGTCCCCAAAATAATCAACCACAGCCACAGATCCAACGCAGTGACCCGCAGCTCTCCTGCTTCAGGCAAAAGCGTCCCTCCACGCACGTAATAAAGCAAAGTGGATTGATTTAAGTCAAAGTGATCACCAATTTTAACCATGATAAATCAGCTGGCAGAAAATCTGGATATAAATAATCGAGTCTGATGTTGTTTTGCATTGGTAGTCCTTAGCTATTTTCCTAAAGAAAGGCTGAGACGGATCAATTCTTAACCATTACATTCGATTAATTTGCAATTTAATATAGACTTTACAACTAAAAGTGCTTTTTCCTAAGTAGCTACACTGTAACTGTATGCATCTATTTAAGCAATTATAATGTAAAATATAAATTTGCTTTTTTAAATTCTACCCTAATATTTTAGGAAAGAGTAAGTAGCATATTTCTTTCTTAATAGAGGATGACTAACCTACCTGTGCTGGATTCAGAGGAAATGTATAAGCAACCAAAATATCCCTTACACATGGAAGCAACAGACATAAAAAGGGACTTTTAGTGGTAGTTACTTAAACTAACTGTTTCTTCATGGCCATCAAGATCTTAGAGCTGGTGGGTTTCATACTCTTGAAATTGCTTTTTATGGCTGGAGTGGAAGAGGAAAGCAAGTTCTTCACAGCTTTCTCAGCCTCTACCTGGCTCCTCACTTCCAGATCCGCTCACCTCTGAGCTGAACTGGCTGAAATGAAGGAAACACACTGATTTATGGTTAAAAGTTGGGTTACTATCTGAACTAGTTTCACACATTTCACCAAGGGATTCTTTGAGATCACTCTTCTGATTTACCCTGACTAACCGCCCCATGGGTCACAGCACCCTGAGCTGGTGCCATGGGGCTGATCCATGAGTCGCTCCTGCTGGCTGCACCCTCTCAGGACCCTCCCGCTGAAGTCACTGGTGGGAAAATGAATTACTTGTAATGCAGCCCATGCACAACGCACCTGACAGATGTGCTGCATGTAGGAACCAGCAGCGTTGCACGAGTCAGGGCAGGGATGGGCAGAATGCCCCAGTCCCTCACTGCCACGGTCCCTCGAGGCGGTGGCACAGTCTTCAGTCCCCATGCCGGACTTCGAGGCTGCCAGCCCCAGATCCGCTGCCCAGATGCGGTGTGGTGAGGCACTGGCAGCCTCAGAGTGGTGAGGGGTCCCATGTGCCCAGTGAACCTGGTGAGCTGTGCCAGTACCAGCTCTCAGCGTGCAGCCCAGAGCTTGTGCCAGTCTTTGGTGGTCCGCAGGCGACAGGCAGTGCCGGAGCCAGCAGAAAGCCCAGGGCTTCAGAGGGCTGCAGAGCCTGCCAGTACAGCCCACCACACGCCTGAACACGAGACCAGAGCTTTGCATCTTGCGACCAGGCATGGCACCACCAGCCCAGCCCTCACTGGGGCTCCTCTGAGCACCCCAGGCCATGTCCCCCTCGTGCGGGCTGCGTGCCTCTCCCACAGCCGGGCATGACCACCCTGCTGCATCCCATGGGCTCCGATACCTCAGGGAAAGCAGGGGTGGCCGTGGGGCCCCAGGCTCTGCCCTGCTCCCCATGCAGGCTTCGGGGGTAAGCTCCAGCAACCCTGGCCAATGGGTTTAGTACTAACTGTTAAACTGCAGCCTAAGCTGGCCTTTGCTGAGGAACGTGACCCACGTTGATGACTGGTGCGCAAACGTCAGCTGCCACCTCTCTGCTCCTCACCTCCCTTCATGCAAGGGGCAAACTGACATGCTGCTGCGGACACGCTCCCCAGGGAGTGAGTGGGCTCCTCAGCTCGCACCAGCTCTGCACCTGGACACCGTGCCAGCCGGCTGCTACATTGCAGCTAACCCCAACCTGCTCAGCTTGGTGTAAGGGACACTGGATAAAATGTAATGGTGTGTTATACTGAGGCTCTTGGTCCACCCTTCTATAGATCCTGCTGTCTGGGTGCTGACAGAGTGCTCAAACATTCGCGTTGGGAAAACAGACACAAAAAAAGCTACAAAGGGACTTTAAAATATGTCATGCTTGGTGCCGCATTCAACAGCATACAGTAATGAAGCATGGGGCTGCACAGTGAATAAGAAAGATAAAAAAAAGCAGAACAGCTGCCTCATTCATTGAGCACTATTAATCTGATCTGAAAGAGGCCAGGTTCCTATGGAAAAACAATGTGCGGCTTGTAATCAAAAAGCATCTCAAAGCGTGTGCATAAGTAGTTTGATTCTCCCCTAAAAGGGGTGAAAAATCCAATACAACTATTGACAGCTAGAGGTTTTTACAGTAGCAGAAAGCAGATGCTTTGGCCAAGGATCAAAGTTTTCCATGCAGGTTTAGGCCATTCCGGAGGTCAATTCCTGACCTCCAGATCTTCCCTTTGCAGCAATAAAGTTCTCCTGATTTTTTTTCTTCACTGCTCACATAGCTGAGACAAAACAGAGCATGGAAAAAGGAATTTTAGGATCTGGGTAGCACTGGGAAACCAGTGAGAGGTGAAGCCCAGGACGGAGGAGAGGAGCCTGCACACCCAGGAGCGGAGGTCTGGTGTGGCCAGCGGCCACAGTCCTGCCGTGGGGAGGCCGCCACGCTGGCAGGGCGCAGTGCAACCCCCACTCTCCTCACCCCTCTCTTTTCTGCCGGGCACAGAAAGCCGCTGGCTGCACAGGCTGGCTCCTGCCTCTTCCTCCTGAAGGAAGCCACAGCGAGAGGCGTTCCCGCACAGCCTCGCGACACAGGGTCACGTCCTCCTCAGCCCTTGGGGAAAGGCCTTTGTGGGAAAGCGAGTTAAAAATCACCTCAGAGAAAATGAAATGCAAGAACAGAATTTTGAGCTTTTTATTCCTGATTTGTGATAGCAGATAAGGATCTAAGTAGAGCGCAGTGTGGGTGGGTGTATATTTAAATCGCGGGCTCCATTCGTGCCGCCAGGAGCTCACAACACATCCCTGGTGTCGGTCAGTGTAAACACCTGGAATAAAGCTAGACACCATCTCTCTCGGCTTCCCCTCTCTCGGCTTCCCTGGATCTGCCCACAAGTGCCGGCACTGGCTCCATGCAGGACAGGGACGGGCAGTCATCGTGTCTGCCAGTGGCGATGTCTGTGGACGCCATTTTACACCAGATACAGTTGAACGCAATGCAGAATAGGAGAAAGGCCTCCATTCCCCATGAAGGACGCGGTTCACAGACATGTCAGGCTACTGCTGCTGCTGCCAAAGGGGGCCCATCTCCTCCCTTGGCTCCACTGGTGCATGCTGGCCTGGCACAGGGAGCTGCTGCAGGTTTAAGACAATGGGGGAAAATGTCATTTTAACCTACAGCAGCTCCTCAGTCTGGCTTTAACGTGATTTAAAGGGGAAAAGAAAAGAGTTGCCAGCACACAATGGAGAAGAAAAGCCCTTGGAAATCTCCGGAGGAAGTCTTATCAGCTGTACATCGCTGTTCCTCTAGATCTTTCCGAGCTATTTCAATAAGCTCCAGCTCTCTGATAGTTAGCAGCTTCCTAAGTACCACTCATCTGCAAGAGGCTCTTATCTTTCTACATATACATTTTTTATGCGATGTGCCGAGCCATGATTCCTTGGAACAAGTTTTCCCCATTTCCAGTGAAAAAGTAAATAGAAAATCTGTGCCTCATCACTCCATAATTATAACCATGGTGGCAACTGGCCATGTGGAGGGCGGCCAGTGCTGCCCACTGGCTGCTGCATAAAGTGTTTTCCCATGGGATACATCCCAGGTTCGGTCAGACACCTTGCAGGATTTTAGCACCAGCACACACTGCAGACAGAGAGGACTCTGATGACCGCTGGAGGCACTTTTGCACTCTCCTAGGATTATTTCTGTACTGCCATCTTTTCCTACCTCAAACCCATGAAAGTTGCAACTCACTTCCAAAGCACTCCTGCCGCAAGACTTTGGGAATCGGTTTTCAAACATGTTTTAATGATACAGACCCACGATTCATAACTATTTCTCAGAAACAAAACTTAGCTTGGGCATGTTTCTGTCTCCTTAAAAAACAGACTATAATCTCATAAATCTTGTGGGTGTTTTGGATAATTTTATCCTGGGTCTTTACCACCCTCTCCCACAGAGCAATGCACAGCCAAAAGCTGAGTTGAAATGGCTCTTCCTGGATAAGCAGCCACGGGCCGAATGCAGGACTGGGCAGGTGAGATAGAGAAGCTCCACCAGCGTTAGGAAGGATCCTCAGGACCTTGCACATCGTCCTCCTCTTTACTTTGCCCTGGTTTACACTCCCTCCCTGTGCAAGGGCCAGCACCAGTGTGCACCAGCAGCTCGCACAGACCAGGGTTGAAGGAGAAGGGCAGGTTCCCAGGTTATCAAACTCCAAACAAATTGCTATCTTGGGAGTCCCTGCCCTACAGCCACGGTACAGAATAGGTCCATGGAGTGAAATGCTAGCACCGCGCTGACAGCGGGTGCGTGGAGCTCCACACCGGACACCACTGCTGCCAGCAACGAGCCTAACTCCCATGCCATTGCTTTCCCAGCATGGCTGAGCAGGGAGTGGGACAGTGGCCAGAGGCTAGCACTGGGACCGGTGAAGCGCTCGGGCTCCCCACACCATGCCACCGGCACACCGGACCCTGGGCTGCAGCCCTGCTCTCCCACCGGGGGTCTGCTCAGCCCTGTTTGGTCACAGCACACTGCTCACCCCTGCCCACCCACTCTGTTTTGCACAGCCCTTCAAGCAGGGTTACTCCCCAAATTCAGCCCTGCAGTGCACTGATACACACAAGGGCAGCCAGGAGCATCTGGGGTTTACCAGCAAGTGTTAGATCCCGCGGGAGAGGATCCCTGGTGCCAGAGAGGAGAGTGCCACTTGCCAGCCACGCTGTCTGCAGGCAGTTGCTGAACACAGAGCACACTAGCTCTGCCCCCTCGTGAGCTCAGCACCTTGCAGTCCTTAATTACACCATCACACACCGCTGCTCAAAGACTACACCACCGATCAGACAATTTTTCCTCCTCCTTTGATATGACAGCAGCCTCTCATATTTTTCTGTGCAGCAGCAGCTGATGATGAGGAGGGATTCTGTGCAACTGACTGGTCCTCTGTGTTGATTCATACCACAGTGTACATAGGGCAGATCTACCCAAAGTCTGCATGTTAACATCATCAGCCCTGGTGCCAGGGGGTCCTGTGGGGAGCCAGCACGCCCCAGAGTGCTGCCCCAGGCCTCTGCCACCACAGCCCTTTCCTATTCTGCCAACACCCGAACCCACCCCAGGAGCAACATGGATTTGGGACAGCAATTTATTCAAAGCATACGTGCCAGCAGATTTTCACTACAATTTTTATTACTGGATTTTTAACCCACAACAAATGTTAAGAATAGTTCATTCATCCTTTTCATATTAATTGCTTCCATGAGCTCAGCATTTCTGTCTGCTGAGGTGTCCACAGTCAGCACCATGTTACTTAGCACGTGGCATCTGCACAGCTGTGTGGAATAAAACTCACTGTAGCTTCAGGAAAGCAGCCAGTGGTGAGGGACTGCACCTTGACCAGGAAGCCAGAGCGGGCTGCGGGCAGGTCTGCTGTGCCTGCTAGCATGGTGCTGCAGTGGCCCTCCAAGCTGCTTTGCAGGAGCTGCTGAGTGATTGCAGCTGCCAAACCAGTGCAGGCAAACCAACTGCTCCTCTTCACGTACTGTTCATAGTTAAAGTCCATCCTGTGTCATGGGCAATCACCAGGGGACAGAGCACACAGTAACGGAGCAAGAGGCTTTGGCACTCCCTGGCTCAGAAGAGATGTACCAACTGGCATTTCCTACATCCCCCTGTCTTTCCTCTGCTTTTCTTTTAGGAAGAGGGAACAGCACAGCGGGTAGCTCCTATGCAAACTGCCTGGTCAGAACCAGCATCCCTTGTCGCACAGCCCCTCTGCAGCACCCAGAGCCATATCAGCAAAGGCACCACAGCCCCCTCCCTACCTGCCATGCACCAACCACATCACACCTCTCCTCCAGCCACAGGCAAAGGTGCATGCAGTCCCTGTGCCTCTGTCATCGGTGGCAGCTCGCTTGGCCACAGCTCATGGCCATCGTATCCCCACCTCACCAGGCTGCAGAGACACAGCATTGGTACTGCTTGCAGGATGGACTGCAGCCGCGCTCATGGGTTTGTGTCACAGTGCATTCAAATCAAAACCCAAATGAATGGCAAGCCGCACAGTCTCTTAGCAGCCTGCCTTCCCACCGTCAGTCCTGGCTAAGCAGAAGTTCAGGAAAACTTTGTCTATCTCTCTTTTATAATAGGAAAATTTAGTTCTTCACTTCCCTTGGCTTAACAGAAGAATCAATGCTTTGTGCACTGGTTTTCAGCTTCTTCTTTCATTTGCATTACAGAGATAACAAGCCAGAATATTAACCTGAAGTGTCAGGTGACTGAGAAGTGGGATGAGGGCAGAGCTTTTTCTGCAGTCAGAGAGGGAAATGAGCAACTCCATCACACAGCAAAGGGAGGCCCTGGCCTCAGCGGAGACCTCAAACAGCCTCTCACAGATGGAGCTGGGGGGTCCCACACCTCCAAGGCATGGGGCATTTCCTTGCCAGTCCCCAACGCATCAAAAAAAACCCTGCATGGGGGAGGAGCCCTCCTGCAGAAAGATGCCAGCAGAGGAAAGACATGTCAACCCCACTACCTGGACACCACAGGACATCCTTCCACAGGATGCGGATCCTTCAGCATCACCCAGGTTTTCCCGGCTGTGACACATCTAACAGGCCGTGCTTCAGAATGATCCTCTTTGCAGATGAGACCAAATTCTCCCCAGGGCTGCAAATACACCTTACTGACTGTGATCCTGCCAGTTTGGGAACCAATGATCTGGCCTGAAACCGCCAAGGCTGTCATCACAGGGCTGCACCCAAACAGATGCCACAAGAGACAGTAGCTCCCTCTTGGTGCTGCCCACACTGCCAGTGCTGAGGAGCAGAGCCCCACGTTCCTGGCATCACCGCGCAGCCGTGCTCACACACCTCCCATAGACCGACAGTCCCTCCAGACAGCATCCTCGCTCACCTGGCTCCCCTGCGCAGCCCAGCCCCAGCCCACATGCTTCCAAATGGCACTGTTGCAAGAAACCTGTCCACAGCTCCATGCCTCTCCAACACAAACATCTTTCTGTCTCTCCTCCCAAATTAGCATCTGCCCCTCAAAGGGTCTCTTTGCTCTCAGTATCACTCTTCCCCTTCACTACAGTACAAATTGTCCTTCCTCATTCTCCCAGGCCACCACCATGACCTGTCCCGACTTCACTCCACCTTGGGGGTCCCAGCAGACCAGCTGCCCCCTTTGCACTCACCATCCCCTAAAACCTGCTTGCAGAAGCACAGCACCCACAGTCCAGGTGGGAGGAGCAGGAGCTGGGGTCCCATCACCATGGACCACACAGCAGGCTGGGCAGGCCCTGGCACCTCCCAAAGTACTCAGCCCCAAACACATGGGACACTGCTACTTCAAGTCCGAACTGCTAGTGAGAAGGGAGAGGAAGAGGCAAGGACCCAAAACTGGAGCAACAAGACATACCCATCTTGTGGCACCTTCCTTTCCCTAAACACTTGCCTTGAGTGCCTCAGCTGCCACACAGAGAGCTCACAGAGGGAAATAGGGGACAGTAAATTTTGGGCACCGTGAAAAACATCCAGCTAAGTAGTGGAGTTGCATGCCAGGGGCCATGCAGGACAGAGGACCCTCCAGGCTGTAGGGTGTCCTGTGGCTCCTGACCACAGTCCCAGGCACTCCCCAGCACAGGAGCAGTGTGTGCCAGCATGTGCCAAGCACTGCTTTTCTCCCACAGCCCCAGCCTCTGCCCCTGCCCAGGACAGTTCACAGCCCCCATCACCTGCAGGGCTGTCCCATGCCCATAGGCTTTGGGAACCTTGCAACTCCCTGGGGCATCTCTGCCCCTCAGAAAGGAGGGCCATTTCCAAGCTCTGTTGGTCAGTACTCTGAGGGGTTTATAGCCTGATCATGTCCCCAGCAGGGCTCTTCACCTAGACAGCACGGAATGCCACCAGCTATTTCTGCACTGCAAGAAAAGGAGTCTCCTTTTGGTCATTAACATGTGCTCCCCGCCAAGCACACCCCTCCCCAGATTCTGCACTGCAGAAGGGCCCATCTCTCACCCCATCTCCACCTGCCTCTCTCCATCTCGTGTGTCTGTGCGGAGCAGATGTGTCCTGTTCCTCCTGCACTCCGTTCCATTTCTCGGGCTGTTTGTATGGGTGTAGGTCAGCTTAGCCTCTCTTCCCTGAGCTCAGAGTGGTGCAGGTTGCTCAGACTACTTAACCTGAAAGTGCTGGCCCATCATTAGGATGTGAACAGTGGTGTGCCTGAAGAGACTGCCTTTTCAGAGACAAGGTCACAGCCTTGGGTGGAGATTTGCTCCTAACAATGGAAACCACTAACAGTGAATTCAAAGGCTTTCTGCTGAATAAAGACAGTGATGGAGAGTTGCAAAGGAACCTGAAAGAGGTTTGGAGACAACTCCAAGAGAGCTGGCAAACTTGACTTGAAAAGTCAGCTGCTTCACAGTCTGAAAACTCACTTGGAGGCTCCAACCCTGACAGAAGACATGAACTTGAATAAACTGAACTTTGCCCAGCTGAAGTCCTGATCTCTGAAACGCTGGTGGCTAATGGAGTCTGACTTGCTACTGAAAAGCTACCTGTCCACTCTGTGTCTGAAGATCCTAAAGGAGACAATCCCCATCTTCAAGCAAAGCTTGCTATAGCAAAGCCCATGGCAGATCAGCTATGTGCTGCAGCTGCCAAGCTAGTCCCAGAGGCACCCATGGGAGGAGAGTAGGGGGTCACTTCAGACTGTGCAAGGGATGGACTTCAGTGAGCAAAACCCCTTCAGCACACCAACCAACCCCTTGTTGGCACCACAGAGGCCAGCAATCCCTGTTGGGGTCCCATCCCTGCTCCTTATGCTTGTGCTCTTCATAGACCAAGCAAGGAAGAAAGACTCTTCTCTCGGATGATCCCTAATGCATGTGCCCTGTCG
Source organism: Aramus guarauna (assembly GCA_013400195.1). Classification (NCBI taxonomy): domain Eukaryota; kingdom Metazoa; phylum Chordata; class Aves; order Gruiformes; family Aramidae; genus Aramus; species Aramus guarauna. The sequence goes on from VXBL01002621.1 coordinate 366,777, forward strand.
CTCACAGCAACTCAACCATTTGACTGCCTCTCTTGTAGGTGTCATCAGGATCCTGTGCCTTATCCCTGTCTACAGGATTTCCTTCCCTTTCCTCAGCCTGCCTGAGTCTCAGTCCGCACCTGCAAGGTCTCTCCCAGGGTGCAGACACTAACCCTGGCCAGGAGCAAGAGTCCCACAGAGACCTACAGAGTGGCCAAAGTGTCAGCCTCCCTGCAGGCTGCCCATCGGGGAGGACCACCGCTGCGGCAAAGCCAGACAAGCAGAGCAGCAAAAGCAGAGGAAGGACACCTCTGGGAAGATGCTTGTGCCTCAGGGTCTTCCCTGCCTTGCTGATGCAGACTCAGGGGAACAACAGCTTGACAGCAGCTCCTCTGAAGTGCAAAGACCTATCCCAGCCCAGGGAAAAGAGTCTGAGCAGCAGGAGACCACACCAGGAGAGGGGTCCCCACCTGGCCCAAAAGACAGTGTGCTGACAGCCCTGCTGAGCTACAGCAGCCCTGAGAAGGAGAGCCAGGCTCTGGTCAGACAGATGCCAGTGCAATGCCCACTAACTGCAGGGAGGAGCAGGACCTCTATGGGCCAGAAGCCAGAGCAGGGAAGAGGTCTAGGATCCTCACTGCTCTCCAGCTGGGTGAGACCAAGGACCCCGTGCCCTTTAAGAGGGGAGGAGGAGACAGGGAATGCACACAGCTCTAGAGGATCTGCCCTGTGAGCTTCTACCAAGCACAGCAAACATCCTCCAACACATCCCAGAGCACCTCATGAAGGAGACAGGAGTGCAGCAGCAAGCCCAGCAGCAGCAGATAGGACAGGCTCAATTGCTCATTTTCCCCTTGTCCTCTTTCACACTGGTCAGGCCACCATCTGCTTGGATGTCACCTTGCAGACAGGGACCTAGCCCGTCTGCTCAAGGCGCAAGGAATGTGCACTGCAAGTGCCTGGATCAGAGAGCTGATGCATGGGGATGACGCACAGGAGCCTAGGGAAGTTCAGTGTCAGTCACAGGACACTATACAGCTCTCATGGATGCATACTGTTAAGTGAGCTGGGTTTTTCCTGCCTCCCTTTATTTAAGTGAAGGTACCTCAGCTAGCACAGAAGAGGAGTTTGCAAAACAGGCAGTTTCTATTTGGGAAGTCAGCCCCCACCTGAGCTGCAAATGCAACAGCCCTCTGCAAGCACTGCCTTGATCTGAAAGAAAGGGATGCCCCTGACACCAGCTTGAGCATGGCTGCAGGCTGGTGACAGCACAGGAGTACCGTGCAGTGAGCAGCACAATGTGTCTGCCTCCAATCATCCAGCCCGCAGGGCAGCAGAGGGTCTGACAGAGCAGCCATCACAGTCCTGCCTCCCACAACTCCCCAGGGCAGACCGTGCTGCAGGACGCCTGCACCCAAATATCCTTTTATCCTGCCTCTCTCTGCCACAGCACAGCCTCCAACTCCCACCTGCATTCTGTGAAATCCAGCGCACGCTGCCCCGTGGAGCGGCAGCCCTGGGATGGGCTGCAGGGACAGGGGTGATTAGGCAGCCCTGCACCTCCACGAGCACCATGCACGACCTGTGAGCTCCCGCTACTCGCACTGCAAATCCAGGGCCCTGAGCTGCAACCGCAGTGAATTCCTCTGCACATCAGCCAGGCTCGCGGTGCGCAGGCTGCACTTCCCAGGATGCGAGTGCTGTGGTGCTCTTATCTGCACCGGGCAGCGCTGCCCCATGTCCCCAGCGCTCCCCACTGCACTTCTGCCAGCTACAGAAGTGCTGCCTTGCCTGCATAGCTCAGCTGTCTGAGGGGAGCATCACCACCAGCCCCCAGGCAGCCCACAGGTCTCCCCAGCAGCTCCTACTCTGCTGGCTCCCACCCCCAGCCCAGCCCAAGGAGGTTGCACCAGAAACATTTCCACTCTTCAGCTCTCTGATATGCATCTGCCCCTTGGGGAAGGGAGATCTGGAAGGGAAATTCCTACTTTATACATGCAAAGATGCTCTGCTCTGCATGAAGTGCCCCATTCCCTCCGATGCCTCGGGTGATCTTTGGTCTGCCAAGGCTGAGCTGCTTCACTCTTGACTCTGGGACTATCCTCTGGTTGCAGTGGAGGACTTGTAAGGAGGAAGAGAGTGGGGGGTTACATCACACTGTCATACTGACTCCAGCATCCCTGCTTCCTCCAATGCCCACGCACTCTCCCAAAACAAACTAAGAGAGGGAAGGGAGGTGCGGAGCGGTGCCCAAGAACAGCAAAGCAGACAGGTGGATGCCATGGCAATGTGCAGAGCAAGGGCCCTCACTGACAGTCCTTGGACCCTGCCCCGTGCTGCATCACACAACGGAATCTGGGGCAAGGGTGGGAGCAGATGAGGCCCAGGTCTGTGCATCAACTCAGGGATGCATGTGCACAGGGATGATGGAGGAGGAGCTGATGTGCTGGGGCTAATAAAGCAGTGAAGGGAAAGAGCAGATACCATGTCCCCAGGAGCCTTGCTCAAAAGCCCAGCAGGTTCCTGCAGCACAAGGTCAGTCCTCGCTAGAGCAGAGTGTCTGTCCGATTCTTCGACAGCAAAGCCAGCGCTGCCTCGCCTGCCTCTGCTGCCTCTGCTGCTCCCCAGTACTTGGCAGCTGAGCCTGCAGAGCCGTGCCTGTGAGTGTTCCAGCACTTCAGCCCCAAGCACTCAGCCCTCAGCCTCAGGGTCTCCATCCCATAGCAAGCTCTCTGGCCCCAGACACTACCCCTCCATCATCGAGCAGGATCCCCATGCCAGTCTCCAAAAAAGAACTCCTCCCCCACCAAAGAGGAGAGAGAGTCCAGTCCACCCCCAGTAATGCTCTGCTGGCCCCAAGTCTCTGCCTCATCTCTCCCCACTCCTCATCCCCAAGGGGCACCCCCCACAACACCCCATCCCAGAGCACATGGTCCCTGTGCCTTGCAAGCCACACATCCCTAGGCAAGCCACTGCTCCCAGCACTCCACCTCTAATGAGCACTCTTCATTAGGGCCACAGTTACGGCAGCCCTTCAATGAACTTTTTCCCTGCACTGCCTAAGCTCAGTATCCAAGCACTCGCTCCCCTCAAGCACCCTAGCTGACCCCCAGCACTACCCCAGCCTGTAACAACCACCCCATGCCACAACCTGCTGTGCTGCACCCGGGCCTGTCACCTGGAACCCTGCGGCCACACCGGCATCCATGCACAGCCCACGCACACGCACACCTGGCTCGGTGCTGCCTGCTGCCCGCACAACCTGCCCAGTCTTGCCTGCCCACACCGCCAGCAAGCAGGCGGCCGCCAGCTCCCAGCGCTGCGGCTCCGTGCTCTCGCAGCCCGGCCCAGCCGGTACTGGTGCCGGAGCAGTACTGGTACCGCTACCCATGCCGGTGCTGGAGCCTCCTGAGCTGTGCCCGCTCCCCACGCCTAGCCCCGCTCTCCCCTGCGCTCGGGGCAGGCGGCGGAGCGCAGCCCGGTCCCGGGCCGGTGCGGGCCCCCGGCGGCGAGAGCGACCCCTCCCTGCGGCGCACGGGGGGCCCCGGAGCGCCCCGGAAAAGCAGCGCTGCAGCCGGGGCTGCCCGGCCCGCTCCGCCCGCGTCCTCGCCAGGGTCTGAGGGGAAAGGGGGAGCGGGGCAATGGGAAGCAGGGCAATGGGGAGCCTTCCTGCCGGGCCCGCGGCTGGCCGGCCCACCGCCCGCGGACGGTGTGAAGTTTGCCGGGTGGTGCCGGGGCGGCTGCTGTCGCGGAGCGGGGCTGGGGCCGGGTCGGGGCCGGTCGGGGTGCGGGTCGGGGCCGGGGCGGGCACTCACCGTTTGCTGGAGGTCGGGGATGCCGATGCGGACGACGATGGCGCCAGGCGCGGGCTCCTCCATCCGCGCCNGCTCAGAGGCATGCTCCGTGCGGCGCGGCGGGGCGGCCGGCACCGGGGGCCGCGCTCACAGCCCGCCCGGGGGCCCTGCGGGGTGAGGACAGGCGGTGAGCGCGGCTGCCGCGACCC
>VXBL01002621.1:370863-394442 GCA_013400195.1 Aramus guarauna
TGGAGGACCACACTGCACTCGAGCACCCCAGCAGGGACCCAAGGGGGGAAACCCCGGCAGGGGCCCAGTGGAGGATCCCCACACTCCACCCAGGCCACCCCCACAGGGACCTCGTACAGGACCCCTGACTGCCCCACACAGAGATCCCCATCTCGGGGCCCTCACCCAAGAACCCCCAAGCAACCATACAGACTGTGCAGGAATCTCACAGAGGCACCCCCACAGGGTTCCCCATGGCAGGGATGCTGTAGGGACAGCCTCCCCTANAGAGGACCACTCCCACCTTACATGGGAGTCTCCACGTCAGGGACCTCACCAAGAAGTCCCACACCATGCAGGGATTCCCACAAGTGCCACTGCCCAGCAAGGGCCAACTGCCACTGCATGCCCTCCCTGGCCCCCACAGTGGGCACAGCGCTCGTTGGGGTGACTCCCACCAGCCACCCTGAGGGCACCCTTCCTCATCCTGGCAGAGGGATGGGGCAGCAAAGCATGGTTGACGCCATCCCAGGTGCAGTGACACCCAGAGCCTCTGTTTCCCCAAGGAGGGCTCAGAGTGCAGTGCACCAGAGCCAGCACAGGGGGGCTGGACACAGCTTGTCCCAGGTTCTGGGGCCTGTTCTGCTCCTTTGATCAACTGTCTTCTCTCCACACCACCACCACCAATGCCTGCAGTTCATCCCAATGGCCCTGTTCCCCATCTGCAACCAAGATCCTCCATCTCCACATCTGCACCAGCATATCTGGAGGGCCTGCCTGACTTCTTCCCCATATGCCAGGGTAGATTCATGAGGGAGGCTGGACATCAGCAGGACAAGCAGGTATGACTCAGGGGAGCTCAGCACCCTGCCTGTCTCTGGGTTTTACAGGGAAAGGTCTTGGTTCTGCCCTATAAGCTGTGCGTCCTGCCGGTACTGCAGTGCTGCCCACTGTGAGGTCCCGATATGCCTGCTCAGAGGTGGTCACCACCCAGTGCGTGTGTGTGCACACCCACAAACAGCCAGACTGGCTCTGGCCTGCAGGCTCCAGCAGCACCTCCACCAGCCCATCAGGCAAGGAGCTGGGGCTCTCTGCCAGGGGTTTCCCGAACTGGCTTGTACTTGGACAACAGGATGCAGAGGTGCCCTTGTGCCAACCTTTTGGGAGTGGATGGATGGCTGATCTGTGCTTCCGCCCCAGAGACCTGTCTCAGTCAGAGAAGCCACATGCACGCACACTGGAGTGGTGGCAGGCACATCTACCATTACCTCCAGCACAGAGCGCAGACGCAAGCAGCCACCACCATGGGCTGCTATTTCTGCCAGTGCCCCTGCCAGTCAGGGCTAATTAAAGCCAGGCGGACCCTGCCTGCCCAGCAGGTCAAGCCCTTGCTCCCAGGCAGGGACAGACCAGTGACTGCCCTGCCAAGAGCAGATGGGATGCTGGGCTGAGCCCTGCAGGACTGTTCATGGGACTGTGTTCGGTCCATCACTGGCTGGGATTCAAGGCTTTAATCTGCATGACAATCCTCAAACAGAAATAGCCCCCAAACCACTGAGAGCTGGAGAGATTTACAGTATGGCCTGGATCTGTCCAGGAAATGACTAATGGACCTTCCTTCAGCCCTCCCACCCTGAGACCAAGGGACTGCACAAGGCAGGCATCAGTGAGAGCCTGACTCTGCCAGGGCAGCCAGCCCCGAGCAACTCTCCCAGCTGGAGCAGCATCTGCTGCCAATGCCCCGCACCAGCAGAACAGGCGAGACAGGCATGGAAGGATGCATACACAGACTGGGAAGTTCAGAGTCACAGGGGGAGTCTCATGGGTCTTGGAGCACAAGCACTGCAACTTTGTGGCACTAGCCCCAGAATGGAAATCGTGGGTTGATCATGACAATGAGATCAACCAAGGAGCAACCAGCTGGTCTCTGGGTTCCTCCTTTCCTTCAATCCACACCTGCACTCCTGTGCTGGAGAGCCACGGGTCCTGTCTGTCTGCTGCTGCTTTACAGATGCAAGGACCAGGGAGTCTCCAGCTTCCCCTGAACCCTGGACTCCCATCATCCCCAGCATGGGTCAAGCCTTTGTGCCCGGATGGAAGGACACAGTGCCATGACAGTTTCAGTCATCCCTAACCAGTCCTTTTTTAAGGTACGGCAAAACATTCTTGCCCAGCAGCAAAGCAAGCCAAACCCATGCCTTTTCAGGGTGCCTGTCCCGCAGCAGTTCTCCCAGGATCTGAGAACAGTCCTCTAACAGAACAGTGGGGCAAGAGATGAGACTGGTGGCATTAGAAAGTCTTCCACCCCACGGAGCGCACAGCACACCCCATCCTGCATCTGTCCAGACCCCAGGTAGAGTCACATCAAAACTGCAGCTCCACAGAGCTGGGGCCGAGCAGCTCACAGGTCTCAGGCAAAGGGATGCAGGCTTTGAAGGCCACCAGGCAAAAGTGAGGGCTGCAGGGAATAGGCTGGCTTCTGCAGCTTTGAGTCAGGGACACCAGGGATGAGGTGGGGCTGGTGAGGGGAAGAAGTGGATGAAATGACCATGAGTCACAAACGGCCGAGAAGTCATCAGCTGAGGTGTCTCACAGCACAAAAGACAAAGGAGTAAGAGTGGTCAGGAAGGAAGACAGCAAAAATATCGGTCGAACAAAGGGCCAGAGAGGGAAGCATGTAAAGTCTGAACTGGGAAGCCAGCAGCTGTGGCCTGCACATGGCAGAGTCACCCCAAACGGCTCAAGGCCAAGAGAAGAAACCTGCAGCCACACGAGCACAGGCCCATGGGGCCTCTCCCTATCTGCAGCCAGCAGCATGCTGAGGTCCTGGGGGACAGGCAAGGGTGGCACAGCATTCAGGGAGGCCGGCCCATCCTCACACGCACACTGAGACACTGCAGGACCAGGAGGCACAGTGTAAGGCCAGGCCCTGAGCCCAGTGGCAAGGGGCTGAGGGCAGGGCACGGACTGCATAGACCCTTGGCAGGACCCATCACAACCCACACGCACGACCCCGAGAGCCGGTGGTCTCAAATCTCAGCAGCTGATGCTGATGCCTCCTCAGTGGAGGAAGTGGAGCTGAGGGAAGCAGGGTCCTTACAGGTGTGCCAGCTGCCCAGCAAGGCCAAGGAGACAGGTCAATGAAGGGTCCATGTCGAAGACCCTGGCCTGGGATTGCTCCCTGAGGCTGGCAGCTGCCATGGGATGGGCAGAGCCTCACCAAACATGGCGGCGTGGGAGACTGGCTCTGCCTGCCTCTCAGTCAGGCCTGAAAGTCACCAAAGGCTGGATGCAAAACGAGCTGTCACCACTGCTGTTCAGCTACTGCCGCGGGCTTGGGGCGAGGACTGGGTCTAGGCCTGATTTTTATTAGTGACTTTGAAAAAGGGATCAAACAGCACCTTAATGAAATGCAGTGTGAAACTGGGAGGAGGCAAGTGAAAAGGCCCTAAAGAGATTAGAAACAAGAGCACGAGGAACACGAAGTTTTGCTTGGAAAAATGCACGTAGTAGAGAGATAAATCATCAGAAAGCCAAGTGACACGTGGTCTGACTGCATCCCATGGGCATGCATACACACAGAGGTGGGCCGACCCTGGAACAGATGGGACAACAGCAACACACACCTGTGTACACCCTCACAAGCAGCAGAGCAGGAAGACCTCCTGCAGCTGGGGCACACGTGTGTACCTGCACCTTCATGGAGCTGGTGAGGACCCATGAGCTGCAGAAGCCTGGAGCCAGCACAGAGGAATACTTTGGATGCGTACCCATCTGCTCAAAGGCATTGCGGAAGGATCCTGAGCTCTGCCCATCACCTCTCTGGAGCCATGCCTGTGCCATGCAGGCAGGGGCATGTCTCACTGACAGCGGGCACCATTCAGCTCAAGATCCCCCCAAATGCTACGGCTTTCCCCTGAATGTGCACTGCTGCAGAGGGGCCTGGCTCCCACCCACTGCCTTCCTCCCTTGGACATACTGCCATACAGGGAATTAAGCAAGACCAATGCCACAACTGTGGCACAAGCTCCAGCTACCCTCACACAGCACCCTGTGGCAACAAACCCAGCAGGCCAGGGTCTACCCCCTAAATCAGTCCTGCAACCAGAGTGTCCCAGCGTGCAGAGGTGGCCCGTGGCCTCTCAGGGGCAAATCTCCCTCCACACAGCCTGGCAGTGGCACCCATCTGAGCCTGTGCCTGCGGCCCACTGCCTGTGGTTCTGTTTGACTAGTGCCATTCATTGATTTTATTTCTTTTCTTTTTTTTTTTTCTGTCTTGTTATTTCACTAGGGGAAGAAATTAAATGCTCCAGATGGTAATTGTCAGGATTATTCTTGCTTTTTTCCCCCAATCTTCTGGTACCTCATTAGTTCCCAATAATGTTTAAGACACGACTGTGAAAGGCTGGAAAAACGCACTGGCCACCCCCACCCCTGAACTCCATTACAGACTTGCAGAGTCATTCACACTCATTTTCTCTTATTAAATCAACTTCTCTGCTGGGGAAAAAAAATCACTTATCTTGAAAAAAGATACAAGTTGAGTATCTTAGAAATTATAATCCAATGAGTCTTATTCTAACATCAGGAAAAACAGATGAAGAATCATCAAAGAGAGTTATAAAATCTTTCAAGAAGATTTTATAATGACAGGGCAAATCAGTAAAGCTTCCATCAAAGAAAGTCACGCCTCACTAGTCTAGTAGACCTCCCTGCACGTGCTACCAGGAGCACCAATAAGTGAAACCCAGAGTAGAGCAGTTTATTTGGATTTCCAAATACTCCTTGCAACAGTCCTCACAAGAGGTTGTAAAGTCTAGTGACCTTTACCTCTTAGGCTGTGAAGAATACTGTTCCTGGATGGCCTGTCCCACCCTCCACTATTCCCAGTGTTACAGAGTCTAAGCCACCTTCCCTCTGTCCAGGGCAGCCATGCCATAGGGATCATAGAATAACTCAAGTTGGAAGGGACCCATAAGGATCATCAAGTCCAACACCCTGCTCCTCTGAGAACTACCTAAAACTAAACCATAGGACTAAGAACGTCATTCAGATGCTCCCTGAACCATGTTTGGGTCAGCAGCAAACGCAGGAATACACCAGTTCTGGGCCAAACTTCATACTGAGGCATTCAGGGAAATGGATGCTGGTGGTGTTGGCAAGCAGGTAGCTGGGCATGGGACTACTCAGGGGCATGGGACTACTCAGCTTCCCTGGTGGGACCGGCCTACTAAATGCTGAGCCACATCACCCCACGCTACACTGCTGAATACTGCTATGGTATCTTCAGAGTTCTCCATCAGGGCTCCAGGTCCCCCCTGGGTTAGAAGTAATGCAGAACCACAGCCATCACTAGGTGTACCACTGAATTACTCTCCCTCTGTAGGGAAGACATCCAGCTGGGAGAATCCTGGGAAATGCGCAGTGCTAGCACTGCAGTGGTGGGACCTAGAAAGGTGCAACAGGTAAGATCTGAAGAAGACAAATAGCCCCAAGGCCCTATAAGGGCAGGAAGAAGAAACCAAGGCACGCTGCAGCAGGGGTGCCAGCTGGAACTGCTCCTGAGACAGGGGAAGCTGGCACCTTAGGGGAGGAGGGAAGGTGCTGCCAGTCCCTTTGGTGGCAGGATGAAGAGCGAGTTGCAAAGACTCGAGCGAGTTGCGGCTGTTGTCGGCATTGGCGCCAGATCCTGTAGCCTGGGACAAGAGCCCAGCACTTTGTGGAGGCAGAGCTGGCCAGCACTGGGCTGTGGGAGGTTGCTCTTTCCACCCTCAGAGACAGGGCTGCTGGCACCCCAGGTGCCACATCTGAAATCTTCTTACCAAACTCCTTCCTCCAGGTCTCCTCTTGCCCTCTCTCCTCTTCCTGGAAAGCTGTTTCAGACCCTTCTTTGCTGTGACTGTTAGAAATGGCCTAATTTCTAGCCCACACATTCACGGCTAGTTTACCCTTCTCTTGCGTCAGCATTGTCTGTTAGCCTGTGCGGCTCTTCTCTCTCCTCCTTTGTTTATGTAAGTATTTATATACATATCACAGGCAGCAATTAGATCCACACTCAGACTTCACTTTGCAGGCTAAACAAGTGCCACTTAGGTGGTCTGCTCTTAAACGGCAGATTCCTTCCCCCAGGGACACACTTGGAGGGACTGACAGACTCAGGAGAGGCCCAGGGTCACAGGAATCAGCCACAGATTGGATTCATGCTTAGGGAAACAAAATAATGCACTTCAAAAGGAATCCTGTGCATGGCATCTGCCTTTCTAGGCTTCAAAACCCTTGCCACCCAGAGTGCACATCACAGGGACGTCGCAGCTCCCGCCCCAGCAGCAGTCCCACGGATGCTAACAGCCTGCTAGGGAACACTGGAAATGAAACAAGGATAATAGCAGCTGACATCTCAACAGCAAGAGCCACAGTCTTTCCAGAATCAAAGGAGATCTTACAAGTCTCAGCATGGGGGCAAAGCAGAACTGCACACCTTTCACATTCATCCTCTGCAGGGGCTGATGGTCACCCAAGCATCATGGCCACAAGCACCTGAGTGGGTTAACCTGCACCCAGCCATGCTGTCTTGCAGAAACCTCCAAGCACCGGTCAACTACAGCAAGCAATGCAGCCTGCCTAGGACTGGCAGTTTTCCCTGGCTGAATCAGGGTTAAATTTCCTTGCCTTTCCAGCGCCTGCTTTCCCATGCACAGCCCTGCTGGTGCACTGCCTCAGGCTTCGCCCCTCCATTCACATGCCCGGTGACTCTGTGACTCCCAAAAGGCCTGGCCCTTTGAGGAACAGGGTCTCCTCAGGCACACAAGCATGGAAGCATCTGGCTCATCACATCCCCAGGTGCGCCTCCACAGCAAGGGCTGGCACTTCAGGCATGGCACCGGAGGCTGCAGGCAGCTGCTCTCTAGCACAAGTGCTGCTTTCCTGGGAGAGGCAGCAGGGAGCAATAGCTAGTGTAGCACCAACCGGACAGGGACCAGGTATTTGGGTAGTGCTGATGTGTGGGAGAAGCATACACACCCAGCTCTCCCTCATAGTTGCACACTGGCAGGGCACAAGCTGCACCAGGTCCCTGCGCTCCAGGGCTCCTCCCACGGCACAGGGGTTGCGGGTGAATACAGCAGCGTCACAAGTGGGGGCCAAAGGGAGATCCAGCATTCTGCAGGGGTGTCACTGCCAGGGTGGGTGTGCAGAGTAGCACACAGGGCTATCACTACTGGGATCACTGGGAATGGCCCTGTGTGCTGGGACTGTCACAGATGCAGCAGGACAAGCTGTTGGGATACCGCCTCTGCCTCGCTGCTAGTGAAAGGACCGACTAGGACAGCCTTCACCTGACTTAATCCAGATCAGCACCAGGCAGCTGCACCAGGGACAAGGCAGCACATCCACCCACCTGCACCAGCAATGCCCCTGCCCTGGCAGACCTGGTCGCAGAGCCCCAGGCAATGCTTGCCCTTCCAGAGACCAGACCTGACCGCTCTTCCAGTAGCTCCCACAGCACCCCACACTCCACTCCTACAACGGCACCAAGCCTGGTCCCGGCTCTGCGTGCAGGTGCTGTGCAAGCTCCTCGTCACCCCCAAGTCTTCCCAGGACCAGGGAGCCCTGGGTGATGTTTAACAGCCCTGCCCACAGCCCTCCCAGACTGCTACAGAGAGTCAAGCCCTCACCTCAAAGGATCGGGGAGCGTCCGCTTTTGCTTGGCTGGCAATGCCCATGGGACAAGCAGAGACGTCCTCTCACACAGGCCAGACGTTACTGATTTACCAGGGGTGGCTGTGACTGCAGCTGGAACGCACGGTCGATGGTTGCAGGCACTGTGGAAGGCACAGTGGCCTCTGCGGGGGGGACGGGGAGCGGGAGGGACGGTGCTGCTCTGTCCTCACCACAGGGCCTGAGCTCAGTGCCCTGCCCAGGGTGTTGGGAGTCTGGGGCTCCCACGAGCCACCTTCCCACCAACCCAGGGTTGGTATCCTGCCAGCTCCATGCCTGGGGCTGCCAGGCAGGGCCCTGCCCAGAGCGAGGGCTCCACAATGCCAGAGCTGTCCTCATTGCTTATCTGGGCACAAGCAGGTCAGTTGGCCCTGCTGTTTGCCATGGCTCCGTCCCAGCCCCACGTGACAGGTAGCACAAAGCAGTCTGTACCAGCCTAACCTTGTCCTTTGCCACCACTGCCCCGTGTTCTCCAGAAGTGACCCATGTAGACAGGGGCAGGAGCAGGCACAGGACTGTGCTTACTGTGGCCCCAGACTGAGTGTCAGGATGCACAGAGCTAATGAGGAGAGGGAGAGGGAGCAACGCTCATTGATCAATCTGTGTGTGGCCACGGTGTCCTACAGTGCCTGATGGGTAATTCTCCTGCCAATTGATTTTTTCTCTCCCCTTTTGCCAGGGTTAGTGGGTCACTAGGGATGTGCGGATGATTAAAGGGGCAAGTGCCACAACACCCTCCTCTTGGGAGCAAAGCCGTTGCAGCAGCACTTGGCTTTCCTAGGGTGACAGCGAACCAGTGCTGATCCCAGTGTTGGGCAGCAGGATAAGGAGCCACGTTCTATGCCCCACACAGTCCAGGCCTGGGAGCAGTGGGGCTCATCTGTGTCTCTGCCCAGCTGGAACTCCCCCAACACATGTGGAGGCAGCTGCCCTGCATGGCTGGTGGTGATTTGTAGGGGATCCTGTCTGCGGAGTTCTGGGGCAATAGTCTTTGGCACAGAGGTTTCCAAGAGTTGTCCTTAACAGTTGTTCCACAGTCCTGCAGCTTCTCACTGCCTGCCTATGTCCACTGTACACCAGTGCAGAAGAGGAACCCAGTGCTTGGCCACCAGTGAGCACAGCACTGCAAAACCACAGGAGCCGATTGCCCACCAGCCTGGCCCCACAGCAGCCCCACTCGGCCAAAGCAAAGGCTTTCCGCTCACTTCTGACACTGTCCCAGCTGGAGATGACTCTTCAGGTCAACAGGACAGACGGCAGTAATCCCTGGCCCAAAATACATATGCTTCCCTGCACAGACTCCTGGCTCCTCACATCCCACAGGGTTGTGCATCCCCAGCTCCAGAACACGGCCACACCACCTGCCCCATCCCTGCTCCATCACCCCATGGGGGATGCAGGAATTCCTCCCTTGTGGAAGGAGCCAGACCCCCTTGGAGGTGGCCTGATGGGCAGCACAGCTCCCAGCCAGCCTGCGCAGGGCAGAGTAGGAGCTAACAGCCCCAGCCAGGACCCCCAGCCCCCACAGTAGAGGAGTAGCATCCACTGGCTGGTCCCAGCCAGGAGGAAGGAGCACAGGCCAGCAAATCCTCTCTCTGTCCCTGCAGTCCCCACATGGGGTACAGTGCCAGGCACTGGCCACATAGCCCTGAGCGTGGCTTGGGGCAGCACAGACACTGCCACGCTCAGCTCTGCCTGCTGCCTGGCCATGTACCCCCTTCCCTTGACAAGCTGGGCAGGCAGGACGGTGGTCTGGTGGGCAGGACAGCACATGCATGCTGAGGCTGCACGACACAGGTGTTTCAGTGGCAACATTGGGACAGTGCTTTGGTCCTTGCCCCCATCTCTGTCCGTTCACTTCCACCCCTGGGCCAGACATGCAGACACACAGGCAGCCCATGCTGCCAGCTGGCCAAGGGAGCTGGCCCAGGTTAAAACCAAGCCCATTTTGCCCTGATAGCTTTTAGTAGGAGCAGCTCATAACTCTAGCTGTTCCTGTAAAGCAGAAGTGGCAATAAACAATGTCACAGGAGCAGGAATGAGGGGCTTGGGGTGGAAAGTCTGTAACCCAGACCTATCAGACTGCATATACAGTGCTAACCATACATGTGGCCTCTTAAATCCAGGTTTCTGTCACATGCCCACCTCCCCAGGGTTTGCTGCTTGTACTCTGGCTGCTTCCCCACCCTCTTTAAGACAGCCAGTTCCTGGTCTTGCACAGAAACAGCTAACTCAGGCAGTTTTGGGTTTGTAGCATCCCAGCCTCATTCCTTGGACTCTGTGCATCCTTGATTGCCCCCACATCTCTGCATAGGGCTCCAGGTTCCCACAGCAGCAGCAAGATGCAAGTGGCTGCCCCTCCATGGTCAGCACCACCGGACACTGCCCACATGAGGACAGTCCCTCAGGCCTTCTAGCCTTGGCTTACTCCAATACAAAGCCAGAGTAGAGAACCACTTCCCAGACATCCCCCTTCCTTCTCCAACTAACCCATGTCTCAGCTCTCCCCAAGCTCTTCTCCATCAGAGATGGGGCATCTCCTCTTGCTTCCTGCCCCACAGCCCCCTCCTGTACCTGTCCCAGTTCCTGGCAAAGCATCAGTGACCGTGGTCCTTCCTCCCAGGCTCCTTCTTCCCAGGCCTCCTCACCTTTCTTTGTGCAGCACGGACTCAGAGTCAGCCCCATGGGCCACACAGCACCCCAGTCTGTCCCCACAGGACTCCACCTCAGGGTGCACCTGGCTGAAGGGAGGAACAGAGCCTGGGGAAAGGCAGAGGTGGATGAAGACTTTGAAGCTTGCAGGACCTACTCCCCTGTGATGCAGATGAGATCCATGGGCTCCATGTGCAATGAGGGCACCTCACAGGAGCTGGCAGCACTAACGCAGGGCTCCAGGGACTGCTGCTCTAGAGGGAAGGGTGTCCCCAGAACCCCATCGCCAGGCAGGGCCTATCCCAAGCCTGTCCCAATAGGAGTGTCTGCAAACTGCAGGTCCTTCGCTGCTAGGCAAGGAGGCCCAGGAAGGGACAGTGTACAGTGGTCTAGTCGCAGGCCCTTGGGGTCTGCAGGACCCAGCAGAGCCCACAGCCCATGCGGCAGCTCAGCACCGAGAGCTGCCTGTGCAGCCTCTCCCACCCTGGGAAGGTGTCTCCGGAGCAGGAGCCAGGGAATGATTGCAACAAGAACAGCCTCACCAGGAGGCACCAGGGATCCTGGGGGCTTCGCAGGCTCCCCCCGCAGTAACTCTGAGCACGAGCATTGCGTAGCCATAGGAACATCACTTAACACAGTCACCTTGGTAACCACAGCTACACACTCTCACAGAGCACGTGTGAGGCACTGTGCACCCCCGGTCGGGGTCCCCAGATCCTGCACCTGTGTTGCAGCCTGCTGCCTGGCTAGGCTGCAGGTCACTCTACCATGCAGGACCAGCAAGGACAGGGACAGACCTCTCCTCACTGGCAGCACTGCACCATCCACGGTACGACAAGAGCAGCTGGAAATCACCACCAAGACCAGAGCAGGGAGTCAGACCCATCCAGAGTCCTGTGGACCAGCCTGGCCACAGACACCTCTGCTTGGAGGTGCGCACTGGATGGACTGGCATCTCCTCCCATCCCACAAGTCAGCTCCATCAGCTCCTCATGTGGAGCCAGAGCATAAGGACCCCACACACACACACACACACTCCCAGCCCATCAATGCAGAAGAGGAGCATGCCTGGGTCAGACACACGTGAGGACACAGCCAGGAAGAACAAGACATCGGAGCCTGCCCCTACCATGGACAGGCTGGCAGAAAGCACATCTGCTCCCTCCATCTCCCCACACCACTGCTGGACACAATTTCAGATAAGCACAGCCCAGGAAGGTGGTACAGCCCAAGGACAAGTAAATCCCAGCATTAGGTTCCCACACCTCCCACCCTCATCTCAGCAAGCACCTCTGTGTCCCTGCACAGGGGGCAGCAGACACAGACCCACAGCAGCACAGCCAGGTAAACAATCAGCCCCTCAATGTGTGGGTGATGCCATGGCCCAGGCTGACCGAGCTGGCCATCCTGCACAGATGTAGGGCTGTGCAGACTTCAGGACTGCCCTGTACCTGTTGCAATCCTGCACTGTTCCTCCACTGGCTCCAGCTTAGGAGCACAACACAGCAAGAAGCAAGAAAGCCCAGGAATTACACAATCCATGAAGCAACCTGAACAGCCCTCATCATCATCATCACCAGCGAGGTCCCATTACCATCCCCTCGCTCAGCCTCACCTGTGATGGCCTTGGCCCTGCCCCAGTATGGTCCCTGCACCACCCCAGCACCCCAACCTTGCAGGCACCCTGGGGCCAAAGCTGCAGGCCCCAGCAGCAGAATGCACCGTCGAGGGCTGCCAGTGCTGACCCCATGTCTAAGACCCCATGTATATACACATATCTGACCTGTTCCCAGGGACTCGGTGCTGCCTGGGTGCAGACACTATCCAGAGCTGGTGTCAGGGTGGCTGCCACCCCAGAAAAACATCCTGCCACTGCAGGAGCGCAGTGCGCCCACTGATCACCCAGCCTGAACACAGGCTCAGCTTCTCCCACTTAGCCCTTAGGTAATAGGATAACGCTGCCTCCATCTGTTTGTCTGGGGCTGAGACGCTAATCGCCTCTCTGGTGTCCCTCCCCTCCCTGCACCCCTGCCCGGCCCTGCCTCCAGCCCCGTCCCATCTCACAGCACAGGGCCAGCACAGGGCAGAGCTGCTGCACTGGCAGGAGTCAGGGAAGAGGTTCCAGGCAGCAGCCAGCCTGGCAGCCACAGCAGGGACAGAGCAGGCCAAGACTGAGCCAGGCTCCCAACTCGGCCACAGTGTCCCACAGATGCCGAGAAGCCTCCCCGCATCCCACAGACTTGGGCTCCTGCTGTAGCAGAGAAGGTCCTTCTCCTTCAGGGCTAGTAACAAAGCCCTGCAACAGCGACTGCCTTTGCCAAGCCCAGCTCCACGGGGCCCCGCTCCCACTGGGATTTGCAGAACCAGGAGGACCAAGTCAGAGTGCTGTCTTCTGTGGAGTGATCCGCTGCAACTGTTCAGAAATGATGCTGCCACAGCAATCAAATTTGGGCCCTGCAAGTTATGGATGTGCTCTGGGACCAGGCAAGACTGACTTCATTAAACACATAAGCCAGTAGAAGAATAGCTTGGATAAATGCCCACATCTCAGTACAAACACAATTCAACCCCACCGCACATATTCCAAGACTGCACCTGCCCTGCATTGGCAGTCGGTGCCTAGACAACTGGCACAGCCCTGCAGGGAAGCACCTCTTGCAGCACAGCAGCTTCCCAGCCCTGAACCGCCTGGCACAGCAAGGCACGACACGGCACAGCGACTCCCCTGTATGGAAACATGCAGTAC
The DNA here is from genome assembly GCA_013400195.1 of Aramus guarauna. NCBI lineage: Eukaryota > Metazoa > Chordata > Aves > Gruiformes > Aramidae > Aramus > Aramus guarauna. The sequence goes on from VXBL01002621.1 coordinate 383,957, forward strand.
AACCCACGCAGCACAGCCCACGCAGCACAGCCCGCCCTTGCATGGAAACACGCAGCATAGCCCACACAGCTCAGCCCACACAGCACAGCCAGCCCTGCATGGGCAGCCTGAATTATCTGGAGAATTTACAAGGTGAAGTGGCAACACATTTCAGGGGTCCTGAAATGAAGCTGCAGGCTCTGAAAGGAGCCTGCTGAAGCCAGAAAAAGCACCCACTATTCTTGTGCATTAGCATTTTATGTTTCCTTTGTTTCATCCTCTGGTTTCCAAGCCTTCACTCTGAAGCTTGACATATACCGCTTGTTGCACACCACAGCTCAGCCTGCCTAGTGCACAGGGAGAAGGGGCTGGGACTTTCTAAGCCCCAGCGCCACAGAGGTGTCCGTATGGTGTGCAGGTGCTTGGAGTCCCTCACTTCTCAGCTCACCCCCTGCCCTTGGGTGGGACATGGCAAATGTCTGCAGCGAATGGGGTTGGCATCTCACAGCCTGGGGATGGGGGCAGAAGTTGGAGTCTTGCTCCCCTGCAAGCACCAGCACTCATTGCCCTGGTGCATGGTGAGCAGTAGGTGGGAACACACTCTCAAGGCCATGCTCCAAGTGTGCACACCTGGAGCAGGAACAGCATCAGCCAGACCCTCCATTGGCAGAAACCAGCTGGTACTGTGCCAGGTAGGGGCTGGGGTCCTTGCTGGGCACCAAGAAACCCCTGTGGAGGGGGAAGAGAGAGGGCTTTTCAGAGAAGCACGCAGAGGCCAAGGCAGTGCACAACTCAGGGCAGGAGATGGGGCCTATCACCATGCAAAGAACATAAGGCAGGCAGGGGACAAACCAGCCCCAGATCATGGGGAGACATTTGTCATTCACTATCTCTCACAGGACATCTCTCCCCTACCTTTCCCCAGCTGTGTCTCACAGCTCAAGCTGCTTCTTCACCAGCTGTGAGCAGCAGCTTCCCCATTGCCCTCTCCCATGTTGTCCCCCATGCTTCCATGTCCCCAGTGTAGCTCTGGCTGCCCTTTTCTCCCTCTGTGCCAGGTTCTGACCCTATCACAGTTGCAGCAAGCAGCTGCTGCACCCCTCCCCTGCCCACATCCATTCGGTGCCCTGGGAGGAAGCGTGTGTGACCCCTGCCCTTGACCTGGTATCCTGGGGTAGGGGCACTCACCACCGCTTTCTTCCCTTTATGGGGCATGAGCTCTGGCACCTGCCAGCAATGGTGCTGCAGGTTCACTGTGCACAAATGGAGCTGGCTGGCCTCACACCATGGCACTGCAACTCCCCTTGTGCCAGCCTGACAGCAGTCACAGAGGCAGCACCAAAAGCCTAAATGACTCAGTGCAGCCAAAGAAAATGCCTTTCACACCATGCTGCACATTTGCACCCAGCTCCCATCAAGACCTTGCCCTGGTCTGTAGAGCAGCATACATGCAGGACCCAGTGTGGGAGCACAGCTGTGGGGTGACATGATCACTGGGGGGGGGCAGGGGGCAGCACTTGCAAAGGGTCCAGTGTCCTCAGGCAGGGTGGGAAATAGCTCCATTGCATGAGGCAGCATCTGAGCAGCCAGGGCTGGAAGAAGCACCCACACCAGTGTGATGTCCAGGAACCCTCCTGTCCTCTGAGACCAGTAGTACTTGTTCCAGAGAGATCCTGGATCCCAGCTGGATGGGCCCGAGGGTATCCCATCAAAGAAGGCACCCTGAATCCCAGCTGGATGGGCCCAGGCAGACCTGGTCAGCCAGCCTCCCCGGGACCTTTCCTCTTGATGCCTCCTCAAAGCACATCATGTAGTAATGACCTACCCCTGACTCATAACTGCTTCTGCATCACTTGCAGCCTGCCTGAACACATCCTGTCTCCTCCAGCCTGCATCCTGCCATCCTTTGCCAGCCCCCACAAGCCCCATTTCTGCCCACAGTTCTCCACCTGGCTGCCCCAAGCACCACAGCCAGGTCCCTGTCCCCACTGCCCCAGACAGGCCATCCCCTCCCGGGACAAGGCTGCAGGGCCCTCACCAGCCCGAGCCCTCTCCTCACCACCTCTCCTCACCACCTCCTGTCGGGAGGCCCAGGGCATTTCTGAAGGAAAAAAGGGAAGGACAGAACAGTGCTTACCTGAAACAACTGTCACGGGCACGGGGTCACAGCACTCCCTCTTCATCAACCTGTGGACAGCAAAGAGCAAGGACAGCATCAGTGTAGCGCACCACATGCGTGGCCCCCAGGCACGCTGCATGCATGTAGACGCGGCCTCAGGACAGCAAGGAGGTGTGGAACCCGCAGGGCTGGGAACAAGAGCATCCCCAGAGCAATCCTACAGGACACCAGGGAGAGAGGCAAGGTCACCTATGGCTTGCACCAACACCCACTGCCCCACTGCAGCAGAGCATCCCCGGCCTCCCTGCACAAGCAGAAGTGCTGTGCCGCAAGCTCTCCTGTCCCCGCGAGGCCATCCTCACCCTGTGGACAGGCACGTTTGCTGCCCCACTAGGAGAGCCACAGAGGCTCTGGCTCTCGCCCAGGCAGGCTGGAGGACTGGCAGCCCCCTGCGTCTGCTGGTCCTTCAGTGTGGCTCAGCAAGACCACACGCGAGAGCAATGCTGCTTCCCAAGGGAACAGCCTAGGTCCAAGCACCAGGGAAGGCAGGTGCAGCTGTCCTGGGTTGGTGTGGGTCCTCAAACACCTCTCCCGCCCTGGCTCATCCGCTCCCAGGCAGAGTCCTGGGTGGAACACAGCCTGAGAGCAGAGGAAGGCTCAAGCTGAAATGCCAGCAATGCTGCATAAAAGGTCAATTCCTCCATAGGGCTGACCCTCTTGTTCGGGACAAGCGACAGGGAACCAGGGCCCAGCTGAGCCCACCTCCAGAAGACAACACAGCAAGTGCCCCAGGCTAAATTCAGGAACAGCTATGGGCAGCCAGGAAAAGAGAAAAGTGTATCCATAATGTCTCTGCTCTCTTATGTGCTGGAAATGTGCATGCTCTCACTCCTTGCTTGGGATTAAAGATCCTTTCTGGGTGAGTGGCTGAAATGGCTGCTCTGTTGTAGAAAATTAAAAATGTATGACTTGGGATTTCTTGGAGCATGGCTGTTGTGCTGCAGCTGGTGTCAGCAAGTGCAAGGTGCTGCGGGGGGAAGGGATCGAGGCAAGGATCCCATTTTGCAGAGAGCCATGGTGTGCCACATGGGCAGCTGGGCTGCCACCAGGCTTTAAACATTTTATAAGATATACTCCAGCCTCCACTGGCAGAGGGATCACAGACACTGCGATGCACCTGGAAAACTTAGCAGCTATTGTGTGCCTCTCTGTAAAATGATGCTGCTGAGGTCCCAGTGGGGCCGTAGCACGATGCTGTGGACACAGCTGCCACTGGCCCATTGACTCCTCTCAAGAAAAGCTCACAGGACACCTGTGTCATGAAAACAGAGGAAACCTAGCACAGCTGCTTATGTAGGACCTAAACAAAATAGCACAGGGCATCTGTGTGTCCTGCTTGGACATCCAGTGACTGTAGCGAACTGAGTCTCTCTCCTGTCCCTTAGCACTGGGAATACCACGACTGAGCAGGGCAAGCGGTGGAGCAGGGGACTGCTGTGCCTGCAGGGACATCAAACCTCAACAAGCACAGCCTTGCAGGGCTTAGGGCTGAGGGGTAACAGGGTGGCACAGGCTGGAACACCTACACAGCTTGTCTCCCACCCACATGCCATCCGAAATCCCTCACTGCAGCACAGAGCGTGGTCCAAAGCCAGCCAAAGGCACAGATCAGTCCCAGACCTCCCACCCCACCACTGTCAGCCGTGCTAGGAGACTTGTTTCCTGCAATTAGGAGGCTTGGACGAGGGGGTGGGTTATGTGGTGCCACAGAACAGGAACTCCAAAGGTGTCTCCAGCAGCTCATGCTCCCAGCTCACCTCACCACCTCCAGACAGCCTCAGCCCAGGGAAAGGTTTGGGCTGGAGCTAAGCAGCATGGCTACAACTACATGTCACCACAGATGGCATAACTCAAAACACGTCATTATGTCTGGCGGCCCAGCTCCACACCCTCTGGGCCTCCGCATGGGCATCAGATGGACAGCTAACCAAATCACACACATGCAGCAGTCATCTGGAGCACAGAAGCCTTCCTCAGACACTCACCAAGGCCCAAGGTCGTGATGGCTGCTGCCACAGCCACAGCACAACCCTGGGAAGCCAAGCTGTGAGCCCCCAGTGGCACCTTGTCCCAACCCAGCCAAGCACTGGCTGCACTTTACGACCATCTCCCTGGGTATGGAAGGCTGCGGTAGTGCAGGCAGCACTGGGAGTTAAATGGGCAACAGTGCACGTGGGGAATAGGCACCTGCACAGCCACCATCCAGGCCACAGACCCATGCATCTAACGGGAGCAGGACTGGGCACCAGGGCTCCCTGGGAAAATGCAAAACCAAGGGGACTCAAAAACAGGAGGAAAGAATAACCAAAGGGCAAGAAAAACTGTCATGAGAAGAGAAAGGAAAGAGCAGAGGTTGCTGCCTTAGAAGGAAGCAAATAAGAAGGGACACAGATAAAAGGCTGTAACATCCTGAACAGTCTGCAGAAAGGAGATGATGCTTCTGCTCTTTTCATCTCACAGCATGAAGGCAGCGGAAAACGTTGTGGGATCTCGCACTAAGAAAAGGAAACACTTCTCCACATCGCCAATAACTAGATGGTGTAGTTCACTGCCACAGGAAGCCCTTAAGGCCCAGAATGGTGCAAGTTCCCAGGCAGATCTAGAGGTTTCCGTGGGTGAGGATACCAACTAAAGTTACCAGCAGCAGCAATCTAGCAAGGTTGTGCAGCCCCCTCCTGCAAACTCTGCTGCAGCCTGCTGATGGCCAGCAGGATCACCCCTCAGTACAGGCAGCCAGTCCGCAACTCCCCAGGGCAGTGCCAGAGGTGGGCCAGGGCAACGAGACAATCCCAAAGGGTGGCTCTGAACTGCAGAGTGGCTCCCAGCACCAGCAGCAGCCTTGCTCAATCTCCAGCAGGATGGATCTTCCTCCTGACTCTCGTCTGTACCATCTCCATCCCACCCTGATCTCCAGAGCAGATCTGGGCCAGCGTGACAACCTCCTGGGCTCCTCCTGAGCTGGGCCTCTCGAGCACCATCTTTTCTGTCCTCAGGCGACGAGGGCCCGGTGGAACATCAACCACGGGAATATACATCCAGTAATGCCAAAGGCACTTATCTGTACGGCAAGCAGCTCAGGAGATAAATTAAATGCTTATAATATGAGCATCTTCTCCCAACCCTGATAACAGGCAAAGGAGATTTATGAGTTTATTATTGGACCTGATAAATTAAACTCTTCACAGAAGAATAAATTATGCAGATGATCTGCGATGTATTTAGACTGCAGCTTGCACACCACCAGGATCCTAGCCCTCACAGTCCCTGAGGATCCTGCTGTCTGTGGAGCCAGAGGGGCCTTGTTCATACTAGCAGGGAGAGCTCCAGGGAGGCTGTTATTCCTCTTGCTCATGAATGGCAATTCTGCCTTTCGTTTGTCTAAGTCTGACTCTTTTATCATGAATGTCCAGATTCCCTGCTTTTCGTTCAGCTTCTTCCCTTTCTGGGATAAGAGGCAAGCACTGCAGACTCACAGTAACCACAGCAGCTGGTCCCCAGCACTCTAACAAAGATGACACGATTGGAAATGACAAGTCATTGGAAGTAAAACCATCCCCAAGACAGAACTGGGAGCTGGGAAGCATCTGGAGACTCCTATCTCAGGAGGGTTGTGGGAATGCCTCTCTGCACAGACACACATGCATGGGGTTATGATTTGGCAGATGTGACACACACAGATGCCTGTGATCAGGGTTCATACAGAGGGGACGTGCCCATTTCTGCCTCCTGAGGTCTCCTGGGGCCCTGACTCCGCAAAGGCACAGTGCCACTTGGTCCCTCTCACAAGCACCATTAAGGAATCCATTCCAGCTGCTCCAGACAAGAAATGCAGACAAAGCCTTCCCTGGCAATAGGGCAGCCACAAACCCAGGCCAAGGGCTGTGGTACCACAGGGAGACACCACGGCACATCTCTGTGCAAGACCAAGCTCAACCACTGGTCTGGCCACACCGCAGCCAAATTGCCACTGTAGCACAGCACTGCCTGGCACAGCCTGGTCTGGCGCTGCTGCTCCACGTGGCTCCCACAGGCCTATGGGACTTAGGCTGGAAGTGAGCAGACAGTCAGTGTGAGCTCAAGTATGGCCATCATGTCCCAGCAGGCTTCTGTCACAGCTCCGGGGATTTATGACCCTGCAGAGGAACAGGAGACATTGAAGAAGGGGTACAGCCTGCAGTCCCTGAGCTCCAGCATGCAATGTCCTGTACCCCCACACACGCCAGGAGCTGTAGTCCCTTTCTACCAAGGCCGGGAAACATTACATCATGCCGTAAGGACATGGCTGAGCTTCCACTGAGCCTCCTCCAGGCAGGGGAAGGTCCCCCGGGGAAGCCCTGCCTGTGGCCGGCTTCCGCCAGTACTGAACAATAGCATCCAGGGCTGAGCACTTGCGGGGCCACTGAGTTTCCTGCTATTCTTTGCACTCCCCTGAGAATGTCTATAAAAAGCAGAAGAATCCAGACCTGGAAGTCTAAACCACTCCTTAAATAAGCCAGGAATGCCAGCCTCTCCTGGGGAGGGAGCCCTGCAGTGCTCAAGGTGGGGAGCAGCTGTAGGGAGGCAGGACACAGTCCAGGACCTATTGGTTCTGTCCTGGGGAGAAGCGCAGCCCTGAACCAAATTGCACCCTCGAGTTTCTCAGTGCAAACAAGGCCCAGTCAATCACCAAACCCAGCCCTGTCCATTGAGGTCTCTCCGCCCTTCTGGAGCTTGCAAAGTCATTCACCTTAGCACCAAACAGCAATCCAAAGAACCAGCTCCTTCCAAACAAGCAGACCCTTAAAGCAGGGGCTGGGCTGAGGCACAATGGAGGGCTTGTGGCAAGTTGAGGCTGTAGGAAGTCATTTGTGGGGCGCACATCCTGCATACGTCCTTGGGGCTCAGCTCTGCTTGGGGAGGGGCTCACTGTGGTAAGAAGCTGACACTGATGGTCCCCCCTGCACCATCCCAGGCTCTGCACAGCCCTGTTCCCACCTGAAGTCACCCATGCAGTCACAGCTGAGTCCATACAACATCCAGAATCACAAACTCACAGAGCTGCTGTCCATGAGGAGACAATGTGCTGCTGCCAGAGAAGATCTTTCAATATTTAATGATGGAAGAGTCTCTTGATCCACCTGCTTCTCAGGTTACAAAAGTCCCCATCCATTCTGCTCCCCATAACAAGATGGGCAGCCTGACTGCTGGTAGTGGCACAGACACCTCATCCCCTGAAAGTTAGGCTGATCCTTGAGAGACTTCCACAAAGTCAGCACTGCCTCCCCTTCCCACGCTGCCAACAGGAGCCAAGACACTCATGAACCAGAGCCTTTGCCTGTTGTCACAGTTACAGCAGCTCAGCTGCATTTAGGAGTGGGATGGCAATTTACTCTTTGTACTCATTTTAGCTGCACGGCCTCCCCCCGCTCCAGGTCTGCCATGGCAGAGGGGGATTCCCGCCCCACAGCACTGGCTGCCCTACGAGGCTGCCGAGCCCCTGATGCACCGTGCAGATCCTGCTCCTTGTGTCCCTGGTGCTGAGGGCAGAGCGGGACCACCAGATCCCACCTCCCGGGCTAGCGGTCAGCAGCAGGCTGGGGAAGGAAGCAGCGCACGACCAGTCCCCCTTGCTGCCTGGGAGGGGACCTTTTCCCTGCCCCATGGCTCTGCTCCCTCAGCTTGTTCCAGCTCCCCTCACAGCCGTTCCTCATCTCCTGCACAAAGGGAGAGTGGGGCAGGAGCCAGGAGCGCTGCTGGGCAGATGGCCCTCCCGACACGACCTCCTGGCTGTGGCCCATCCCTGGAATACTCTTTGGTCCCGAAGGCAGCTGTCAGGAGCAGCTCCACTCCCACATCCCCATCACGTGCATGCCCCTGCCCTGGCTCTCACGGGAGAGCTCTCAGCTCTACCCCAAATGCCGTCACCAGCCTCTGGCCCAGCTCCGCAAAGCTCCACTGCAGCCTTGCGCTCTGTACTGTGCTCCAGGGCAGGTCCTGCTTGCCATTGCCCCATACTCAGCTCCTCACTGCTCGCACACACGTGTCTCACCATTTGCACATGCACTAACGCACTCCTGTGTGGAGGCAGTAGTAAGAATTTTTAGCTGGTGGAAATCTTAACAAAATATTCTGTAGTGGGCTGCTTGTGTGTCTGTGTCCACAACACAATAGTGGTTTAAGTGTACAATGCAGTACAAAACACAAACAGTACAGATATGCATTATTCATATTATAATACTAACAATATTAAGAATACTTAGGTGCTCTATGAATATTTAGGTGTTACCTGCTGTACAACAGAAAAAAAAAGGTTATTATCTGAAAAGAAAAAAAGACCTTGTAATATTCTCCTTTGTGCCCTTTTTTTCCCCTCAGCCCCTGTTGCCACATACCTTGCAAGTTTGGCATAGCCAGCAAAATCTCCAGAGCGGGCTACTGTGCAGGTGCAAAATGCTCTTTGTAATACATTTAAGTGATAGTATAAAAAAAAACTTATTATGTGTTGTCTCCATTACCTGCATGTCACTATTGAGACAGAACGACAATGGAAGTTCTTAGTGAAGTTTATAAAGTTCTGGTGGAGAAAGACCCTTCCATGCCCCAGGTAGGAGCCATCCCTGCCCCCACTTCCCAGGCAAGTTGAGCCCTAAGCCTCATCGCCTGCACGCAAGCAATGCACACACCTCACACTGCACCAGTCCCGCAGCCCCAAGGTCTCCAGCTCCCACTCACACTATCAGAGCCTGGGTTCTTGTGCAACATCCAGATCTGCAAGGCCACAGCAAGCATCGCTTGGCCAGCCCAGCAGACACTGACCAAGACCAATCGCACATCCTGGTCAAAGGCACCCTCCAAGAGACCTAGACCAAGAGAAGACCAGAGTCCTGCAGAGGTCACTGACCAAGTCCTCAGCTCCTCTCCTTATAACCCAAGACTCTGGCACAAACACACAACAGCTAAAAGAACACCTTGTATGCTAACACAGCAAGACATTTTCCCACCATGCCTTGCTATAGGTGCAGTTGCAAAGCTAGCCTCATGTTTGACTATGTTTCTCACAGATGCCTGACAGATGTAACCCTTATATCACTGAAGGCTTTGAGGATCCCTGCCCATAGACATCAAGGCAAGATACAGCAAATACTGTTCCTGTTTAAATCCTCTTTGCTTAAATCCATTGCTCTCTTCATGCTAGCATCCTGATTTACACAAGCATCCACAGGCACACATAGGTACCAGTACCTGTGCAGTCAAATCCAGCTCTGGAGTTTCCTGCTTCCTTGACCCAGTTTTGGAAGAGTAGGAGAGGAGCAGACTCTCACTTTTCCAGCAGTTCCCTAAGACATCAGGGATAGGCAAAATTGCAAGCAGAGGCCCAGACATAAGAACACAACCACACAAATCCCATACACAGGGCTGTCCAGCACACCCCAAGCCCAGAGAACAGTTCATTATCCATGACAGCCTAGGGTGGAGGTGACTTACACACAAATCATGCTTACACAAAGGCAACAGAGCACACAGAAAAATGGTGCACTGAGTATCATGCATAGGTATGTGCAAAGCCCTGAGAATACATACACCTAATTATGCACAGATACACAAGGACCACAAACTACTAAGTTCCAAAAGCAACGGCATATGCTACAAAAAGCAATGCTGTGCCTTCACCAGAAATCCCTCTGCCAGTATAAATGCTTCTGGACCATACCACAGGTGTCATGGTCCCCATCCTCTGATGCATGCTCTGCCTGCATGCATGCTACCAGAAAGTAGGGCTCCTGTTCCCTGGCACATACACCTAATCACAAACCATGGTGTCTACTTCCCAGCACATATGTGCCACCACAAACCACAGCATCTATCCCTAAGCACATTAATCTCTCTGCAAATCTCAGCCCTTATCCCCTAAAATAGAGTCCCAGTATAGCCACAGCCTCCACTCTCCAGTCTACATGCCCCAAAGCACATCATAGTCCTTACTCCCCAGCAGAGGCACCCCAGTTCTGACCACAGCTCCTGTCCTGAAGTGACGACATACCAATGCAAGTCATGGCCCCTAACCCCCAAGATATCCCACTGTAAACCACAGTTACGGCCACCCCACGTATACATCCCAATGCAAGCCACAGCCCCATTCCCCAAAACATATATTCAACCACTCACCACAGCCCTTAACTCCCAGGATGGGCACCCAACCACAAACCACAGACCAAATTCCCTAGCACAAAAGCACCAGACTGCGCACCACGGCCCTACACCCAGCACATATGCCCCACTGCAAACCACAGCCTCCACCCGGTAGCACAGCAATGCAAACCACGGCCCCTGCTCCCCTGCACCCCCTAC
>VXBL01002621.1:404353-420326 GCA_013400195.1 Aramus guarauna
TGGCAGCACCCACCCTGTCTGGTGCAGACCAGCGAGGCTGGGCTGAGGCAGGGCTCAGCCTGAACAAAGCAGGGACACCTGGTACCTGCCTGTGGTCCTTCTGCAGGTGGCTCCAAGCCCTCTTGGTCACGCCTGATCCCAAGGCTGGGTGTGCCACTGTGCTCTGTATGGGCAGCAAAGCACACTGAGCTTCTGCAGCCAGACTGCCAGCCTAAGCACCATCTGCGCTTGATTCTGCGTCATACTCAAAAAGTCATGGTAGTCAGGCAAAGTCCTCAGTGACTGGAAAACAGGAAACATCATGCCTGTTTTTAAAAGGGGTAAAAAGGAGGACCCTAGGAACTACCAATCAATCAGCCTCACCTCTGTGCCTGGTAAAATCATGGAGCAGATACTCCTGGAAAACATGTTGAAACAAATGGAAGACTGGGGGGTGATTAGAGACAGCCAACATGGCTTCACCAATGGCAAATCATATCTGACTAATCTAGTGGCCTTCTATAATGGAGTAACTGCATCAATGGACAAGGGATGAGCTATGGATTTAATCTACCTAGACTTCTGTAAGGCCTTTGATATGGTCCCTCATAACATTCTTGCTGCTAAATTGGAGAGGTATGGGTTTGATGGACGGACTGGTAGATGGATCAGGAATTGTCTGGATGGCCACATCCAAAGAGTTACAGTCAATGGCCAGCAGGTTGTGGGAGGGGACTCTCCCTCTCTACTCTGCTCTCGTGAGATCTCACCTGGAGTACTGTGTCCAGCTCTGGGGTCCCCAGGACAAGAAAGACATGGAGCTGTTGGATCAAGTCCAGAGGAGGCTATGAAGTTGATCTGAGGGCTGGAGCACCTCTGCTATGAGGACAGGCTGAGAGAGTTGGGATTGTTCAGCCTGGAGAAGAGGAGACTCCGGGGAGACCTTATAACAGCCTTTCAATATATAAAGGGGGCTTGTAAGAAAGATGGAGAAAGACTTTTTACCAAGTGCTGTAGTGACAGGAGAAGGGGCAATGGTTTCAAGCTGAAAGAGGACAGGTTTAGATTGGACATAAGGAAGAAATGTTTTACACTGAAGGTGGTGAGGCACTGGCACAGGTTGCCCAGAGAAGCTGTGGATGTGGAAGTGTTCAAGGCCAGGTTGGATGGGGCTTTGGGCAACCTGGTGTCCCTGCCCATAGCAGGGGGGTTGGACTAGATGATCTTTGAAGGTCTCTTCCAACCCAAACCATTCTGTGATTTTATGATTCTACGATTTTATGACCAGCCTCCTCCAGCCCAGCCCTCCTCCAGACAGGACAGCAATGCTCTGCACCCAGCCCGGCTGCCCTGAGGTGGCCAGGAACTGTGTCCAGATGGGAGACATGCTGCAGCCCCTCAGTCTAGAAACTGGACATGACTCTAGGAAGAGGTATCATGCTAGCTCAGTGTGATCTTGCTTTAGTGAGCATGCACCTTGGTTTCTGTACACCTCCGTGGCCTCAATTTTTTTCCGTCCATGGTTTGTCCCAGGGCCTTGTCTTCTGTCATGGTCACCCAAGGAGGTCTGCTGCTTCCTGTAAGCCCTCTCCCCTTGCTGAGGGGTGCAGCAGCACCAGGCCAGCACAGCCTAGTCACTTTGACCTTCGTCCACTCCTTTCAGGCCCCACTGCACAGGCTGGAGTGGCCACAGTCCCCGTGAGGGGTATCCAATCCTGCACGTGACCAGGCCACCCTCTGCTGAAGGGTGATGCTCAGGGGCCTGCATTTCATTGCATCCCCACTTGTGTCTGCAGGCAGGTCCTTCAGCCTTGCTGGAGGTGGCGGTCCTGGCTATGGCAGCTCTAGGCTGGAGGCTGCTGTGTCCTGCTAGATCCCCAGATGAGTCTATGTCAGCCTTGGGGAAAGGAAAGGGGAAGGAGAAAGGGCGGGGGAGGGGGAAGGGGAAGGAAAATGAAAAGGGGAGGGAGAAGGGAAGGGGGACGAGAGGGGAAAGGGAAGGGAGCCTGGCAGCACCTGACCACACATGCTGCTGTAGACTGGCCTCCCCAGAGAATTAATTTCTGCAGGGAGCATGTGGCACAGGCCTGTCTGGACAGTTAGTTAACCAAGTCTCACAGGGGCCAGCATCTGTCCTGGATATTGTCTGAGATGCCATTGTACATGCATTGCCCTGTTTGAGCACCACAAATTCCCTGGCTGTAAGAGGAGCCCCAGCAGCACTGCAGGGTGGGTGAGCTATCTTCCACGTGCCATGCCATAGTTCCTGTGGGGATCTACCCTGTCCCCCTTGTACCATGCCATGGGCCTCCTGCAGCCAACATCACTGAGCCAGCAAATCCTCCTGGGGACAGGCTTGCAAATGGAAACCATCTGCTCTTGGAAGGGAGAGCTTGTAGGGAGACAATTAAGCAAGGTGGAGCAAGTTGTTCAGAGCAGGACTGGCTTGGGATGGAGTGGGAAGATGAGGAGGCTGGCAGAGGACAGCGTCAGACCTGGATGTGTTGGACACAGTCCCTGCCCTGCGACAGGAATGAGTGCTTGCTGACTGCCTCCCAGGGGTTCTGCTGGCAGCACCTGCCCCTTCCTGCTGCTTAATCACTATTCTCTATGATAATGAGGCAACAGCTCCTTAAGGGAAACATGCCTGCTAATTAAGCCCTTAATTTGGTGGCACTGCACATTTCCAGAGGCTGCCTCTCTGCCTGCCTGCCTGCAAGGATATCTTGTTCCAGCCTGGCCATGGCACAGCCCTCTGCCCTCCTGCCCTGGCCCTGCTAGAGCCACAGGCCCCCACTGCCCCAGGCTCTTGCCACAGATGGTGGTGAAAAGCAGCCACTTACACAGACACACACACGTACAGAGCCGTCATGATGCTGGAGAGGAACTGTCTTCAGAGCAAGGACATGTAGGGCCACATGCATACAGGCACAGGGAGGGCTCCTCTGAGCTGTGCACATGCACAGGCAATGCTCACCGCAGGCACTGTGGACAGCATTCACTGTGGGCCATGCACACACACAGGCAGTGCTCACTGCAGGCAGTACATGCACACATATGGTGCTTGCTCCCAGCTATGCATGCACACAGGCAGTACTCACCACATGCTACATGCAGTTGTGGACACTGCTCGCTTGGACATTATGTCTTTTCACTGTTCGCTCTGGTATGTGTGGCACTGGTTCATGTTAAGTCTTGCTCTGCTTGGCAAGGACTGGCTGACGTCTGGTATGTGTTACATCAGCCTCAGGGCTGTGGTGGCTGGGGCAAGGTAAGAGAAGAGCTGGCCGGCCAGCAGAGAGTGGATCAGTGCCATGACATACTGTGAGGGCTGCCTGCGAGTGGTGAGAAGAGGCAGCAGCTTTGGACCTGCTGCAGCTAGGCCATCACTTTACGGCATTCCATGGGAACGCAAGATAGGAGTGCTGTGGTCTACAGGCTGAGCTGGTGGGGGGTCTCTGCCCCTCTGATGGCAGGTTAACAGATGGAGGCAGTGGTGGTTCACTGCAGCCCACGAGTGCTTTGCACAGGCAGCACTCTCAGCATGTCCCTCTTGGCTCTCAGGAAGGAGTACTCTGGCTGGCACAAGCACAGATTGTGGCAGAGGTTTCCACGCCCAGGTCCTTGCTCTGTCATACTTGGCCATAGCAGAAGGGCCTCCTGCTCCCTTTGGGCCCATGAAACTGAATGCAGTGAGGCTGGGGAGGCACCATCTCTGCCACCTGGCACTGATGGTACCAGGGGACATTTCTGCAGGGACTGGCTTTGGCCAGGATAACCATGGTTTGTCACTCTGTGCTTCACTAAAGCACTGCCTCGCTGGTGCAGGCTGGAAAAGATCATCACGTAGACAAGGGGGTGCATATGAGCCAGCAGCTTTGCCAAACAAGGGACCAGGAGCATATTCCTTGGGTGCCCACCTGCATGTTGGCACAGCATGGCATGGCCTGGTGTGTCCACACTGCACCAGTATCCCACAACCATCATGGGGGACACTGAGGTCAGGGAATGGTGCCCTGGCACCACATCCTCTGTGAGCACACAGTGCCAAATGGGCCACCGCTGCTGCCCAGAGCACAAGCAGCCAGGGACCTCACAGCAGGACAGGAGTCACTGCATGATGTGAGACAATTTCCCAGCCACAGCTGGGCTATGGGGTACAAGAGTCCCCGCTGGGGTGGTGGGTCAGGGACTGTCTGGCAGCATGTGTAGGGCCTCTGGAGCAGGGGCAGTTGGTCACTTCACTCATGTCCTGACAGGACAAGGGTTGTTGCCCCTCCCAACAACAGAGCCCGGCCCAGAGAGGGGTGGTACCTGCTGCATAAAGCTGACAGCAGCCTCTCCCTTCCTGGCAGTGTGCTAATTAGTGAGGTGCTAAGTCCTGAATATTATTCATTGCTGTGATTACACATTCAGATAAGCACGAGTCGTGCCGTTATTGCCATGTGATTACAGCTCACTCTGGGATTAATCAGGTGTCTCTCTTCCTCAAAAACCCTGGAAGTCAGTTGCAGTGATAGGCAGGAGTAGCCAGTGGATGGGGAGGGAGCTGTCGGGATGGAGACAGAGATGGACAGGGGTGGGAATAGGTGTGAGGACCGTGCTGGTGACAGGGATGGGAACAGTGATCAGGATGGGGACAGGGATGGTGCTGAGGTGGGGATAGCAATGGGACTGGTTATGGGTCTTGGACTGGGAACAGGGATAGAGATTGTAATTTTGGAAAGGACAGGTGAGTGGGGCAGGGAGGGAGATAAATCAGGGGAGGCCAAGCACAGTTTGGCTGCACGGGTGATTTCACAGGGAAATGTTAATACAACAGCCTGCTGTGAGACCACAGCAGGGTTTGCTCAGCATGCTAGTGCTCAGTTCGAGGTGCAGTTCTGAGGGTCCTCGAGCAGGGCAGACACCTTTCCTGGATGCGGAGGAGCCCTTCCGAGCCAGCAGAGAGTGACCCTCCATAGACCGCACAAGACAGCAGTTTTCCTGCAGCCAAGGGAGGAGCACGCCATGGGTGCTTGGGACATGCTTGGAGGCAGCTGTCCAGAGCAGGTGTTGCATCTCACCCATGTGTGCACCTGGGAAGTGACATACCTGGGCACACCAGTGCTGTGGACACAAGAGGCAGGATCCTTGGCATCCCTCCCCGGGGCCCAGAGGACCCTGCCTGCTGGGGTGCACTGCCAAGGGGCAGCAGGGCACAGGGCAGGCAGCTGGGGAGCAGACATGGCTCACGCCAGAAGATGAACAGTTGCCCCAGACCCCACTGGCGCAAAGGCACTAGCTTACATCTGTAGGGAGGATGTAGCTACTGCAGTCATAAGCCCAGGACATGAAGTACCTCAGGACCTAAAGCTTTTCTGGGCTGTGGGGCAAAGGTCACAGCTGTCCACCTCAGGGTCACAGTCATGGAGAGAATGTGTGCAAGGGAGATGCTCAGTTTCCCCAAGAAACAGGGACTGCAGAAAAGAGGCAATATGCCATAGCATTACTGAACATGATGTAACTGCCCAAGATCTGCTTGGACTGAGCTCCAGGGACTGTGTGCACACCAGAGTCTCCTGTACATACATCACATTGCACCTGGGCATAGTATTCCTCTCCTCACCATCTCTGGATAGGCACATGCTGGTATGCTCACATGAGTACTGAGTACAAAGGAGATGCAGATGGGGCACACTGCCAAGTCTGCCTGGCTTCCTAATCCAGCAGTGCAGGGCAATCATGACTCCCTCAGTCTCTGCCATGACTAAAGCTCTATATGGCACCTACTTTCAGTAAGACATAGGCAGATTCATAGCACCACCAGGCAGAGCAGCCAGTGAGCACAATCCTGTGCCACAGGACCGTCCTGGGCACAGGCTGTAGCCTACAAACCCATGAAACAATTGGGAACACAATCCTAATGCACAGCACTCACAGATGGAGCAGGACTCTGAGCCCAAGGCACCAGAACTGCACACTGTGCACTCACACCAGCCCAGCTCTGGAATCATGACACAGTGACAATGTTATGATACCCAAAAAACATGCACTGCCACAGCCAGCTCACGCCAGTCTTCCTCGTCCCCATCCCCATGAACTGGTTCCTCAGGAACTACTCTGGTAAGAGTCTCATCCTTGACTCATGTACAATCTGTTACACGGGCTAAAACCCTGGCTGTGATGACTTTTGTCAACATACTTCACCTTTGGCACCAAGGGCATCTGTTCAGCAATAAAGCTTATAGGCAAGGCTCCCCCAGGGCAGTTGTGCCCATTCCTCTGGGAGCTGAGGTCATTCCACACTACATTTCCGCCTGCTCCAGGTACAAGCACATCTATAAACTGCTTTTGCAGTAATGGCCACAGAAGAGCAATAAAACGAGGAGAAAAACAGACCCTGAAAAAGTCACACACTGCTGCACTGCACAGAGCGCCACCCCCATGGCAGACCCATGGGCATGAGCCACATGCAGTGGTCCTGTCAAGCCAGCTCCTGGCCAGTGGGTCTCAGTCACCACAGAGGGTGGCATGGCACAGTGCTGAGCAAACAGAGCGGCTTGAACATGGAAAGTATTCTGTTGAGCACCCTGTGGATTGTGTCCAGGGAGCCTCACAGGAGCAAGTCACACAGGATGGTGCTTTGAAGCACACTCCAGCTGCACACTTGCTCTTGCTGTTTTCTTACCTGCTTGTTCCTAAACAATATGTAAACAGGCACTTTCTTCTTCTGGCTACCTGTCTTTCACTGAGTGACAGGGCAAATCAGGCTGCAGCCACTGGCTGTGGAGATCTGCGTCCACAGGACGCTGACCAGTGTGAAGGGATATGTGACAGGACAGCAGCCAGTGCCCACGCAGGAAGCCCCGCAGCCATTGATCTGTGTTGCAGCTAGTACCCACAAGCTGAGCCTGGTGCCCAGGCCCCATGCCACAGCACACACCAGTCCCAGCAGAGGGGCAGACCACCCCACCACACCCTCACCTCACAATATCCATCACTGGCATGGCTCAGCATAGGAGGTGCAGCACTTCTGCTGTGGTTGCAGCTATTCCTCACCTGTCTGGGATGCCTGCACAAGATTAAATCCCCAACCCTCTGCTTCTCACTGTGGGGCTCTGAGACTCCAGCACTGAGTATGCTGGGTCACTTCTGCAAGCCTGGGAAACAATGGGGAAGCAAAGAGGATCTCAAGGCTCGGCAGCAGCAGATACCTGCAGCTTGGGCCCATGGAGGAAGAGAGACTTTGCACCTCAGAAGGAAAGACTTGCATCCATGGGGCTGGTTCCCATTGTGGTTCAGAGTGCAGATGACAAATGTGAGTCTTTCACACCTCAGACCCTTCTTGTACGGGACTGTGTTCTCAGGAACTGAATCACAGAATCACAGATTCACAGAAGGATAGCGGTTGGAAAGGACCTCCAGAGATCATCTCATCCAACCTTTCTGCTAGAGCAGGATCACCCAGAGCAGGTTGCACAGGATCACGTCCAGGCAGGTCTTGAATCTCTCCAGAGAAGGAGACTCCACAACCTCTCTGGGCAGCCTGTCCCAGTGCTCAGTCACCCTCAGAGGGAAGAAATTTTTCCTCAGGTTGAGATGGAACTTGCTGTGTTCCAGTTTGTGCCCGTTGCCCCTTGTCCTGTCGCTGGGCACCACAGAGAAGAGTCTGGCCCCTTCCTCTTGCCCTCCACCCTTTAGGTATTGATAAGTGTTGCTGAGATCCCCTCTCAGCCTTCTCTTCTCCAGACGAACCAGCCCCAGGTCTCTCAGCCTTTCCTCATATGAGAGCTGCTCCAGTCCCCTCATCATCCTCGCAGCCCTTGGCTGGACTCTCTCCAGTAGTTCCCTGTCTGTCTTGAACTGGGGAGCCCAGCACTGGATGCAGAACTCCAGAATCATCTGGATAGAACTTTTAATGGTTGGACTTGATGATCTTAAAGGTCTTTTCCAACCAAAACAATTCTATGAGTCTATGAACTACTGAAACTGCGCCCTCAAAAAAGCTTTGGCATTCAACTTTTCTGCAAAAGAGGGCAGAGGCCCCAGAAACCAGAACAAGCCCAATGGGGACTGAAAGCCTTTGTGGCACCACTAGCTAGTATGTGCAAACTCACTGAAGTGCACACAAAAATACAGTGCAAGGGGACACATATGCACCTAACCTGGGAGAGGAGTGGCTGGAGAGCAGCCCTGCAGGAAGGGATCTGGGGATACTGGTCAGCAGCAGGCTCAGCTGGAGCCAACAGTGCGCCCTGGCAGCCAACAGGGAAAACCGCATCCTTGGGGGCATCACAGCATCACCAACTGGTCCAGGGAGGTGATTATCCTGCTGTATTTAGTGCTGGTGTGGCCTCACCTGGAGTACCGTGTGTAGTTCTGGCCCCGAACATTTAAAAACAATGCCAAGGTCCTTGAATGTGTCCAGAGGAGGGCAACAAAGCTGTGACAGGGCTGGAAGGCATGTCCTGTGAGGCGCAAGTGAGAACTCTGGGTTTGTCTGGTTTGGAGAGAAGGATGCTGAGGGGCGACTTCATTGCTCTCTGCAGCTTCCTGAGGAGGGGACATGAGAGGGAGGTGCTGAGCTCTTCTCCCTGGCATCCACGGACAGGATGCATGGGAATGGTTCAAAGCTGCATCAGGGGAAGTTCAGACTTGACATTAAGAAATATTTCTTTACCAAGAGGGTGGTCAAACCCTGGAACAGGCTTNCTCTCCTCTCCTCTCCTCTCCCCCCCTCTCCTCCCCTGCTAGGTCTGTGGTCTTCATCAGTCCCCTGTGGCCTGTCCCTGCTGCCCCACAGTTCCTCTCCCAGCACTCTCAGGGATACACGACTCACGGCATTGCACTCCTGGCTCCTGTGCCAGTCTGTGCTGGCTGCAGCCCTTGGGGAGGCAGCAGCAGGGACAGAAGCAGGCCCTGCAGTCACATCCAAGCATCCAGAGGTCTTGATGCAGCCACTCTGGTGTGACAGCCATGGTGGGGCTGCCTGGTCAGGAGAGCCAACCAGCAGGTTGCAAACCAGCTCAGCAGCTGTGGGCAGACGCTCAGTGTGGGACGGCATCGTGAACCAAGGACAGGGTGTCACTGCACAGCGAGTGTGCTCCCAGCTCCCCACCCTGCCAGTGCAAGCCCAACAGCAGGATGCCAGGCTCTCATTCCCAGCCAGCACAGAAAAGGTCCAGTATGTACTGCACCACTGAGAAGAGTCAGACATCAGAGAGGTAGAAAAAGCTTGTGGTGCAGAGATAACCTGCCATCCATGCAAAAGGCGTCATGGACCAGATTTCGGCATCCTCCCTTTCCCTGTGCTAAATCCTCTCCCACAGCATGCCTCTCCCCATGCCCAGGGTGATGGACCAGCATTCACTGTGATACATGGGATTATTACACTGAACACCAAGGCATTAAATATTGAGCAACAGTTAAATGCTCATTAGATAGATTTAAACATTGAGACCCAAAGAACCATTAAATATGCAGTGTGCAGAGTGGGGGGATCTGATGATTGACTGCACACCATCTCCTTTGTGCAGAGCTGCTGCAAGCTTCCCAGCCCATTTGAAGTCTCTCTGCCGTAGATGTGTCTGCTCCATCTTCTGAATGTTATCTCACAGCAGCCTCTCACAGCTGCAGGAGGTGGGGGAGAGACAAGCTCTGGGAAGCAGCAGGGTGTGGAATAGGAGCTCAGCACAATGAAGAAAAGAGTGTAGCTCTGGCACGGGGTGGCCCCAAGCAAAGAGCAATCTCCTGGCATACGGCTGGCCTCACTGCAGCCAGCTGTGGTGGCCTCAGCAGCAGTGCTGGAGCTCTGCAAGGCAGCTGTGGGGCTGTGCAGGGCCACAGCATTCCCCTTCAGCCAGGAAGTCTTGGGGGCACAGCATGGCACAGGGCAGGTGGACTTCTGGGCACCTTGCAACTTTTCCTCTCTCGCCATCCCACCTTGCTCTGCCCTTACGAGCACCCTGATCTCCCCACTCCCAGTGCACTCCCACACAATCCTCAGCACCCCAAATGCACTCCAACAGCCGTACAAGCTCTGGCCCCACTCCAAGGTCACCGCCTCAGCAACAAGGTTCAAGCATCAACTGCCCCAGCCCTGACCCCCAAGGACACAGGAGCTCCCACAGCCTGTTCCCCGGGAGCCTGCTCCAGGGAGCAATGCAGAGGGTTTTTTTATGCCATCCAGAGGGACCTTGACAGGCTTGAGAGGTGGGCATGTGCAAGCCTCATGAGCTTCAACAAGGCCAAGTGCAAGGTCCTGCACGTGGGTTGGGGCAATCCCAAGCACCGCTATAGGCTGGGCGGGGAATGGATTGAGAGCAGCCCTGAGGAAAAGGACTTGGGGATATTGGTGGATGAAAGGCTCAATATGAGCCAGCAGTGTGCGCTTGCAGCCCAGAAAGCCAACCATGTCCTGGGCTGTATCAAAAGAAGTGTGACCAGCAGGTCGAGGGAGGTGATTCTGCCCCTCTACTCCGCTCNAAGAGGTTTCCCTGAAAGTGTTTAAGACCAGGTTGGATGGGGCTTTGGGCAGCCTGGTCTAGTGGAGGGTGTCCCTGTCCATGGCAGGGGGGTTGGAACTAGATGATCTTTGAGGTCCTTTCCAACCCAAACTATTCTATGATTCTATGATTTTCTGAATGCCCCTGACCCCTGGAGCTGTTTGAAGCCTTGTATGTCCCAAACCCACTGCAGGATGCACTGTCTGGGGGCACATTTCACCCTCCTGCTCCAGGCAGAGCAACAAGCAGCATACCCAGTCCTACCACCAAGCCTGGAGAGTGGCTAGGAGAGGGCCTTGCATGGCCTGGCCAGCTCAGAAGCTGGCTTCAGATGGGGGTGCATCACTGGGTTTTGGAAAGAATGGATAGCAAAGGAGAAAAGCTGCGCTCCCAGAAGCAATTTCTTCCCCTGTAACACCTTTCCCTGAACGCACTGTCCTTCAGCCTGCTATCTCCAAGGAGTTCTCAGTCTGCCACACTTCCCAAGCCTCTCCCCTCAGTCTGTTTTCTCCCTTCCTCACTGCTTGGATCACCCACTGGGCATAACCTTAGCCCTCAGCCCAGAGGGCCCCAATTGCCTCCTGGAGCACAAAGCTGCACTTGGCTCCCATTTGGGAAAAATACCAACTTCCCACATTACTTTGGCTGTCACTGAGAATATCCTGCTCTGTTCCTGGCAGGCCATGGCACAGCATTGGTACTGTGAGCAGCCAGCATCATCCTGCGGTCTGCTTCCTCCCTCTGCTCCTACTCACTCAACTGTGCTCCCAATCTGCTTTGCAGGAAAAGTAGCTTCCTGCATGACATGCAGTCTGCTGTATTTAAAGACCAGTTGCAAATTATTTCTGCTGGAGCCCTAGTACCAGCCCGTGCCTGCCTTTGTGTTCAAAGGACTGCCTGCAGCACATCCTCCCCATCACCTGGCAAAGGGGCCACTTATTCCAGGGAGCAACTGGCAGCACAGCACTGCACAGGTGCAGGCAGGGCAGCAGGACAGGGTAAGGAGGGATTGTGGGACAGCAGATGAGCTTGGTTTGCACAGGAATGCAAATTATGGAGGTAGGAATCATAGAATTCCAGACCGGTTTGGGTGGGAAGGGACATCACAGCCCATCCAGTTCCACTACCTGCCATGGGCAGGGACACCCTCCACTAGCCCAGGTTGCCCAAAGCCCCATCCAACCTGGCCTTGAACACTGCCAGGGAGCCAGGGGCAGCCACAGCTTCTCTGGGCACCCTGGGCCAGGGTTTCACCACCCTCACAGGGAGAATTTCTTCCCAAGATCTAATCTAAATTTACTCTCCTTCAGCTTCAGGCCATCCCCCCTTGTCCTGTCCCTCCCTGCCCTTGTCACCAGCCCCTCTCCAGCTTTCCTGGAGCCCCTTTAGGGACTGGAAGGTGCTCTAAGGTCTCCCTGGAGCCTTCTCTTCTCCAGGCTGAACAAGCCCAACTCTCTCAGCCTGTCTTCATAGGAGGGGTGCTCCAGGCCTTGGATCATCTTTGTGGCCCTCCTCTGGACTTGCTCCAACAACTCCATGTCCTTCTTGTCCTGGGGACTCCAGAGCTGGACGCAGTACTCCAAGTGGGGTCTCATGAGAGCAGAGTAGATGGGCAGAATCCCCTCCTTCAACCTGCTGGTCACGCTGCTGGTGGTGCAGCCCAGGGCACGGTTGGCTTTCTGGGCTGCAAGTGCACATTGCCAGCTCATGTTGAGCTTCTCATCCACCAAACCCCCAGGTCCTTCTCCTTAGGGCTGCTCTCAATCCATTCTCCGCCCAGCCTGTAGCTGTGTTTGGGATTGCCCTGAGCCACATGTAGGACCTTGCACTTGGCCTTGCTGAACTTCATGAGGTTTGCATGGGCCCGCCTCTCAAGCCTGTCCAGGTCCCTCTGGATGGCATCTCTTCCCTCCAGCGTGTCGACCACACCACACAGCTTGGTGGTGTCGTCAAACTTGCTGAGGGTGCGCTCAATCTTACTGTCCATGTTGTTGACAAAGATATTAAACAGCGCTGGTCCCAATACTGACCCCTGAGGAAAGCCACTTGTGACTGGTCTCCACTTGGACATTGAGCCACAGGCTGCAAGTCTTTAAGTGCAATGATCCAACCAGTTCCTTATCCATCGAGCAGTCCATCCGTCAAATCCATGTCTCCAATATAGAGACAAGGGTGGCATGTGGGACAGTGTCAAATGCTTTGCACCAGTCCAGGTAGATGATGTCAGTTGTTCTTCCCTTAACCACCAATGCTGCAAGCCCGTCATAGAAGGTGACCAAATTTGCCAGGCACAGTTTGCGCTTAGTGAAGTCATGTTGGCTATCACCAAGTCATCTCCTTATTTTCCATGTGCCTTACTATAGTTTCCAGGAGGATCTGCTTCATGATCTTGTTGGGCACAGAGGTGAGACTGACCAGCCTGTAGTTCCCTGGGTCTTCTTTTTTTCCTTTTTTAAAAATGGGGGTTACGTCCAGTCAGTGGGAACTACACTGGACTGCCACAACTTCACAAATAGGATGGATAGTGGCTTAGCAACTTCATCCCCTGGTTCCCTCAGGACCCATGGATGCATCTCATCAGGTCCCATGGACTTGTGCACCTTCAGGTTCCTTAGATGGTCTTGAACCTGATTTTCTCCTACAGTGGGCAGAACAAAAGCTGGGGGCTGGGGTGGGGTGGGGTGGAGGTGTGAAGGGACTCTTGAGATTGCATTTTAGTGTTCCTTCAGTGTCGTGAGTTTACAAGGGAAAGGGGGGACATGTGTCAGGGAATGGGACTGTTTTGCCTATAGAAGGTGACCAGCTAATCCTGTCTTATCCTGTGGTCCAGGGAAGGGAATGGCACCTGGGTGCTTTCTGCTGTGGCACAGCCCTCTAGGAGTATACTGAAGCCCATGACTGAGCTTCCTTGGCCCCTTCTGCTACTCACTTCCATGCTAGCAAGGACCATGCAGGGACAAGTGTCTGTTACCCTCTTTAAAGCAGCTCAGAGGGGTGGTGGGGCAGGGCTGATGCTGCAGCAGCTGTGGCAGAAGAAACGTCACCTGCTTCCCTGTGAGCTGGCAAGCAGGCCAGCCACAGCCCTGCTCGGTGACAAGTCACAGTCCAGGCACAGGACAGATGAACAGAGGCTCCTGTGGGCCCTGGTCCCCAAGCCAAGCAAGCCCAGTGGCAGCCAGCCTCAGCCTCCCCATCACCACATCTGGCCAGACCCAGCCACACTGCCACAGGACCAGCAACACCTCGGCTTCTTAGCCCACAGCGTGGCCTGCTGTGAGCCAGTCCCTGCCATGCTCTGTCCCGCACCATCCCCTCAGACTACATGGCCTGCTACCAAAACCTTCCCATGCAAACACAAAACACTTGCATGTGTAGGTCAGCATCTGCACAACCTAGATAGTCTCTGACTGTCCAGGGAGAAACTTGCACCCAAAGCCGGGACAGCCTAATGCCTAGTTCTGGGCACCACCCTGACAGTCCTGCAGTGCCGAGTGGCTTGCTCTCTCATCTACACCAGAGGCACAGGCACAGTATCTGCAGTGAGATGGTATGAGGCAGCAAAGTGAGGCCCTATGCCATCCATGTGCTCTCTGGGGTGGGGAGGCGAGTGCAAGTGTGAAGATGGGGAAGTGGGAGCAGCTAGCCAGCTCTGCATGGGAAGGTAAGTCAGGGAGGCTTGCCGCAGGGGCACAGCACAGGACCCCGGGGCACCAGGACACTCTGTGGGCAGTGTCCATACACAGCTTGAGGCTGAGACACACGGATTGGCTCAGGCTGGCTTTCTCTCATGCTCAAACAGAACCACACTAAGCTCATTTCACTTTAACCTTTCATTTTCAGGCTGCTGTGTGCGTGAGATGACGACCCAGGCTCTAGTTTTGTGGAGCAAAGTGGGTGTTCAGCTTCTCTGGGGAGACCTACCCAGACATGATGGGTACCAAAGGCTGCATCCATCAGTGTGTGCTTATGGAGGAGGGCAGAGCTGCTCTGTGAAAGCTTTGAGGAAAGAACCCCCACCCCTGCAGGGAGTAAATGCACCCACCACAGCCCTGGCTCTAGGCAGGAAAGACACCAGATCCTTCTCAAAGTCCCAGCAGCAAAAGGCATCACCCCATTCCCATGTTGCAGCCAGCTCCAGGCCCCTCCACAGTTCCAGCACCCTGGTCTTCCTCTCTGCCCAGGCTTGCCCTTTGGACACCACCTAGCATTGCTGAAGACAGCCCAGCTTAGCAGGGTCTGGGCAGGGTCTGAGCAGTGTCTGGGCAGGCTGCTACACAATTGTGCAGGGCTCAGGCTGCCTCCACACTTCATGATCTGCACCAGGCCATGCACACGTGGCAGCAGAGCCCTTTACCCTATCATAGCCATCCCCACATTGCTCTGCAGCCCGAGATAACTGCAGCTAGCTGCACTCTGCTTGTCAGCTGTGGCAGGCACCGGCTCCCCTGACAGTTTGTGCACAAACTCAGGCGTGAAATGGGTGCAGATGGCAGGGGTGGGTGCCAGGTGGTGGGGCAGGATGAGACAGCGTGGGTTTACAAAGGGGTGCTTAACCAGCCTGACAGCCTAGTAGGATAAGATGATTGGCTTGGAAGATGAGGGGGGAGCAGCAGATAAACTGGGGAGCAGCAGATAAGCCTGGGGGAGGCACACTAATGTTTGACAGTGTGCTAGTGAGGTCTTTCAGTCTGCCATATCAGTGGAGGTAGGCACTGGAGATCCATTCAGCAGCAAAGACGCAAGGGTTATTGATGTGTTAGAAACCACAAAAGTGCCTGAGAATGGTCACATAGGAATTAGGGCTTCTCCCCCTAAAAAGGTGGCGGGATCAACAAGGCCCAACTGAAGTGCGTCTACACCAATGGATGCAGCATGGGCAACAAACAGGAGGAACTGGAAGCCATTGTGCAGCAGGAAAACTATGATATAATTTCCATCATGTAAACATGGTGGGATGACTCACAACTGGAGTGCTGCAGTGAATGGCTACAAACTCTTCAGGACAGACAACCAAGGAAGGAGAGGCGATGATGTAGCCCTGTATGTTAAGGAAGTGTTTTGATTGTCTAGAGCTTAATGATGGTGACAATAGCATTGAATGTTTATGGGTAAGAATCGGGGGGGAAGGCCAACAAGGCAGATATCATGGTGAACGTCTGTTGTAGACCACCCAACCAGGATGAAGAGGCAGATAAAATATTCTATAAGCATCTGGGAGAAGTCTCACAATCGCTAGCCCTTGTTCTTGTGGGGGACTTCAACTTACCAGACTTCTGCTGGAAATACAATACAGCAGAGAGGAAATAGTCTCAGAGGTTCCTGGAGCATGTGGAAGATAACTTCTTGACACAGCTAGTGAGTGAGCCAACTAGGGAAGACGCCCCAATGGGCCTGTTGTTTGTGAACAGAGAGGGACTTGTGGGTCATGTGACAGGTGGAGGCTGACTTGGGCACAGCGATCATGAAATGATAGAGTTGTTTATTCTCAGAGGAGTAAGGGGCGGGGG
>VXBL01002622.1:0-42758 GCA_013400195.1 Aramus guarauna
GGGAGCCAAGGCACATGCTGGGTAAGGAGCTGAATGCTGCCCAGAGGAGGAGAGAAAGGACAAGAAAGGGCTTCAGACTCACCTGATCCTTCAGGAGAAAGAGTTGAGAGAATTGGATGAAAGACTGGGTACTTGGGCTGGCTTTTATACCGTTCCAGCACTGCCCCAGGTGTGCAGTCATGCTATATACAGGCAGTAATTTTCCAGCAGACTCTCTAATTCAAGGCATCCCAGCCAACGGCACAGACTCTCTTTTGGTTTTCCACAGTTCAATGCTTTCATATTGTGATTTATGCCATGGCCATCTCCCTTTGAGTGTCCTTTCAAATGCTGAGATGAGAGACCCAAGGATTTTTGGTTCAGGAGTGCATCATTGTGGGCTGAAGATGTGACCCAGTTGATGAGTAGAGATCTAGTAAAGGCATGTAACAATGGCCTGAGATTTTCCTGTGGGGTTTTTTATCGCTCTGTTCAAAATAAGAGGTCCATCATGCTCTGATGGTCAGTGGTCTGCTTTCCAGTAGGTAGGCTCCACTGCTTATTTTAAATCTCCTGATGCTCTTTCTTTTGGGACAAATCTGCCAGTCTGTTTTGCCATTTCCCCTCTCTGAGCAATCTCTTGGTGTCTCCAGCCAATGCCTTCAGCATAGTAGGGTTATTTCTCTGTCCAATCTTTGTGGAAACAACATCTGTGTAATTTCACATATATGCATGCATATATCTGGTGGACAAGGGATGAGCAACTGACATCATCTGCCTGGACTTGTGCAAGGAATTTGACACTGTCCCTCACGACATCCTTGTCTCTAAGTTGGAGAGACATGGATTCAATGGATGGACCACTTGGTGGATAAGGAATTGGTTGGATGGTTGCACTCAAAGAGTTGTGGTCAATGGCTCAATGTCCAAGTGGAGAACAGTGACGAGTGGTGTTCCTCAGGGGTCAGTACTGGGACTGGCACCGTTTAACACCTTTCTCGGTGACATGGACAGCGGGATTGAGCGCACCCTCAGCAAGTTTGCTGACAACACCAAGCTGTGTGGTGTGGTCAACATGCTGGAGGGGAAAGATGCCAACCAGAGGGACCTGGACAGGCTTGAGAAGTGGGCATGTGCGAACCACATGAAGATCAGCTGGGCCAAGTGCAAGGTCCTGCACATGGGTCAGCGCAATCCCAAGCACAACTATAGGCTAGGCAGGGAATGGATTGAAAGCAGCCCTGAGGAGAAGGGCTTGGGGGTATTGGTGGATAAAAGGCTCAATATGAACCGGCAGTGTGCGCTTGCAGCCCAGAAAGCCAACCGTGTACTGGGCTGTATCAAAAGAAGTGTGAGCAGCAGGTTGAGGGAGGTGATTTTGCCCCTCTACTCCGCTCTTGTGAGACCCCACCTGGAAGACTGTGTCCAGCTCTAGGGACCCTACTACAAGAAAGACATTGAGTTGTTGGAGAGAGTCCAGAGGAGGGCCACGAAGTTGATCAGTGGGCTGGAACACCTCTCCTATGAGAACAGGCTGAGAGAGTTGGGATTTTTCAGCATGGAGAAAAGAAGTCTCAGGGAGATCTAATTGCGGCCTTCCAGTACCTGAAGGGGTCTACAGGAAAGACGGAGAGGGACTGTTTATCAGGGAGTGTAGTTATAGGACAAGGGGTAATGAGTTTAAGCCGAAGGAGGGTTGATTTAGATTAGATGTTAGAAAGAAATTCTTTACTGTTAGAGCAGTGAGGCACTGGAACAGGTTGCCCAGAGAGGATTTGGAGGTCCCATCCCTGGAAGTGTTTAAGACCAGGTTGGATGAGGCTTTGGGTAACCTGGTCTAGTGGAGGGTGTCCCTGCCCATGGCAGGGGGGCTGGAACTAGATGATCTGTGAGGTCCCTTCCAATACAAACCATTCTATGGTTCTATGGTATGTTTTCTCACTTGTGTGTCTGCATTCTTGTATCAAAATAATTTGTTTTCCCTGAAATCTGGATATATATACATGCTTAAGTGTGTGCATGCACACAAGTGTGCACGAACACTTGTCTGTGTGTCCCTGCGTATGTTTCCTCCTCATGAGGGGATAAGCTGGTCATGGCAGGAGCACTCTCTACTCCTCTGCACATGAGCACCACAGAGCAGCAGTTTCCACAGGCCAAAAGGAGCCCAGTGGCAGCTGAAGAGCAATGGCATGGACCTGGCAGATACCTGCCCTGGGCGCCAGCACTGAAACACGGCCCCTGTCTCCTGAGCTCTCCTTTTCATGCTCCTCCAAAGCTCACAGTCTGCTACTGCAGATTTCAGAGCCTAGCAAGGACTGTTTCACACCAGTTTGGAAACACAGTTTAATTCAGTGTATCAACATTCAAAGTATCTTAGTGTGACTATCAGTCACCACTGCCTGCCTCTCCAGATCAGGATACATCTTCTCCTCCCAGTGTAAGGAGTTCAAAACAATAGGGTTAGCTTTATGTATCCTGCCCACCTCATGAAGGGCACTCCTGAGTGAATCTGCTGCTGTTGCAGTGTTAACAGTGTCTGGGATGGGACATAGGTCCCTCATGTCCAACTCAAAGCCATGGGTACCTCTGCAGCTAATAGACCTGACAACGAGTCGGGAAGGGGCTGAGACCTTGAGTCACTACCAAACACGAGGACAGATGACCTCGTGTCACTGTGCTTTGAGGGTAAGGACTGACCGTCTAGGCTGCAAAGGGAAAGCCAAGCAGTTGACAACTCATTTGGTCTTCAGTCATGCAGAGCTTTTATGTCCCACACTGAAATCCTATTCTGCCAGGAACTGCCTGTCTGATTCATGGCTGCGCTCCCCAAACACTGCTGCTGTCCTAAGCGCAGTATCAGGAGAAGAACTCTTTCCCTTGGAGACTGTTGGCAGTGAAAGGAAGGGCACTGCAGGAGAGGGGGAAATGCTCTCCCTATTGAGAACTGCTTCTGCAAGAAACTTCTGTGCGTTTCACCTTGGGCTGTTTCTCTCAGTAACCTTCTTCCTCTCTTCCAGCCAGGCTTTCCATGTGTCTAATGACTGCACAGTGGTGCTTGCTGGTGGGGAATGGGGTGTGCAACAGCAGAGACAAATTCTCTACTTGTGACAGAATCCCCTCTTGCCCCATTCCTCCATGTCCCCTGTACGCTCCTGGGCACATTTCTGCCCACGCTCCCTTCACCTCGACGCAGGTAAGAAGCATTGGCTTTGGGCTGCTGAGAGGCTCCAGTAGGCAGGCTCTGACTCTGCTGATTCCCTTCCCAAGACATTTTATCCAGTCCCTGAGATATGGAAGTGGGAATCCTGTCACTTCTAGGTGCTACAGCCACTTATATGTCCCAGGCTGGGTTGCCCAACTAGAGAGACACCAGAGAGGAGAGAAGGCAAAGAAATGGAGGAACTTTATCTTCAAACCAAGCAGTATCAGGAGAAAGAGAGCTGAAACCGGAAGCACAGCCCACCAGCCTGAGAACTGACGACCACTGACTGTCAGAGTGAGCTGGGATAGAGGGAGAGAGAGGGACAGAGCAAGTCCTTGCGCATGGGAACCTGTCGATATACAGCTGAGGACTGCAACACTTGGAGGACCTGGGACTCTTCCTGAAAAAAAGTTGCAAATGAGCCCACCAAGGCACCCCAACCTGGTGTCCCCTACCTGCATGGGATGTCTTCAGTACTTGAGTTCTCTCCTCAGCACTGTTGCATTCCTACCCCAGAAGTTCTTGGCCCTCTCTGGCACAAAGGGCATTTCACAAATGAGGAAATGAAAAGGAGGCAATGAAGGAAATCAAATTACAAGCTGTGTGATTAGGAAGGGTATTCTCCATTTAAGATGAGTCTGTTGGAAAATTACTGCCCATGCATAGACACCCTCAGGGCCTGAGGCAGTGCAGGAGCAGTATAAAAGTAAAGCCAAAGCCTTGTTCTCTCATCCGCTTCTCTCGCCTTGCTCCTCTTGGGAATCAGGTGAGTGCAGTGCTTTCTCCTTCTCATATTTCCCCAGGCTGAGGTCTCACACCAATGAACACCTCAGCTGATTCCTGCTCCATCATGATGCAGCAGGACTTGGAGGTTCTTGTCATAGAAGTAAGAAGCAGGGAGAAGGTCTAGCACACAGAGAGGCTGGGTCTTGGCTGAGATGTCTCCTGAGCTCTGGACTAAGTGGGGACCACCCTGGACTTGGTTACTTTTGGTGGGACTCTTTTGGGCTGAGTGTAAGGAGCAGCCCATGGGTCTCCCTACAAAAACTCCAACTCTACACCCAGCATGTGCCTTGGCTCCCTCGTGGTGGGCTGACAGACTGCTCCTCACCCATCTCCCCTGCTCTGCTTCCCTCTGTCCTCTCTCCCAGGTGCACCACCAGCCCCAAGACATGTCCTGCTACAACCCGTGCCTGCCCTGCCAGCCCTGCGGCCCGACCCCGCTGGCCAACAGCTGCAATGAGCCCTGTGTCAGGCAGTGCCAGGACTCCACCGTCGTCATCCAGCCCTCCCCCGTGGTGGTGACCCTGCCGGGACCCATCCTCAGCTCCTTCCCGCAGAGCACCGCCGTGGGATCCTCCACCTCCGCTGCCGNACTCTCGTCTGCCCCTGGTGCTGTCCCTGCACTGGGCCCTCCACTCAGAGTGACCTCGTTTCCCTCTTTTGACTCATTAAAGTTCTGCCGCATCCCAGCCTGCGCCTCTGTGTCATCCTTTCCCCTGAACATGCTCTCCCAAGATGCCCAGGAAGAGAGATGTTCCTCAGGGTGATTCTGGGAGGGAAGTTTTGGGTATGTTAGTGCCATAGCTGTTAACCCAATGATTGTTAACTGAAAGACTGTTGGCTGTCTTTCCAAAGAAGCCGTTCTTTGGAGAATGCCTGGGCAATGGTCTGCTGGTGTGAGGTGGTGGGTGATTACCTTTACATTACTTGTGTTTTTCCTTTTTTTTTCTCCCTTCGCCTCTTAGACTGTCCTGATGTTGACCCCAGGGTATTTTGTTCTCTTGCTCTTCCAATCCTCCCCTCACCCCACTGGGACAGCTGATTGGTGCTTAGTGCTTACCAGGGTCAACACAGCATACAGGCTCACAGGCAGTGCATGTCCTCTTTGCCCTGCTGCTTCCCTGTCTGTGCCCAGGGCTTCCTGGGAAAGTGTCTGGAGAGAGGGAGGCAGGGAGAGACTCAGGGCAGGAAGAGAGGCAGCGGATATGGGCTGAGTGTCTCAAACGTCTGTCCTGGAGCTCTCCAAAGCAGTGTGGCGACCAGCAGCAAAGGCTGCAGGGAAACTTGCAGCTGAGGAAGGGGAGCTGCTCAGCTGCTACAGGAGACAGCTGGGCAGGATGACACATGTCCACCCAGAGCCCTGGATGGCAGCTGGCTTGGTAGCAACCAGACCTGTCTCCCCATGTATCCTTCAGCCCCTGAGAAGCAGCAGCCCAAAAGCAGGGCCAGGTTAAGGTGCTTTTGTGATAACCCCAGCAAAAGAGGTGTGAGTCTCAGCAATGTTCCTGGACACCAAGGACTGTCATCAGCAGCCTGGGCTATATGAGCAGGACCTGAGCTAGGAGACAGAGGGTAGTGACTCTCCCACTCTACTCAGCACTAACCTTATGGCATCTAGAATGCTGCTTTAATACAAGAAAGATGTAATGCAAGAAAGACCTTGACTAAGTGGAGTGAGTTCAGCAGAGCATATCCAGAATGGTGAGGAACTGGAGCACTTTGGTTAGGTAGGAGAGGCTGAGGACGCAGGGCTTGCTGAGTATGAAGAGAAGGCTTTGGTGGAGACCTAAGAGCAGGTTTGGAGTAGCTATGGTGAGGTCTGCCAGAAGATAGATCCATGCTTAACACTGTGGCAGTGCATGGTTGGAGGATGAGACAATGGGGTCATGTTGAAAGTTGAGAGGTTTGCACTCAATAGGAGGAGATTTATTTTCACCAAGAGGAGAGTCAAGCAGAGGAACAGGTTGACTGGGGAGGTTGTGCAGTAACCCTCTTTGGATGCTCATGGCTGACTGGGCTTGGAGGAAGGGGTTGGGCTCAATGACCTCTGGAGGTCCTTTCCAACTTGATTATGCTATGATCTTGTGGTCCCAGGACCACCGTTTTTGCCTCTGCCCACTGGGGATAGGAGGAGGGGCTCAGCTTCCCATCCGAGGACACAGACAGCATACAAGAGGTCTCCTGAATGCTCTGTGGAAGGAAACAAAAGACAGCAGAAAGCATCTCTGCACCAGCTAGAAGACCACAAGATCTGTGGACGCCAGCTGTTGGGGCAATGTTTTCTCAAAGATGCTGTGGCAGTATGTTCCCTTACTTTTCTCATGCTTTTATTTTCCACCTGGTCTTCTCCTCACACCCCAACTCTAAACCTCAATGCTGTGGTTAGGACAGGTTCTCCCAGGCTTTCCTGGGAAGGTATTACCTCTGCCTTGTCAATAACAGATTCATCCCTCCTCCTCCTGACTACTTACTTCACAGTGTTGAGCTTACCAAAGAAAAAGAACGTGTGTGCACAACAAAGTGATGGTAGTGATTGAACTACATTGGGTAATTCCATCCCGCTATACCCCATGTAGGCAGAGAAGTTTAGAAACCAGAGGCTACAGCCAGTTCACGACTAAGCATACACAGTACAAACCTGCGTAGACAACCACTGCACAAACAACCCTGACAGCCCCTCTTAAAAACCACCCCTGAACAACACCTCTCTCCCTGGGCATCTTGGGAGAATGTTTGCAGAGGAATGACACAGGAGAACACAGAGACATGGGCTGGGATTCAGCAGAACTTTAATTAGTCGAAAGACGGAAATGAGGTTGAAACGAGTGGAGGCCCCAGTACAGGAAGCACCAAAGGCAGAAAAGAGTCTGCACCCCGTGGCTGTGGTGAAGATCACATCTGCCTGCCCCAGAGAGGCAACGGGGCCAGCAGGTCCTCCCTAGGCTGCCTTTGTGGGGCTTACAGCTGTATTGGAGCTTGGGGACAGCACCTTTGATGTGGTTTAGCCCCAGCCAGCAGCTGAGCACCACACCACCACTCGCTCACCCCCTCCCCTGGCAGGATGGGGAGGAGAATGGGAAAAACAAAGGCAAAGCCTCGTGGGTTGCGGTAAGGACAGTTTACTGGGACTGCAACAGAGAGGGAAACAATCAACAGTACTGATAGCAGGTATTCACAACAGGTGATAACAGAAAGCAATTTACCGATCTCACGTCCGACCAACCAGACACTCAGCCCGTCCCTGAGCCACGCCGAACCCGCCCCTCCCCGACTAGCCCCCTTTTATGGTGAGCGTGACATCACATGGTATGGAATAGCCCCCGGCCAGCCTGGCTCACCTGGCCTGGCTCCTGGTGAAATTCACTCTGTCCTAGCCAGAACCAGGACAACCTTGTTTCTCCAACTCTCCTCACACCACCATGCACTTTGGTTACACGCTTTGTACCCTGACCAGCAAGAGGCACACTGGTCTGGCCACTTTTATAAACACACTGACCATCCTGCAAATCCTTCGAGCTGTGGGAGTGCTGGCAAAAAGGTCATGCTGGGGCTGTGCATGGGTACAGCCCAGAGCTTGCAGACAGTTTTCCCGGGACCAAGATGGAGCTGCACATGCCAGAAAGGAATTCAGACCTGTGTGGGTCACGGACTTGCAGACAACACGCACTCCTGCCTTGGCCTCACGCCAAAAGGCTGACGCGCGGACAATCCAAAATTAGAGCGTGACTCGCCACGGGTAGGGAGAGTCTATCCCAGGAAGCTTGCCTGCTGTAGGCATTCCCTTGCCCTCCTGGGACACATCCCAGCTGCCTCCGTTCCCTGTCTGTAGGGCAGGGAAGCGCCTTGCCTCTTTGAAGGAGTCTTAGAGCCGGTTTTGTACCCAGGGCCCTTCTGAGCACATCCCCTCTCGGAGCATCCTCAGGCATGTGGCAGTGCAGGGTCCCGCTAGTACTCGCTCGCTGGGGAGTTGGGTGAAGATTCTTTGCATCCTCAGTGGTGGTGGGTTGTGCTCCAAGCTGAGTCGTCCTCTGGGGCACGGGAAGGGAGGCATGCTGAAGCACTACTGCCAGGAGAAGACACACTGCCTCAGACCCACGGGCCAGTCCTCAAACATAGGTACGTCTCCGTGTATGGCAGCCCTACCCCGGAGCACATCAGCTGGCTTGCATGGGTAGACTTTTGTCAGACAGTGCTTGATTTGATGCCCACCCACTGCTGGGAGGGGTCGCCCTCTTTGCTTCAACTCTTTCAGAGGGCACAGTGGCATGGGAGACCTTGTAGGTGAAGATTATCACGGAATGGTTTGGGTCGGAAGGGACCTCACAGATCATCTAGTTCCAACCCCCCTGCCATGGGCATTGGTTGCAAAATGAGGCAATCATGAGGCAAAAGCGAGTATTTTTGAACCCAGCAACGTGGGGAGAGGAAGCAGTGGGGATCTCTGATGTCACGTGACAGTAAAATCTCTCGTTTTTTTCTTTTTTCCTCCCGTGTCACAGGTGCCCAAGAGCAGGATGTAAAAATGTGGCCTTTGTTCAAAGGCCTGTCTCCTTGCTCAGAGTCTTTGAGGGAGGAGACCTGTGGGAGGAGAAATCAAGCTGGGTAACCAAATCACCTTGCCCTAAACACCTGGAAACTGCCTGGCAGGTCAGGCCACCCACCAGGGCTGCACTATGCATGGCTCCACCACACCCTCTGCCACCTTCCCGCTCCTTCTCAGCGCCAGCCTCCTGCAAGACTTCCAGGGCAGGACACACTCTTGCTACCTTGGGAAGGGGCTTCGAGTTTTCATTCCCCACCTTGGGCCGGTGGCGAGGAGTTCCCTGCCGCCACACCAACGTTACTCGAAGCGTGGTTCGGTCTGGAGGAACCGGGCTCCGCGCACGGTCAGAACGGGGGAAAATGGCGCCCGACGGAGATTCCAGGCCGCGCCGTTGCCCCGGCAACCGCTCCACGGCGGAGGGGCCACCCGCTAGGGGGGGGGAGGGGGAGTAGCGGTTGCTAGGAAACAACCGCGCAGGCGCAAAGACGCTGAGCAGCACGCGGCCGCTAGCGGAGGAGCTGCAGCTGCCTCGGCCCGGGCCCCGCCGCTCTNTGCGGGCAGGCCCCGGCCCGGCAGCAGTAGGTCCGGGTCTGTCTCTGTGCTGTGTATGGGCCGAGAAGGCTCCAGTGAGTTGCTGATTATTTTAACGAGGCCAATGTTCTGCGCGGTTACCGCACCAGGCGCGCGTCTGGTGTGGGTGGCGTCTGGCCTTTCTGTACCTGAATAAAGTGACTGAATTTGGTTAAGGCGTCGCTCCCGCCTGCGTTGTCGCGGCCGGCTGGGACGCTCGTTGTCAGGGCTGTCGTGGGGTTGAGCGCGCGTGCGGCCTGCCTTGGCGCAGGTGACCCATTCGCGCGGGGTGCTGCTGCGGTGCCCCAGGGCCTCGCCCCTTCCAACCCTGTGTTAACTGCACCTAGGTACTTGATCAAGCCAGCTCCTGTGATTTTTGTGTTTGCTGTTTTATGTGCCGTGGTGAAGGCTTTCCTCTTCCCCTGGCGCTCACCCCTGTCTCCTTCCTTTAACTGGTAACACACTTGGTCCGTTCTTGCGTTGAGCCAGTTCACAGAGAGAAAACGCTTCTGATTACTCTTCTGGGGGCAGCTGAACCAGTAGAAAGTTTGTCAATTCTTCTTAAGGATGATGAAGTCTTCTAGTTTTCAGGCTGTTCTAATGACCTAAGCTGGCTGATGGAGGTGAGAGGTGCTCACAAGTGACCGAGCTGAGAGCAGCACTGCACAGCTGAGATGGAAAGAAGGATTAGGTCCGTCCTTCTTCCTGCTCACAACATGAAGCACTTCTTCACTGTGACTTCTGGAACAAGGTGTCAACCTGGGGGCTGGTATCGCTCCCTGACCTGGCTGTTGAGACAACTGAGCACCGAAGGGGATGTGATGGCAGGGGAGAGGCTAAGCAGCAGTAGCCCATACTTAGGTCTATTTAAACTCCTGTGTAATCAAGTCCTAAACGGGCTAACAGCCTGCACAGAAAGAGTGACAGAGCAGAAAAGATGGAAGATGACTAGTGTGTACCCCACAAACAGACCCACAGGCAGCAGAGGGGACCTGTGGCTCCTTTTGGCTGCCTCTCTTCCTCACTGGGAATATGGAAATGTGGAGGTTTTAAATAGATATATTAAATATTTATATTTTAATTTATCTGTGGATAGATTAAAAGTTTATATCATGTATGCATGCAGTCATGCTGCTTCCCTGCTCAGTGCCTATGTTTCTAGGTGCTTTAGGCAGTTTAGTAAAATCCTGAGCTTCTAAATAATTGCACGGCTTATGAAAAATTTCACTTTGAAGTTACGTGCACCACAGTAGGCATGCTAAATTGTCTGGAATTCTTCCTCTGGCAAAACTAGCTGTTGATCAAAAAAGATTTGGTTCAGACAGACGATACTCCTGAGGGTGCTGATGGGTATGTTGTCATCCCACTGATTGTCCTCTCAGCTGGAAAAGTACTGCTGTCCTCATTCACTTTGAGTAATTGTGGTTACATACCTAATATGGTAACTTAAAGAGTTATTTTGCTCAGTGCTACTGACTGTTCTCTTTCCATTTTGACTAACATCCCAGTCACCACAAACTTCAAAATGAATTTAGTTATGCAAAACAGGTGCCTGCCTTAATGAATGGTTTCAAACTAAGAACAACTGGTTTCACTCCCTAAGATCACAGCCTTGATGTGGTACGGGGTTTTTTCCCCGTTTTGCTGCATTAACGATGCTAGATCTTGTCTTTCTAACTAGATTTTTTTTTTTTTGTCTCTGTTTTTCTATTCTACTAGATGTTTTGGATCCAGAGAGATTAATACAATGTCCGTATAATAAGCACCATCGAATCAGAGCCTGTCGGTTTCCCTATCACCTTGTAAAGTGTAGGAAGGTAAGCTGGACAACCAAAGAAGGCACTGAATGGGAGTAATTCTGTATGTGTAAATATGCCACATGTGTTCTCAATCTTGTTGCATTTTCTGGCTGGCTGGAGTAAGTTCCGGACAAGTAGCCTTCTTTAGCCTATATTTAATATAATTTTATTTAGCTTCAAGTACATGTTAATTCTCCCAAGACCAGTGTGGCTTTGAAAGGAAGTGCAGATTCTTCATGGTTAGGTCAGGGAAGAAACTCTGGTCTCTTCCAGCAACACACACAGAAGTCAGATAAATTTTTCCACTTTAAGTTGGAGCAAACTCAGTCTGAGTTGTGTGCACCCCATCTGGCTAGTCAGAGTAGAAGTGGTGTGAAGTTGCAATTCATTCTGTAAGTGCTGGAAATACAGCTGCATAGGAGGAGGTTTTTTGGTTTGTTAATAATTAATGTAATTCTGGCAGAAACTGCACATCCTGGTCTCTGCACACCTGGGAGAGGGGTTTTTTCCCTCTCCATCTTTTATCCAGAATTTGAATACAAATCATTTAAGAGGAAGCATTCCTGCCTGTCTTCTCCTCTGTTGTCCTCATGGTTTGTTTTCTTCAAACCTGTCAAGTGCAAGCACCTGACTGAGCTTTGGGGTTTTGCTGAGACTTTTTAAAATCCAATTGTTCCCCTTTAAGCTTACCAATAAGTTTGGCAATGTGTCTTTAAAATTGTGTAGTGATGCTGTGCCTTCCAGTTATGATGCAGTTGTAGGGTTTGTGTTCTAATATTAGTACTTAAACAGTTTGGTGGAGCCAGAGCCTTAAGAAAACATGAAACTTTCCTTGTTGACCCCACAAATTTTGGCAAGAATGTGCATGTGAGCTAGGTGAGTAATGTTGGCAAGTAAACTTTTAACAATGTTGGTTTTGTCCATGTTTCATAGACAGTTTTGGTAAGCTTACCTAGTTAGAAGGATGAGGTCAGATAGTGATCAGTAATCAGACACAGCTGGTGTCTGTAAGTAATTAGCAGAAGAAGGGCTCAGGGATTATCATCCGATTCATCTGAAGATGCCACTGTGTGATTATTTGCAGCGGCAAGCATCTGGGGAGAGATTATCCTTCTTGATTCCACCTGCCTCAGCTTCCTGTTGCTTTGTGTAAAACACCTGCCACACAAATGGGGACCGTGCAAGCAGAGCAAGCTGAATCCTCTCAGCTTGAATTGTGTTAACGTTGAGAAGCTGCTGCTATGTGGCCGGAATAGCTTGCTTGAGCTAGTTGAAGCAAATGATGGGCACGTGAGGATGCAGCAAGCCTGGCTGTGTGGACCTGGTAGTGACAGCTGCCTTGGATGTGCCTGCAGCCTGTGCTGCAGTCGTGTACCAGTGGTAGCGGAGGAGACACTGCCTTGAGCGGCGTCTGTACGCTTGTACCCTTGTCACTTCCGCCTCTGCCTCGGGTGCGAGTCTGATCCCTGACCAGCAGAGCTGCATCAGCCAGAACCAGGGCAGGCACTGAGACAGTGGCAAAGTTGTGTTTGTCCCAGTAAAGGCTGTATCATTTGCAGGGAATGCACTAATTTACTGTAGTGTCAGCTGAGCACTGCCCGTAGAACCTGTGTCTGTGATTAAAGTTTTACTTGAATGGTAATCCTGAGGCACCAAAGTCTGCAGGTGGAATGCTACTAACTCCCTAGCTGTTTGGAAAAATTTAAGGAATTTCTCTGCCTTTGTGCCTGCTTATTTAAAAAATATCTGAATAGTTTAGACTTGCCTAACATCTCTGCCCTATTGTTTTTAAAATGGTTTCATCTGTGCTTTAAACCATGCAGCCACATTGCCACTGTTGCAGCACATTGTATGGAGTTTAGCTGAGAGTATGTTTCATTTCAGTCAACTCAAGGGTGGCTCAGTGTGTCAGCAAATTATGTTTTAAAGAATGGTCATGTTTGTTTCTCCTTGCATTTTTAGTAAGTGTCTGAACAATATATTGCCATTCCATGTTTTTGGGTTTTTTTTAAAGCAACATCACAAATATCCTTGGGTTTTTTTTCTATGGACTAGCAAGAGATTAAGTCAACTTAAGAGATATGGCACATGATTTTGTTTTTTCCTTGTCTAGAGTTACCCTGAAGTTGCAAAGGAATTGGCCACGTGCCCCTTCAACGCTCGCCATCTAGTTCCTCAAGCTGACCTCAGCGATCACATAACAAAGTGCAATGACAAAGGGTTCATTGAGCAAGATATAGGTAAGAGAACCACCTGTGCTCCAAGGTGTTTGTTCACCCTGGGGACTGAGGTCTCCTGTTTGTAAGGATAGCTCATAGAATAACCAAGAAGTAGGAGTCAAATTATTGTCTGTAGTTTAGTGTGACTCACAGCTTTGGGGAAACTTGAGTCTTACCTGCTTTGATTTATTGGGTAGGTTCGTGAGAATATTGCAGATGTTCCCAGGAGGCCTTGCACATATTTTGTTACCAGGATTGTTGAATAAAAAAGTTGTACCCTAGACTGTACACATTACACAGTACCTCTAGCAGGAGCTGGGATGCTTTAATGACCAGACGGACAGGCCTTTTTTTCTTGTAGAGCTGATCTCCCTTTGTTGAGGCTTGACCACTGGTGCCGTGTGAAAAGCTGATTTCTACCAAACAGGTGTGTAAGCTATGGAAACCCTGCAGATGTTCTCCTCCAGGGCAACCCAAGTAGTTCACTCCCACCAAGAGATGGGGCAGTCCCTCTTCGGGCTGCTCTGCTGCTGAACTTGCTTCATCTGCCATACAATTAAGATTTCAGTCTCCTGCCCAATAAGACAAGGTGAGGGGGCTGCCCAAAGCCCCCAGAATATTTAGGAAGGCATCCTGTGCTATGCAGTCTTTTCCATCCCCTGCAGTGGCTTTCTAACTATTGCCACACTACAGAGCAGATAGATGCTTTTCTTTCTTCTGTAGAGTTGCACTGAGGCTAGCAGTGATACCCACTTTAATGTAGGCGGGTTTCCTCTTCACTCAAGTCTTCCTGCCACACAGTCCCAGGGAGCAGAGTCTTTTTCTGTTTATTAAAAAGGCAAATTTGAAATTGTTTGATTTCGGATCAATACCTGGCTTGTGAGTATACCCAGCCTCTTTGCATTGTGTCATGTTTCCTCTAAAGCCAAAAGCTGTTTTACAACTTGATCCAAAGCACTTAAATGTCTCTGAAGTAGGATTGACTGCTAATCACCAAGATTTTTCTCTTCCTGAAGTGAATCAGTCCTCTGGCTTCCAGAGAGAGCAGATGAATGCTGTGAGCACATGGCAGGCACCTCCGTGCGAAGAAGACTGGGAAACAGGTGAGGAACTTCCCCATCAGCCACACTGCTGCCTGCTCCTGTCCATTCAATTCCAGAGATGCTGTTCACGTAGGTCTCACTTCTAGGACACCTTGTTTATGCTCATTCCTGAAAATATGCGTGTCTCCAACCAGGCAGCTTTTCTTGGTATAGAGAACTATTCAACGTGCTTGCCACAATTGGCACAGAGATATAGTTCCAAGCATCTCCTTCTCACATAAGCTTTTGACCCTTACGTGCAATGCTGACAACGGAAACATGATAGCTTTTATGTTCCTCAGTTAAGTGACAGTGAAGCAGACACATTCATCGTTAGATCAACTTTTACTCCCTCTTGAACATGTAAAAATATGACAGATATTCCTGATCTGATGGTTGCTGCTGGAGTTTCTTCTGAGCCACATCATCTGTTTCCTTTGCAGAGTTGTTGGAGCAGTCAGATTCTCCTTTTGTTTGGGGCATGACCAATGCTGGCATAAACAGGTAGTGAGTTTGATTCCTTACAACAACATTTTGTATAGAGGAATATTGCAGCCTATGCCCAGCCCAGCCTCGGAGGCTGGACATGCTCTGACTTTGCTGCTGTATGCTGGATGTCTGGCCAGTGTGCAGAGGGGAAAGGTGCTGAGGTGACTTTGCCAGTGTGGCCGAGTGCCTCCCTCTGGAGCCTTTTCAAAGAGTTACTGAGCTGTTGAGCTAATGGTTAGCTAGCACTCCCTCGTGACCTGCTGTCACCTTAGACTTGGCAGGTGTGCTGCCATGAGGGCCCTGTGTTAGCAGACATCCCCCTTCTTTCCCTTTGCAAAGCGT
Organism: Aramus guarauna; assembly: GCA_013400195.1. Taxonomy (NCBI): domain Eukaryota; kingdom Metazoa; phylum Chordata; class Aves; order Gruiformes; family Aramidae; genus Aramus; species Aramus guarauna. The sequence continues at coordinate 15,012 of VXBL01002622.1, forward strand.
AATCACATTTTGGGTTTGGGGGAATGAGCTACGTAATGGCCAGCTGCGAACACGATGGAGCTGCCTTGACTGGTTTCATTGATCCATCATGACTGCAGGCTGCATACAAGATGTGATGGTACCACTAGAGCTTCCAAAGCATGTCTTAAGATTTCTCTATGCCTGTATGCAGTAACAGTCCTGACAGCTCTGCAGTTCTGTATGAGCTCAGCCATGATACACCTCTCCTTCTGTAACAAGTGACATCTGGTTTCACGTCTTAAACTTTTTTGGAAAACTTTCTAGTGTTTAGAGTATATATAGCTCTTCTAAGGACCACCACTTCCAAGTGGCAAAGTGCCATCCCCTTGTGTCCCTGCTTTCCTTTGTGCTATATTAAATGCATCAATTTGAGCAAGTACATTTGTCAGATGAAGTCACCGAAGTCTTTCAGTTGCAGTACCACCTTTGAACAAAAGAATTGCTTGCCTTCAAGAGTACGTGCCCCCGAGTCTTTCCCGTACGCCATCTCATGGAAAGGCTGTAAGTACTATGCATGTGGTTTTGGCACTGTGACTTCTGTAGATGGTGACAGTTGTTGAACCCTGGCTGCAGCAGTGCTTTATGGCCACTGCTGCATGGACAGGAGGGGTAGTATGTAACACCTGCCTCTGAGAGCACCTTCTGAGGGAATCTGATGCTCGGATCATCCTCTGTATCCTTTTTTAGAAGCGTCCTCTGTGTCCTTTATTTCATATTCTTGACAGGCCCTTAATTATGGTGATCCAATTTAAGCAACCCTGCTCCCCAGCCATTTTGGCTCTGTCTCTCTAAACAAGCCCTTCCACACCATCCACACTTACCCCTTTCACCCCCCAATTAAACCAAATTATTTCCTTGCTTTGTACAACTCTGCTCACTATGAGATGCAGCTAAGTCAGAGCAGGGGTAGAACTAGGGCTGCTTAAACCAGCACTACTGGGAATAAACCTATCGAACTACATCTGGAGGTGGGGAGGGAGGGAGCTTCCCCTGTTGAAGTGTCTGATGCTGAAATCACAGACCATTATTTTCCATTAGCAGATAACCAAAAGCTTACAGGTGCCTTGAGGAATGACAGTCTCTTCTCACTTGGAGCAACTAAACCCAGGACTCTTGCAGGCACGGCTTCTGTAGAGCCAGTGACTGTGCAATTGCCGTGGAGTCAGGCTGAAGGTGCCAAACCAAATGAAAATGTCACTTTGTAGATAAGCGTTGTTGCCAAGGTGACAAGAGCTACTTCAGCAAAGGCCACTCTCACTTGGAGTGGAGGAAATTCTTGTATTTTTCTCCATCTCGTGCTAAAAATGTCTTGCCCTTTTCAGAGTCTCAGGTATTAGTGTGTCCTCCCCCTGAAAGTTCGTTCCCTTCCAGCACCAGATAGTTCCCTTTCTAGGGCCCAGAGCTCCTGCGGGTGGTAGATATCCCCTGGACGTGATGGCAGTGCTCTGTAGATTTGGCTGTTGCTGCATGATGTGTTTTTGCAACACTTGAGTTTTTAGAACTGTCCTTGGTTGTAAAATTTTTTTCCCCAAGCATTTGTTTTATGAGTTAACCTGATCTTCATCTTTGTTACTGTTAAGTAAATGGAATGATAGATTTACACAGTACCAACTCGGAAATCTTCCCTCCTTAGACAGCCCAGAGTAGTTAACAGGGAAGATGCAGGAATCGGCACTGATGATCTGGGAAGCTCTATTTGGAAACAGCAGGAGAATTCTTTTTGAAGTAGTGATCAGTTTTAAGTGTTGGGGGGGAATGGGGGGGGGATGACTTTGAGTAGAGGTGGTAGGGTCTGATTAGGTTCCTAATCAGAGAAGTGATAACAGGAACCAGAACAGCATGGGGAGGTTGCACATACCGCTAAAAGCTTGTCCCTTAGCTTGAGGCTTTAAAACAAGTGTGTGCATTTGCAAGAGGCCCCTTCAGAGTTACATGCTTTTGGTGTTTTGTATTAACTGTAAACAAAGGGATGCGATTATACTTGGGGCAGCAGCGAAATGCCCTGCACAAATGGCAGATCTGTGTGAATTCAAGCCTTGGTGTGGCACGAACTATTTAGTCCCATTTCAGTGCAAGTCAGGAACTGCACAACAGAGTAATTTCCAGGAGTTTCTACCTTGCATCATAAGCATGTGTCTTGCATCTGCAAAGCAGCAGTACGTATCACTGTTTCCAGGATTATATGGTGTCTAGAGTGATTTCTGTGGGACTTTGGACATTTGTGAGAACACTTGGTTGTTTGCTCAGGAGGTACAGAAAACTTTCTCTGCAGTAAGCTGTGGTCATAACATCTGTAACCAGTGAAGTCATATTTGAGGGCTTATTACAGCCTGGAGAGCATAAAGTAAATTCTGAGAGTTTCTCCAGCCTGTATGCAGGCTGAGATTTCCTACTGCATTATGTTTAATTAAAATCATCTGGATCAGCCAAACCTAGAGGTACATTTTATGTGCATGCACTTTTGCTTTTCATCTTGTCAGCATCTGAGTTTGTCTGCGTAGGGCATGTTAAAGTGGACAGTTTGGGATTTAAAGTACATTGTCGTTTACAGACGTCTGTCTTCTTCCTAGAAAGCATCCTGATCGTGCCTTTGCAGCTTCAAGCTTTAAGCCTTAACTTTGTCATGTGGGTGCGTGGTGCTTCAAGTAATGGGCAATCCCCTGTGAATTCCTTACAATATGCTTAATACCAAACAGGTGAAGTTTAAAAAGTACGCTTAAGTACTTGTCTAGTTTCCATTAGGGTTTTGTAGTTTTCTAACACTTAAAACACATTTGAGAGCTCCAACGTAACTGTTCTTTGTTGGGGAGGAGTGAGGGGGAGGAGGCAGGAATGGTTTAAATCACCAACAATACATGCTTGGGACTGTAAATGTTTGGATCAAGCAGTACATTTCTAAAAATTGATGCAAAGTACAAAATGGGATCTAAATATACGAACACAAAAGAATTAAGAAACCAGACATGGTATTTGTCTAGAAAGAAATTAATGCCTTTCACATTTTGAAAAGAATGTTCCTCAAAATACTGAAATTTCACTGTTTGTATTACTACCAATGTAAAATAATACATGTTGACTAGAATGTGCACAATTAGGATTATTTTAAAGTTTGGTTCTGTCAAAGTTCTTGTTGGCAACTTAGAATAATAAAAAGGTTATGATCGCTTTTGGACTGTCTAAAAGACATCTGCAGTGATTTGTTACACTCTTGTTCTGTTGAATAAGCAAATGCTTACGCAGTAAGCCCTCCACTCAACCTTCATTTGATTTTTTTTTTTTTTTTTGTCACTTTGAATGAAAGTGGTGACAAATGTCAGCTGTTTGTTTCTGGTTTGACTGCAGTAGCTTATTTGCAGGATTTGTGGGCCAGAGCATTATAATTTTACAGATAGATGCCATAATTGGGTGCCATTATCCTAAACTCATTTAATTGCTAGTTGGTGAAAGAGTGGCAGTACTTAGTGCAGTAACTACCTGCTTTTTGTTGGGTCTCACTGCAGAGGAGGTGAGTTTCTGGTGCACCTACTCCCAGGAGGCACATTATCCCAGACACAGCTCTTTGTCAGGATGAGTCCTGGGAGACCACTGTTCTCCAGTAGCCCTGCCTTCCTGGAAAGCACCAGGTTGTGACTAAACATCCCCTGGTCACAATAACTGGGGGATAGGGACCACAAGAAGTAGGTTTGTCTTGTAGGGTAGGTGCAGGCAACGCATGACAGAGTTCTGAGATCTGAAATCCCATGTCCTTCTGGGCAACTTCCTCAAGCACGTCCTGCACATGCCACTGCCTGTGAAGAGCAGGGAACCCATAATTTTACTGTTCCCTGCAGTGATTTGGGAGTGCAAGATTAACAGGCTGTAAGGATGGAAAACACAAAAATGACCCTCTATCATTGTGACTGTTTAAAATTCCAGAATCATTTATCATTGGGCTGTTGGGATGAAGCTCCCTCTGTTTTGTATTTACCACAAGACAAGGAATGTTTTAAAAAGCATGCCCAGGTGGCAGAGCAAGAACTTTCATGTGACTGTCACTGGTCGCAGCCACACACTCCTGTGTTAAATCCTCAGTCTCTTGTGATGGGCAGGCTGGATGTCCCTTCCCATGAGAAGCTGATGGGGCGTAGGGATACATCAGCCCCTTCTGCCCTGCCAGGGAGGGTTTCTGAGCATGTGCCTGGGTGACTTTCCCTCAGCCTGAGTTTCCTGGTAGCTCAGCAGTGCCTCTGCTCGCTCCAAGCAGTCCTGTGGGGCCACTTCTGCCTTGTCTGAGCTACCAGCTCTGTGGCTATAGGACTGGTCTGGCTAGAAATGCCTATGGAAATTTGGGATTGAAATGGTTGCGTCTGCAGCTGTCACTGGTGACTCAGGAGGAAGGAGAGGAGGCAGCGTTTACCTTCAGGCACAGATTCCTCTGCGCTGGGGAGCCTGGACACGCTGGAGTTCCTTGATGTTTCTTCCGGTGCCTGCAGCCCTGTGTGGTGTCTGATGGTTCTCCCCACCCCTGATTTTCACCTGGCTACAGATGGGCAGCAGTTCTGCTCAGGGGGGAGGTGCACCCACGCTGCTGGTGCAGCTCCCAGACCCACAGACGCCTCTGCTCTGTCCCTGTGGCTCACTGTATGGTGCTGGGCAGACTTTCTCCACTGACGGGTTGAGCCTGTGCTGCAGGACACCCCTGTGCTGTTGCTGTGCCCCGCTGGGATGGAGCACAGCGAGGTGCACAGGCCTATGTGGATCAGTGGGGGAAGCAGGTCACTTCCCCCTTGTGAGCTCCGTGGGCTGTGATCGGTTCAGTGCAGCCAGTTCCCTCTGTGGGGGCCCTTGCTGGATCCTGCGGAGTCAGACCCTCCTCCACACCGTGGTGGTCCGGTCCGGGGTGCTCAGCTCCTCTCGGTTTGACCTGCAGCTGGAGCAGGGACACTGTGAGCAGGACCTTCTGCTGCTTCCCACACCGTCCCTGCTGTTCTCAGCTGCAGGATGCAGCACACTCTTTCCCTCAGCAGAGCTGCAGTCCACTGGCACAGGAAAGAAATGTCCTTTTTTCCAGCCCTTTCTCTCCTCCCACCAGTTCCAGGGCACTGAAGAAGGGATAAACCCCTTTCCTCCACACTCTCATGGCCAGAGCCAGGCCTGCAGGCGGATTTGTTTCTTTTTCACTCCCCCCATAGAAAGGGGGTGCTCTGCCTTCAGCCACACATCTTTTCAGGGTCAAGGTCTGGAGGGATGACTCTGGGTCTTACAGACCACCCACTCGGCGGTTTGCGCTGCCAAGGACTCTGGGCCCTTTATTGCTGGCTCCAGAAGTCCCTACAAGCCCACAGGATCCCCTGGTCACATTTGGTGGCACCGCTTTCTCCTTCTGTTCCTGTCCACTTTTTCCTTAGCCCGGAGATGAGTGCAGGGTGCCTGTACCCCCACAGAGATGCACTTGTGGATGCAGTGTGTCCGTATGTATGGTTCACATCCAGCGGCATAGCCCTGGAAGGTACGCTGCCCGGCCCCTCCTTTGCACAGCAGTTCACACTACGTTCTCCCTCGGTGCCATCTTCAGCTAATGGGGAGTTGGGGTGGTGGCATTTGTGCCCAGCTGATACCCAGGAGACCAGTGTCCCCCCATCGAGGGAGCAGGCATCCTTGTTGCTGTGAATAAGCACCTTTGAATCTGATCAGTTAAATCCTGATTAGTCACTCTTGTAACCTAAAGTAAGGTTCTAAGTACAGGGTCCTGAGCTATATGGGCTCCTGCCCAGTGCAAGAGGGAATAAGGAAGATTTTCTGTCGTGAGGGTGCTTACGAGCAAGCATAAAGTTCTGGAGGTCAGAGAGAGAGAGAGAAGGGAACAGATCTACCTGGCATGCAAAGAAACACTAGCAGCAAAAATGCCCCTTCGTGCTTGTCCTGGAAGGTGAACAAGCTCCTGGTATTGTTTAACCTTTGGAGTTCAGTGTCCAGCTCCTTTGTGCTGTGGTCAGGAAGGCTGGAGGAGAAGAGCCGGGTGGTGGTGAGGACTAGGCTGTCCAGGGAGTTTTTACCCTACAGGCCCTTCACGTTCTAGGTATACCCCTCACTTCGCAGCATCACTTCAACCTGAGTTACCCTGCTTAGTTGTGGTGTTTCCTTTAACTCTCCAGGGAACCACCTCTTGCTTCTGAGCTGCAGGTTCCAGCAGGCGAGAGTGCCTGGGGTTACTGAAGGCAGCACAAAATCTCGTTTTCCTGGCAGATCAAGCTCTGGCCCCAGATCTCAACTTTGTAACTAAACCACATTTAAGAAGTCATTTCCCCTTTCCTGGCTTTTAGTCCAGGTTATAACGCATAAAATCAAAGCATAGTTTTAACTTGAAGGCCATTTACAAGTGCTGGCTCAGCACTAGCCTGGAAATCAAAGCAGTGGCTGCCTGGGCTGCCCACACAGCTGCAAATCTGAGTGTTATTTCTTTTGAAGCATCAGCCAAACCATGCAGACACAGGTCTCCTTATGCTGGTCTGACATGCACATTCCAGAGCAGGTAGGTTGGAACAGCCCATCCATCATCTGGGAAGGACCTTCCTATGCGAATCTCCCACCCTGCGATGTCTGGGTCCCTCGTGGCAGCCCTTCAGCGTGCAGGTCACCATGGGAAGGACCGTGGCCGTGATGTCCCTGTCCCCGGAATGCTGCCATGACCCACTGGGATGGAGGTATCGCCTGCTCCCTGGGCAGCAGTGCCCGTTGCTCCCAGTTAGCCCCTGCCACTTGGGCTGCAGAGGTAGACAGGCACAGCCATCCTGGAGCCCTGTCACCACACCAGGCGGGATCCCAGGCTCTGCAGTCAAACGAAGTCCCTGCGGATTTCTGCAGGGCTCTTCCCACCTACACTGGCCAGCCTGTCTGTGCCCTCCTCCCGGGCCGTGGGGAGGGGGATGCACCAAGCCAGCACCCAAGTTACTCTGGCGATGCCATGATGGCCAAGGGCAGCAGCACTCCTTTGCTATGTCCAGCACACCTGATGTCTCCGACAATGTACCTGCCCTATATTGTGAGTGTGCTGTCATCTGAAGCCCAGGTGGGTTGTAATTCCTACAGCCCATTTCCAGAATGATGCTGTCACCTACTGTTCTCTGGTCCTCAGTGACTGTTTTATTCCCCTCCGTTTGCTCTTAGCTTCTCACCTCCCTAAATCCTGGTGCGAAGATATCCGAGAGTGGTAGAAGAAACGATTGCCTCGGGAGGAAGAGGGCAGATGGCTGCCAAAAATCCACCCAGGACTGTAGCAGGTCGTGCTTGCTGGGTACAGGGAGAGCTGGAGCTGGGCTGAAGGGAGGGACGGGGGTGTGCAAGCCTGGGGCAGGACAAAACAGAGCGAGGCAGGAGCACCCTCTGCAGAGCAACTATCGACATTGTTGTATTTACACAGTGGTGGTGTGAAAACATGATACCGTCACCTTTGGATTGTGTTACAGCGCAGAAAGAGAAATTTTTCTTCCACCGTTGAGGCATTCAGGATTGATACTATAATCACGGGCAGTGTTACCATTGTGGTTGTTTTACTCTGAAGGAGCTGTTGATTTTTAATATCAGTTGTAATCATGCATTATAGGGTTAACATTTGGAAGCAGTATATATAATATAGGCATACATATTAAGCTGTGGTTACTGGACAAGTATAAACATCCTCTAGTACTTATCTGTACTATCTTCCTTTTAACTTAATTCTGTCCCACCCAATCATAATGTCTTATTATTCATTATCTCCTTCTCCAAGCTGCGTGTACGTTGGCCACCTTCCACTCTGCTTTTAACTGCTAAAATACTGTCTGCACTTAGTCTCTTTGTTATAAAACATTCACCTCTCTGTTTTGTACCCTCCTAAATTTCTTCTGCATACATAGTCACACCTTAAAGTACGCAACTGAATCAACAATACTACTTCTAGGCTTCATCTGCTGCTTATCTTGTTGAAGTCCTTCAAGGGACCACCCGAGAAGATAAGCTGTGAAGACCTGGCTCAGCAGACTGCTGAAGGCTGATCTGATCTATGTATCTAGTTTATACCTACATCACTGGATGAATTTTTAACTTGTTTGCATTCGTTACTGGATATTTTCTGATCTAGTAGGTGGTTTGTAGCTGTGGGGAACTTGAATTACTGCCAAACAAAACATAATTGCAAGAGAAAGATAATCTAACCCCTAACTGACTTGATCTCACATTTTAAATCCACAATCTCTATCAACACCCACATTTTGACTTCCAGGTTCTTCCTTTGCTTTCCTTGTTAGAACCTAGAGGAAGGTTGAGCAGGACACTGGGACTCCAGCCTTCACCACCTGCATCCTTAGGAGACAGCAGGCAGGACCAAGGGAGTTCTGGCCCTCTCCAGTGCCAAAGAGGGTGCGGGCAGAGCACACTGAGGTCCTGGCTGTCTTCCCCACAGCATAGCTCCCACCTGCCCCCAGCTCCCGTCCCCACCCTCCTGTGCCACCACCCAGCCAGCAGAGACCACCACCAGTTCCAGGGCCATACAAGCCTGCTGTTGTCACCACCAGTCACACCAGTGAGGGCCATCACTGGGAGCGCCTGTCGGAGCCAGCGCACGCTGTCCCACACCTTCCAACCCCACAGTGCAACAGGACCCACTTCCTGCTGAAAGACACATGCCGGGCTGCTGCACAGCATCCCTGTGACCCTCTCCTCTGCAGAACCCTCCTCCTCACCCCATCCATCCTCAGCAAACTGGGAAGAAAATTCTGCCCCCCNCAATGCACAATTTTTTCTCCCAGGACTTTCCTGGTTTACGCCTCTCTGTTTCCATCTGTCTCCTCACTCCTCCACGAAGCCTGAAGAGCCAGTGCTCTTCTCTCCTCTTCTGGCACTCAGGTGGGACATCTTTTCAACAAGGCTCAGTGCCAGGTCCTGCACTTCGGTCCCAACAACCCCAGGTAATGCTACAGGCTTGGAGTAGCTGGAGACCTGGGGGTGCTGGTCAACAGCCGGCTGAATGTGAGCCAGCAGTGTGCCCAGGTGNTGCCAAAAGAGTGGTCAGGCCATGGAACAGGCTGCCCAGGGAAGTGGTGGAGTCACCATGCCTAGAGGGATTTAAAACATGTAGATGTGGTGCTTGGGGACATGGGTTAGTGGTGGGCTTGGCAGTGCTGGGTTAATGGTTGGACTTGGTGATCTTCAAGGTCTTTTCCAACCAAAACGCTTCTATGATTCTACCTTCCTGTGTGGGCAAACCATGGGTGAGTCTGCAGGAGAAAGAACCATCACCCAGCTGCCTCCCGTAGCGTCCTCTCCCTCTGGCTGGTGGCTTTGGTTCCTTCCGCTGCCACTGCATTTATACAAACCCTTTGTACCCCTCACTAGTTTCAGTGCCAGCTGAGCTTTGCCTTTGAGCCTGGAGTAACATCCGTCCCTTCTGCCGGGGCAGCCGACCGCTGCTTCCCCCTTGTGTGAACTTCCTTCTCACCTCACATCTGAGCGGGCAGGGGCTCCTTTGGCCCCACCAGCCTTCTGCCTTACCTGCCTTGGTATTTACAATATTGGAATTTGCCCAACTTGTTTAAGTTTACATGTTAGTCAAGGTAAAAGACTTCATTTTGATTGAAAAATCTTTATTCACATAACACATCGCATGAATCACATCATGTCCCGCCCTTACCCCTTTATATATAATACTGGTAAAAAGGGTTTTTTCCCCCACAGGCAAGTTAGTTTCCACAGCATCCTCTGGTGAGAGAGCAGTTCATCCAACACCTGGAACGCCTGCTGTGCCACAGAAGTTAGGAAGCAGAACAGCTCTGTTGAAGGATATGTCTTTAGTAAGAAAGGGAACTTTACAGAGGGCTGTAGCAGCAACACATGTAAAGCCACCAGGGTTTCAGCTTGGTCTTGTTTCATGTTAGCAGGGACCCTGACCCTACCTGTGCTTCTGCTGAGGCCTTGAGAGTTTTACACTGACCATCTGAGATAGCACAGATGCTCTGGTAAATCAGGTTTGGACTTAATGCGTAGTACAAATGTGTTTGAAGTTGCACGTCATCAAATCGTTACCCAAGTGGTTCCTTCAAGCCCCACATCTCACTTTTAGACACGGTGAACAGGACACTTTGCTTATGAAAAGGGAATTAGCCTACACAAGAACAAGGAGACTCTAAGAGGCTAAAATAAATGAACAGAGAAACACGTATTAAAATGCCAAGCTAGTCTCAAAAACAAACAAAAAAATCCAGTTCCAAATATTTTATGGCTCCTAAAACAAGCAAAAAAGGAAACAAATTGGCTGGAGTCCCACCATGGTATAAGACAAATCCTGCTACACCGGGTCACAATGATAGAAACTTCAAAAGCCGCCAAATGACATCCTTTAAACACTAAACCATGGCTTTGTAAAATCAGGGTGGAATTGGACCAGTTTATTGGAACAGAAAAAGCTTTACCAGGGATCCCTTACAAGGTACCCAGCTGATCTCATAGAAGATGATCTCGCAAGTGCATAGTATGCTAAATCGATCAGATTTCATACTTAAAATAAATTTAAGGTAAATTTAGATTTAAGATTTAAAGATATAGTAAGACAGATGATCTATCACCACGGACCTCCTCTTTTCCTTTAATTCCCTAGTGCCTCGGGCTCAAACGAAAAGCGATTCTGTATTGGGTCTGCTAACATGTTTCCTTGGGAAAGCCTGGCAGACTGAGGAACACAAAGAGCACGAAACCCCTCAGAAGCGTCAAACGCATGCAGAAGCACAACACGGAAGGCCAGAAGGTGTGCGGCACACAAGACATTCAACGGGCATTGAGGCTTTCCTGCTTTCTTCTGCCAAAGCGTCCGATGGGGTTATCCAGGCACTGACGGCATCTTGGCCTCCCCGCCGTGTCTGCGGCGTGCTAGCGCTCCGACTGCCGGCTCCTCTTGCCCTGGGTTCCGTGTATGAAGCTGAGTGACGCTGATCACATTGGGTACGATCATCTGGGCTTTAAAGCTATGCCAGTCGGTCAATACTGGAGTTATGCAACTGTAAACCGTTTGTTTCACTTGCCGTATTAACTGTAATTCATTTTTTTTACCGTTATTAATACCATTTCTCCAAGTTTGCAACAGGCTACGTAATAAAAGCAAAGCTTATTGCAGCAAAGATAGAATGCAGAACTTGTAATCTGTTCCTAATTAGAAGACCCACAACCATTCCAGACAGAAAAAAAAAATTAAGGAATTGCCAGCATTATGCCAGACCATCTAAATATGACACCTCTGTGCCACTGTCAGAGGCCTGGAAATGCCCCAGACTTGTACACAAATCAGGACGGGAATGTGTCTGAAGGCTGATTGAAATGGATGATGCCCCAATTCTCAGGATGGCCGTTCCAACAGTCCCCCCAGTCTGCAGGGAAAGGAGTACTGTATTTAAACAATGACACGGTTCGTAACTGTGAAGGTTTAAATGTGGACAGATACCTACAACCAGGGAAGATACATCTAAGGCGGCGATCATCTCTGGGAGATGCTATCTATGAGAATGTATGAGAAAGTCTTTCACAGGAATTTTGCAGGTACAAAGGATAATGCAAAGAACACCCTTCCCAAGGATGAGGGATGTTTACCATCCCAAGGCACGTAACTTCAGGAAACTCCTCTGAAAACAGCTGGTTTTAAGTGAAAGGTCTGTTGCCCTAATCCCACTGTTACTGTGAATGCAAAGAAGAGCACAGTGCGCCCGTTCCAGCTCTACATCAAAATCACAAACCTGAATCTGAGCACAGCGAGGACTTGCCTGCTTCATCGATTCAAAAAACACAAGCTACAGAGCACAAAAACCCAACCAACCACCTCAGAAAATGAATACAACTCACCAAAACATGATGTGCGCTAGCATTAAAAATGTCAGCGTCTTACAGTTTTCGGAGGCTGGATTTGATACTGGGCACAGTGAGATGACACAGGCAGGAGTTCAGCATTCAGCTTCCACTGGGAAGCAGCGGGGCATAAAAAGATAAAACATACCTTAGATGAGAAGCATTTTAGCCTACAACAGGAAGATTTGTGCTGGTTAATACTGTATGTGTGAACAAAAACATGAGCTGAGGTCATAACCATGCTTTAAGGCCTTTCCCCACAAATCCTTCTCCCTCCAAGCAAAACAGGGTTCACCTCCTGCCTCTTTTTGCACACTCGCTCTGCAGGAGCATGCCCGCAAACAATGCAAAATTCACCTCCGTGGCATTCTTTCTTTGCAAAACACAGTGATCAGGGTCACTTCTAGCCAGCACAGGAAAGACTCATTACATCTTACGCTCTGCCCTTGCATCCTCTTACCCCTGTCTACCCAAAAGGACACTTCGTACCTTGCAATACAGCTGGGCAAAATTATCACTTCTGCTTCCTATTTAACCAGATTCTTAAGCTTGAAGACAATAAGGTGAGAGCAGCAAAGGCTAGGGATATTTTTATAGGACCATTCTCAACTACAGCGTCCCCAGAGAAATTTGTTTCCCTACATGCTTTCCACATGACAAGTGTCTGAGTGTGATTTGTAAACTCTGAAGTTCACAGGAGGGGCTCATCCAAAGCAGCACTCAGAGGAACGAACAGCTTGGAGGTCAGTCTGTCTTGCTCCAAAAAGACGATCTCCTCTGGCAACGGTTCAGTAGCTCATGTCAGATACTGCACGACGAGAAACATAATTACACAAGTCAAAATCATTCCCCCAATCATGAAGTATTTATCTTGAAAGGCTCGCTTCTCAATCAGCCGCATTACTGTATTGGATAGGCCCAACATGTTGGCAACATCCAGGATCTTCCTGTGAGTACCCTAAGAATAAAAAGACAGCAAAGAAACAATTAACTGCATGGTCCAACACTTCTTATTCCATAGTCCAAGAATATTTCATCACGGTGGTAAGGGATGAATTCTGATCGATGGAACTTGCTATCAGCCAACAGATCCTACAATTTAATAGGAGATGGCCACAAGACCCTGGAAATAGCTGGATTATGAGACTAATTAATTCACACAGATGACCAGGAACGTGGTTAAAGATACAGAACAACCTGTCTGGACAGACACATCATAAAGAATGGCCCAGAGAAAACGCACTCCCTAGGGAGGTATTAAGAGTTGTTCTGGTCCTTTTTCAGGGATACAGTCTAGTAAAAGCTTGAAGCTTCTTGATCAGACAGCCTTTCTTGCAGAATGTTGTGGTTCAACCCAGCTAGCAGCTAAAACCACCACACAGCCGTTGGCTCACTTCCCCCCGCAGTGGGATGGGGGAGAGAATCGGAAAAAAAAAAAACCAAAACAACAACAATATTAGATATGCACAGTTTCTCAATCCATAAAATATAGAGATTTGCAATACCAAATTAGATAATTAGTTTCTTCTGTAGAAGGCTATGTAGGTATTCAGCCCTTTGCTGAAATCAGGTTATGTCTCAGCTAGTAAAACATAATCAAATTTTTCACCTTCATTTCATACATCTCTCAGTAAACCTCTGGATACTACACTTCAAAGTTCAGCGCTTTTCCTGGCTCTGGAGCAATCTTTTCACAGTACATCAGAACAAAAGAAAACCTTTCTTGGAGAAGAGAAACCAAAAATTAAGCTTTGAAATGAAACCAAACAATATGAAAATGAAGATTCTTCAATTCTTGCAGTCTAAGGAACAGTGGAATTTTACAACTAGAACAGTTAAAGCCTTGCGACAATTTGGGAAAACTTGGTTCATAGCTCTCTCTATTTATATCCAATACCCAAGAAGTTACAGAGATTAACATGCTTCCAAATTACCTCATGTAGCTTTAGAAGTTATCTCTATGCTGCTTAAGCCAGACTTGTAAACATGCCACAAAGTCTTTGATCGCATAAGAAAAGCAAGCTAAGGGGGAAATATGAACAGGTATTTTCTCAAAGAGCTAGAAGAAATATCCCCCTAAAACATAAAAACATGATGCTTCCAAAAGAACAGACTATCGGTAGCAGCGGGCAGAGACACGCTAACACTTTGCTATTACAGCGCTGACCTGAGGTGTCCTTGACTTGCCCCAAGTTGGCAGCTGCGACAAGGCACGCTCACCTTTGCAGAAGGCACCTCATGATCTAATAGGAATCCAGGCATGTTACTGCAATCTAACTGGCAGAAGCAGCAAGGCAGCACTATTGACACAACAAAAATAATATTTCCTCTCAATCTTTTTGAGGCCGCAGGTCTTGCAAGTGTTCCTTCATCATAGTTGCCAACCATGGTTAAGTTCTCCTGACTTGTGATGTCTCAAGAACCCTCCAGAGACAAAGTGCTTCAGTTGCTCATCAGAGACTACCTTGAATCGGTGACTTACCATCTTCTAGAACCAACAACTCAATTCCCTGTGTGAAGCACAGGTTACACTTGTGCACTTCAGTGACTGGATGCCCCACACTCCTGTGATCAGCCACCAAAGCCACCCAGTGCTAAACACAGAGGACAAACGTCCACCCGCGGGTGGTTCTGTCCAGTGCTTTGGGAATACCAGCTAGCCTGGAAATCTGCGATCGGGATAGGAAGTACCTGGCTTGTGAATTGCAACAGACATTCATTAATATTAACATAAGTACATAGCAACTCTGCCCCGTGAAGACCCCCAAGCTCTGGTAACTCCTGGGAAATGGGTGCCACAGGTACTAGAAGTTGCTCCTGCAAAGGGCCTGTGGACTTTAAGGGTGAGACCCATAGGCTGGCCATTGAGACCCACAGGTTGGCTATCTGGACATAAGCTGCCTAGACAACTTTTATAGCCTGCAAACCTTGGAGCATAAGGTGTGGTTCATCTGACCAAAGGTAGGGATTTATGTTAGCAATTAAAAATGCCTAAATCCTCTGGGAGATACATCCCAAAACAGTATCACAAAATAGACAATAATAGTTATCCCCATCAGAAGCTGAATACAACAGAGGTAGGGATTTCCCCACATTTTTTCAGAAATCCAGCTTTCCCCCAACGAACACTTCTTATTAAAAAGCTTTTTGTATCTTTGAGCTATTCACTCAAAATTTAACATCACTTTGAACAGTCTTTAAAATAAGTAACAAATATTTGTTATTAAGAGACATGAAGAAATCCAGCTGTCATTAACAGTATTAATGTGGAGGTGCATTAGACCCAAGAGAGTATTATCTTTATTACTAATCTTAAACACAAGTACTTGATGCCAGATTTGTGGTTGCTCTGCCTCATGTTCATCTGAATCAACATCTATCTGGGAGCTAGCCGTTACTTCCCATGCTTCACTTGAACAAAAAAATCCCAAACAAACAAACAAAAAACCCATAAAGGAACGAAACAAAACATAACATTCTGCACTCCAGACTGTGCAGCCGAAGACTGCTAGGCCATCCAGCCACAAAAAGAGCTTTAAGATGTTCCTAATAAGATGATAAAACGTAAAGATTTCAGATTCAGTTAAAATGGAGTTTGGGCCTTTCCCAGCATTCTCAGCTTGAAGCAGTGTACTGAAACAAACCCACGTATTTATTTTACTTAGCCTGGTAAACAAACACAGAAAAATGTGGGGTAAAAAATGATGCCCCCACCTTTAATGTCACTCTCTGGTCCCTCAGCCCCTGAAGGATGTTGGTCCCACTGCCAATAAGATCATCCATGCCACGATGGGCATTCTGGAGGGATTCATTAAACTGTAATGTTTCGTCGATCGGGATGGTGGTGTCAGAGTCCTGTAGGGGAAATGCAGGGTCTTGGTTACCTTGCCTGCTCACTCAAACTGCCCGTACATAGAGCCAGAAAAAGAACATGCAGAAACAAACGTGGCAAAAACTTGACAGGACTTGAAGGATTACGTTTTAAACATTTTTTCGTAAGGATATCAAATACAACATTAATATTTGAGGGGAAAAAAGTAATTTAGAGAAGCCTACAGGAAGCATGCCAAAAGGCAAAGTTGATCAGCTGTTCAACTGAAACTAGATCTCGAAGCATAAAGAGTCAGACTAAAAGTGGAGAATTTTTTATAATCTCAGTTTATGATATAGGGAAGAAAGAGTATCATAAGAGAGAACATCAAAACTAACAGAAGGTGTTTAACAAGGAGTCATTTGATCATTGCAAGTGAAAGACTTTTGAAAGACTTAATATCATGTTTCTAGGCAGGAAAAGGTCTGCAAAACACAACGTCTGGGAGACAACATGCTGTAAACTTCTATTTACAACAAGCTGCACATTTCTCATGGCAAGGGCAAACAGACATGAACCCAGCTCACTAAAGGTCTGACTCACTCACTATCCAGGCCTCATCCAAATGAAAAAAATAACATTTTCCCAGAAAAGATGCATTAGCTCAAAGATGCATAGTTCAGATATTTAACTATGAATCTTGAAATGGAAATAACTGGATAAAATCCTGTAACCTGGTTTGTACATGAGGTCAGAGGATGCAATCACTCTTCTCTTTCAAAGGCCTCCAGTTTAATCTTCTCTGGATACTATTCCACCGAGAAAGTCACGATAACAGCTCATCACCCTCACACTGTTTTAAGTACAGGAATCATGATGTTGGTGAGAGGTAAGTGTGGAAACACTGACTTACCTGCTTCCATGTACTCAGAATGGCAAGAACTAACAAAATGCAGAATTCATATTTAGGGCAGATGATGATTAATACCCTACGTCTGACTGTCAGCTGTAGGTTACATGCAGGTAACAATACCACACTTGCTCTGAGTAGACTGGTGATTATTGTAAAAAAAAAAGTTAATATGGGAATGATGTGTACAATGCAGTGCGAGGTGCTGTGGGGCCTTGGTGGTGTTCTGCTTACTGTAAAAGAATGAAGAATAGAAGACAGAGCTTTAGCAGTTGCAGGGTCAAAGTTACCAGATGAAGAAGCCGTGACAGCATACACACCTCTGATCAAATGTTAACGAAGTACTAAGGTTGAAACAAGTGTCTTGTCTTACATGAGTCTGCAGAGCAGAAGCACTTCGATTTGCATCTGAATGGCTATTAGTTCAGATATTTATTAAACTTCATATCAGCAGGGATTCCATTTCCTATACAAGGAGTTTGCAGGGTTGGTTTGTTTTTTTTTTTTAATACGCCACAGCAAGAAAAATACTGAAGTACATTTTTGACCCTCCTCATAGGGAGATTAGATGGCATCATGTCTTTCATTTGCTGTTAGTGGTTTTCTCCAGAATGGCAGAAGGGAAGGCTTTAAAGAGAGACTCATTTATTTTCGAATTAAGCAAAATGTTCAGAACACTGCTACAGCTTTCAAAAGCTGTTACTTGTGTTACAGTGATTTATTCAGATGCTTACACGCTCAGCTGACATTTCTATTTAATAGAATAGAGTATTATATAAATAGAAACTGTGTAAACAGGCCAGTAACTGACAAATAAATCATCGTTTTCCTATTAAGGAGATATTGCACTTTAGAATTCACATTTTTGTAACAAGTTAAAAAAAATAGAAAACAATGTGCTTTTTTTTCATCTTGAGACAATTTTGAGCATCTAAAGGAGAAATAAATAACTCATATTTGCAAGGCTGCTACTGCTCTTCAAAACTGTTCCACTTACACATGTGTTTTATTTCTGGACAAGTTTTCCTACAGGAAATATTCTCCACATTTTCAGAGACACACTACAGTGTTTTGAAAATAAATCAGGTTTCAAATTTCCGTGTTCCTTTCAAGTCTTTTGTAATTTTGAAATAGCCAACAAAATGCTGGATGTCATCTTCATGTCAGGCTTTGAGAAGTGCATTGAACTTCCCAAGTCTCAAGAAAACAGGACCACTTACATTCAGTTTTCCTTGCCCTAACAGTGAATGATAACATAGAAAGTAGGTTATATGCCTTCAACAACAAAAAAACCCCAAACCAAACAACAAAACCAAACAAAAACCAACAAAAAACCCACTACCTTTTGAGTTACAGAAAAGTGAAATCTGAAAGCAAACCTACATTATTCAGAGCAAAATTCCTCTAGGAATTTGCAGTGGGGGTACTAAAAATTAACAAGAACAGGTGGAAACACACTCCTGCTATTAAAAACTTTTTAATCATTTCTAGGTAAAAAGGAAGTTGTTTTTCCCCCACCTGTGTGATTTATATTTGGACAAATGAAAGCTTGCTGACATCTACTGGCAATAGGGTGTATAAAAGCCAGACATTTTACCAACCTCAGGATCTGTCTGCCTATTTTGGTACCTACCTCATTCATCCTTTTGAAACTGCTGTGTAAATTCAGGCAGAACTGCACTGGATAAAATAGGAGCAGCAGTTTCTGGAGTCTTTTACTAGTGCCTCTTAATAGATAAAGTATTCCTCATAAGACAGATGTACTTCTTCAACACTTATTGTTACGCTTTTCTATCTTCATTCCGTTTACATCTCACAGCAGCAATCTAATAGAGTCACGCCTACATCCTGCCTGAAATGTCTCTGAAAAACTACGGCATCTAGAACACAGATAGGCAAAATAAAGAATATTTACATTAGTAGTGAATGTACGTGCAAGCAGCTCTTCTCGCTGTCGTTCCTGCTGCTCCCGGATGTAACGGCGATGTTGAAAGTTCCTCAGAGCTGTCTGCAGATGCTGAACATCGTACTTCAGCTGGTCAACTCGGCTAGAAAGGATCAACAACATTGACATTCCCAGCGATAAAAATAACATTATTTTCTGGTGTTTTTTATAGGAACGATCAAGCATTATAAATTAACAGTGATAAATAATAAAGAATGACGGGTTCAATCAATCTAGAAGATAATGACCATTCAATGTTAACTTATATTCCAGACTTAGATCTTCTGTGCCTCGTTTTTCTATTAAACAGGTGATTATTTAATGGGAGGCTAATGACAGAATGTGAAGCAGAATTCTTGAGCTGTCTTGGACATCCTACCCCATGACTAGTCTCTTCAGGAGTTATATACATATTCCTCATTTAACACAGATTTGGAAAGACGGTAGGATTTGAAAGTTTCTATTTTAAGGCACATAAAAGATTAAGCTTTCAAGTTTCATTAATTAGCACCATGTTTTTAAGTTTGAATTTTTATTAAGAGGAGTTTAAAAGTCAGTGGGCAATACAGGAGACATCTCCATTGGGTAAAACAAATAATGTCCAGAACTCCATTGTCTCTGATGAAATGTTTGATGACTACAAAGCCTAGATGACTATTTCAGATACTGACTTCTATAATATAGGTGACATAAAATTCACCCCTCGTATCTACAAAGGCATTTTGGGACTAAACATTAGTAGTAGAGTCACAGAATAAATTAGAACAGAAAGTCTTGAGGTCTCTGGTCCAACCTTCTGCTCAAACCAGCGCTAACTTTAGAAACCTCCTTATTTCAGTCACCAACAGCTAGGAAAATGGTCCAGAGAAAAGGACCCCAGCTGAAGTAATTTTACTCCTTACCTCCGCAAATGCCATTAAAAGCAAATGCCACATAGACATTTTTTTAAGCATCAGCGTGCCACGTTCTGCTCAGAACAGAACCACAAATCCAGTTCCATCATCGTCTGTGGTTAAATGCAGGAAAATGACTTTGCCTCTGTGCCTCAATTTTGCTACTGTAGAGCACAGACAAAAGTTATACAAACTGTAAAGGTTACACTCAAATCAAAGAGCTTCAATAAATTTAATGAAAATAACTATAAAGACTACACTACACTGTCATAGCAAAGAAGGTGAACTTACAGTTTAGCATTTTGCCGTTTATTGGGAGGTTCTTTGCTGGACAGGATTTCCAGACGCTCCAAGTTGCTGAATATATTGTCTATTCTTGCCTGAATCTCATTTTCTACTACTGCAAGGAAATAAAAATGCAATTTGATTTGAATTAAAGAACTGCAATCTGAGTGAAGGTAAAAGCTCAAAAGCATTCAAACCAATATTTAAAAACTGACAGAAGTAAATCCTTCCTGGATGAAAAAAAAAAAAAAAATCAGATAACTGAGAACTATACATATCATGAAAAGCCACTTCTTTAACGCAATAATTTGAGAATGTGGTCTTTCCCTCCTCCTCTGAGAAGGGAGCTAGGAAAGCTCCTGCTCTTTCAAAGTATCTGAGCCCCTTTCCCGCTCAGCTCCATGTATTAGGATTTAAAGCTCCCACATTCCCCACTGCAGCCCCTCCTGTTCCCTCGGCAGGATTTGCTCGCACAAGCTAATAGCCAAGATGCAGCTTCTTTTACTGGCAATGTAAACCTCTGAACACTGTTAACACAGAGTTAATATACATCATCCATACCTATAGCAGGGGAGACTGACAGAGCACGGGAAGGATTCAGAGTTGACAGGAGTTAGCGATCTGGACAAAGGGCTCAGAATGACATGGCCAAAACAGGCTGAGAAGTCCTCGCACGTGGGAAAATGAGGCCACAAAATAATTGCCTCTGTAATCAACATGGCAATTGCTTCTGATCATCTGTGTAGAATGCAACTGGAGGAAGAGTCGTATGCTTTCAGTTCCTGTAGTCATTGTTCAGCACAACTTGGTACAAGCCACAAGCCCCTGCCTCATTTAACAACCACATTTTCTAACCACGTCATAATCAGCATTTCACAACTTCAAGAATTGCACAGAAGGGTGAAAGACAGGAGCACTATTAATCACCTGACAGTCCTGTGTTTAAAGAAGGCGAGCTGTAAGGCTGACAATACCCTCCAGAGCATGTCCAGACTGATTATTAGAGGACAGAAGCACCATCAAGTCTGTGCAGCCATGAGGTTGCGCAGAACCTGAGGTTGTCCTGAAGTCTCAGACTGCCACGGTCAGATCTGGTATAAATAATCACCAAATCCTGCAGGCACTGTTTGTTCTTATTTTGCATTTAGACTGAAGAGGTATAGAGAAAAGCAGTATTGGCCAACTTGCTAACTACTCCGCAGTATCTCAGGACTTTCCAGAAAATCACATTCTGCAGAAACCAGAAGAGCAAACAGCATGTACAACCCTTTTTCTTTGCCCTTTGATCTCACACAAAGAGTAACCAACTCACATACATAGACACAAATCAACCACATTGTCCCAATTCATCTCTCCATCATTTAGTACAGCCAAACTTAACAAAACAGCAACCAGGAGAGCAGAGAGACAATTACACCAGCTTTTGCTGCTCCAAACAATAGTCACTCTATCTTTGTCATCTTACGCTTTTCTGAGCGAGAAGGGATTATTTGCCCAAAGTTGGAAAAGGAAAGCTGCAACAGAAACGTTGATTTCTTGGCTCTTATTCATGCTCTTCTGCCAAAAGATAATCCTTTTCCCCATAAATTCTGAAATATGCACTAATACCTAGCGCACATATCTGTATCTTTATATATCTATAAAAACAGTATGTTCATTTATTGACTATGTAACGTGGTGCGTAATCCTCTCTTGAACAGTCTCATGCAGCAGAGGCAAGATGGCAAATCATGCTAATTTTCAAGGAGCTCCAAAATCACATCCAATGAACAGCAGTCCAGGAAGTCTGGTGTTGTAGTAGGAGTAGTACAACCACCACAAAACCCAGAACAAGTAGACAAGTTATTTTCTGATAGGAAAAGTAATCACAATTAGCAATTACTCATACAGGAATTAAAGCTTCAAACACAGGTCTAAAATACATTTGCCAATTTTGCGCTGGGGTACAAAGTCCTGCCACAATATGTAATAGTATTTTATTACAGTCGTTTTATTAGCACAGGGTTATAGTCCAAATTAATCTGAAGCAATTTCACACCTAGTCGTTCTACATATTTCTCATAAGCAGACGGAATTACAGGTTCTGACTCTGACGCAAGCAGGAACTATCAGAATCATCCTGCTTAAATTCCTGCACACCAAATCATGGCACTTTCCCCAGAAACTGGACTGAGCATCTTTTGGAGAATACTGCCAATTAGTGGATGCTCAAGGAACAGCAAAATAACAGGACAGGTATACAATGATGTTTCTCAGCTTTTGAGCTTCTAACAAGTCCTGAATTTGCAGTTCTGTACACATCAATGTGTTCGTTATACCTCCACGAATGCATCAATGTGGGATTTTTTAACCTGTTTATGTTGGAGGTCTCCAAAGCACACCCTGACAACGAGTTCCAAAAATCTAACAGCACCAAAAATAACTGGCATTCCCATACCACGACATTGTAGAAGCATCCACAGTAAGCAGTACTTGTCAATTAAAGAATGACAATAGGAAGATGATTTGAGGTAAATTCTTGTTCTGTCTTTTCCACTCTGTCCTTCACACAAAACATCACCGTATTCAAGTCAAATAATAAAATAATTTTAATGCATTCCAAACTGGTGATGTGTCTCACCAGCTGATCACAATGAACAAAGAGACAAGTTCATCCCAATAATGATTGTAGATACAATGATAAAGCATACAAGATTAAAGATAAAGAAGCTAAATCAAATCAGCACTGGAGTGGGACATTTCTCTCTAATTAACTACTTACAGTGTACTGATTCTTTGTCTGAGGTCTCCAGGCGCCCCATGTAAGATTGGACCTCATGGACTTGCCTATCAAAAGACAAAGCGTAAAGTAACAGAAGTCAGTTAACATTTTTAAAAGCAAATCCTTTTTCAATACCTCAATTTTCAGCTTCTTTTACTTAAAAGTACTTTTTAGAACAGACTAGGAATCAGATATATGGTACTCAGTGCAGACAACCCATCACTGAACATAAAACAAAAACCAATTCAATTCTTCAGCATGAAGCTGTGCTTTCACTTAATTTGTGGTGAAAGGGTTTGGGGTTTTTTTCCCCCTTCAAAGATTTCCAATCCAGTTGTAGGTCGCTTTTCATATTTCTAGCCTGAACCAGGGCTCTCCCCCACATCACACACCTGGCACACTGAAAACCATTAAGATCTACCTCCTCCAGAAAAACTGTGGAGACAAGATTTCAGATTCACACTAGGAACTCATGAGTGGTGAGCACAGCAGAGAGAAGATCGGACTGGGAGAAGACATGGTACAATGAGACCTTGATAGCAGATCTGCAGTGAAATACCACCTACATACAGCACTGAAGTCAAGAGTTCTGATAAGACATCGCACCTTTATGTCACTGCATAAATGGATAGCACACATCTTCCACACTGAACACAGGTTTTGTCCCTCCCTTCTCAAAAAGAAAACAGAAGCACTGACAAAGGTTCAGAGAAAGACAATAAAGATTATGAAAAGCACAGAGCAGTTTTTATACCAGAAACAGTTGTTCAGTCTGGACTGAAGATATCCTAGAGCACGAATGGCATGGGAGAAGGCGAGTAAGGAATGACTTTCACTGTCTCTTACAACACATGAATTAAAGAGGCATCAAATTAAATTTAAAGATAGCTTAAACCTGAAGAGAAGGTATTGATGCTGAACAAGCAGTGGCAAACAAACAAACAAACAAAACCAAAAAAAAAACCAAAAACCAAACACTGATGGGTTTGTTAAATTCCTGTGTTGCAAGAAGCCCCCAAGCCTCAAATTCCTGGGAGGCTAGGACAGTATTCATCGAAAGTATTGCACGTGTTTGCCCATTTCTTACTGTCTGTCCTAGAGATCTGCAGTTAGGCAATGCTGAACGAATACTGGGACAGACAAACCTTTGGCTGTACTTGGTGTGAACACTCTTACAGCAGCTGGGATTCACAGTTAAAGAAATGCACTTTAAAAGTTACAAAAATATCATGACTTTTCAAAAAATATTTAAGGGATCATAATTTTGGCCACATCAGTGACTCTTTTTCCAGTATATGTACCCTTTGATAACAGTACAAATGTTTATCAAGCCAAACCTCTGAAACCAATTTACCTTACAGAGTAATAAAGTATTTATTCTTCAGTTATTATATAAGATTTTTAAATAACTATCAGATTTTTACATCATCATGACACTGCACTGCTAAAGAGATCGTTATGTCATAAGTACCATATTACTTGGAATTAACTAGAGAACCAATTCAATATCCAGTATCTCACAACCCATACTGCTATATTTTTGGTTTCAGTTTCTTTAGGATGCCTCAGACAGCTTGAGGCTCACATTGCTCTTAAAATGCTCTTAAAATGCCTGTTTTCGAACTCAAGTGTAGGAGCCAAATCAGGACTGGATCCGAAAAACTCGCACACTTCAGGCGCCTGCGCCGCTCGCAGTGCCAGGCGCGGCCGCCAGGGGGCGCTGCATGACCGCCGTCCCGCGGGGGGTGATGTTGGCGGGGGGATGTGCTGTGACAGTCGGCATGGCCGTCTGTGAGGGAGNGTAAGTCTGGGAAAAAGGTGGGAAGAGAATTTAAAAATTCAGAGTATCCCCAGACTGACAACAAACTACAGCAAAAACCAGCTCGGTAACTACAGTGCCCAGAGAAGCTGTGGNGGGACGCTGCCGTCTGTGAGGGGACGCTTCACGTCTTTGTCCTCAGCCAGGCACCGGCCGGATTCCCTTGGTGGCCGGGTGAAGCGGACGGGTGTCCCCTGGTCGTCATCCCCACCCCCCTCCTCGTTTATCTCCACATCACTTCATGGTCGTCTGTCATCTCTTCAGGCTCAGGACGGCCAGGACAGGGGGATGGTCCCAGCGTGGGTGTCCGAAGTGCACCCAAAGCATCCCACTGCTCTGTGCGAAGCTCTGCATGTCCCATCATTGGGAGTGTCCCAGGCTGGGTTGTCCCTGATGCCACAGATGTCCCTGCCCATGGTGTTTGGACTGGGCGATCTTTAAAGGCCTGTTCCAACCCAAACCAGTCCGTGAGTCTGTCAGGTCTGCACACTGCGAAGTTGTTACTTTCAGGTCCCATCACGGCCAGTGAAGATGTTGTCAGCTAAGAGAGCTGCTTTTGGTCATATGAACTGCATCCACGTCATAGCACCCCAGGCTGGTTTGGGTGTGCAGGNTCTGGGATAACAGAAGAAGGCAATATGGAAACAAGAACAAGACCAAATTATACCCCTTATCAAGAACACTTACTGTGATGGGTATGCATTTCCAGATCACCAGCTGGATTTCCTGCTCTTCTCTACAGGATCACTATGTCATTATTCCCTGAAACTCTCTTACTTACCACACCACCTCCCTGAACAGAGTTCAACAAAGAAACCCATTACCACAAGAAGTTGGGAGTACCTGGATTAACCTTTGGCCTCTTTCCCACGAGTTATACCACATCACACAAAGCTGCAAGATTTTTTTTTTGCCTTATTTTGCAATTTTCATGCCACTTCTCCCTCACCAGATTAGCATCGTGAAACAGAGCAGTTTTATCGCCAAGGAGTCACACCTTTCCTGAGGCGGTTTAAAGTGTGTCTGCTAGCCATTGCAAAACCCCTGCTGCCATAGAACTCCTACTGAACTAGTATGCCTTAAAAGTATGAACATTTAATAAACCAGAGTCAATGTTTTCAGTGAGTATTTGCAATCCTGCGCTTTACGATCCCCAGGCGAGCAGGCTTTGCTTGCTTTCGGCCTGTCGTGGCTAACAGCAGGCTGGGACTGCGGACAGACACACGGACAGGCTTTTGCTTCCTTCCGTGGCTGAAACACGGGGTGGAAGACGCGAATTTTTATGAGAGAAAAGCTTTTANGAATGGCATGGGAGAAGGCGAGTAAGGAATGACTTTCACTGTCTCTTACAACACATGAATTAAAGAGGCATCAAATTAAATTTAAAGATAGCTTAAACCTGAAGAGAAGGTATTGATGCTGAACAAGCAGTGGCAAACAAACAAACAAACAAAACAAAAAAAAAAAACAAAAACCAAACACTGATGGGTTTGTTAAATTCCTGTGTTGCAAGAAGCCCCCAAGCCTCAAATTCCTGGGAGGCTAGGACAGTATTCATCGAAAGTATTGCACGTGTTTGCCCATTTCTTACTGTCTGTCCTAGAGATCTGCAGTTAGGCAATGCTGAACGAATACTGGGACAGACAAACCTTTGGCTGTACTTGGTGTGAACACTCTTACAGCAGCTGGGATTCACAGTTAAAGAAATGCACTTTAAAAGTTACAAAAATATCATGACTTTTCAAAAAATATTTAAGGGATCATAATTTTGGCCACATCAGTGACTCTTTTTCCAGTATATGTACCCTTTGATAACAGTACAAATGTTTATCAAGCCAAACCTCTGAAACCAATTTACCTTACAGAGTAATAAAGTATTTATTCTTCAGTTATTATATAAGATTTTTAAATAACTATCAGATTTTTACATCATCATGACACTGCACTGCTAAAGAGATCGTTATGTCATAAGTACCATATTACTTGGAATTAACAAGAGAACCAATTCAATATCCAGTATCTCACAACCCATACTGCTATATTTTTGGTTTCAGTTTCTTTAGGATGCCTCAGACAGCTTGAGGCTCACATTGCTCTTAAAATGCTCTTAAAATGCCTGTTTTCGAACTCAAGTGTAGGAGCCAAATCAGGACTGGATCCGAAAAACTAGTTCACACTCACCAGGACTGTTCCCGTGCCAGAAAATACAGTAAGTCTGGGAAAAAGGTGGGAAGATAATTTGAAAATTCAGAGTATCCCCAGACTGACAACAAACTACAGCAAAAACCAGCTCGGTAACTACAGTGCCCAGAGAAGCTGTGGCTGCCCCTGGCTCCCTGGCAGTGTTCAAGGCCAGGTTGGATGGGGCTTTGGGCAACCTGGGCTAGTGGAGGGTGTCCCTGCCCATGGCAGGGGTGGCACTGGGTGGGCTGGGAGGTCCCTGCACACCCAAACCAGTCTGGGATAACAGAATAAGGCAATATGGAAACAAGAACAAGACCAAATTATACCCCTTATCAAGAACACTTACTGTGATGGGTATGCATTTCCAGATCACCAGCTGGATTTCCTGCTCTTCTCTACAGGATCACTATGTCATTATTCCCTGAAACTCTCTTACTTACCACACCACCTCCCTGAACAGAGTTCAACAAAGAAACCCATTACCACAAGAAGTTGGGAGTACCTGGATTAACCTTTGGCCTCTTTCCCACGAGTTATACCACATCACACAAAGCTGCAAGATTTTTTTTTTGCCTTATTTTGCAATTTTCATGCCACTTCTCCCTCACCAGATTAGCATCGTGAAACAGAGCAGTTTTATCGCCAAGGAGTCACACCTTTCCTGAGGCGGTTTAAAGTGTGTCTGCTAGCCATTGCAAAACCCCTGCTGCCATAGAACTCCTACTGAACTAGTATGCCTTAAAAGTATGAACATTTAATAAACCAGAGTCAATGTTTTCAGTGAGTATTTGCAATCCTGCGCTTTACGATCCCCAGGCGAGCAGGCTTTGCTTGCTTTCGGCCTGTCGTGGCTAACAGCAGGCTGGGACTGCGGACAGACACACGGACAGGCTTTTGCTTCCTTCCGTGGCTGAAACACGGGGTGGAAGACGCGAATTTTTATGAGAGAAAAGCTTTTAAAGGGCGCTGAGAGCGCGCTGGGCCGCAGGCAGGCTGCCCGCCCGCCAACTCGTCCCTCACACCCCCTCAGACCGCTGCGGCCGGGCCCGACCCCGGGCTTCCCGCGGGGACCAGGCCGTTACAGCCCCCCGTCACCCCACGCACTTGTTGGTCTGGTGGTAGAGCCCCTCCATGACGGCAGCACAACCCGCCCGGCTCCGCGCCTCGCCGCCGCACACGTCGTCACCGCTCCACTTCCGGCCCCGACGGCTTCCGCTTCCGCCGGCCGCGGACACCCCCCGCCACACACACACAGACCCCCCACATCACACACA